>CM051267.1:44646152-44752900 GCA_027921565.1 Artemia sinica
TGCGTTTGTTATGATTTTCTTGTTTATTTGTTTTTTTTATGGACTTCGAAATTCGAATTCGGCCCTTCATGGCTTGTGATAGTAATTTCTCGAAATAAATATCTATCTATCTATCTATCATGTGAGGAATTTGCCAGAATTTTTGTCATACGTTCTCGTTGTTGATCCCATTTTAGGTATGGAGGCGCTTTGAGGGAACTGTCAGGGGGAAAATTTCAGAAGAGTTGGAATAATCCGGAGGATCTTCATGGGGAAGATTTTCCGCAGGAGAAATTTTTCATGGGGAATTATCACCAGGAAAAGTTCTCCATGGGAAATTTCTGCAGGAGAAACTTTGGGGAGGGATACTTTCCATTGACCTTAAAATGGATCAGAAATGAACTGAAAACAAGGCTTTCTTCAAATAAAAGTATGCTAAGGAGTATTTTTCAGGCAGAATCATGAGAAAAAAAAATCTTGGAAGAAGTCACAACAGGGATTAAATTATCCGGGGATGATTTCCTGGCAGAAAAACTTTCCATGGGAGGAACTTTATTGAGGAATTTTTCTTGGATTTTCCACAGAGGGGAGGGGGGGGGTGGATTTCCTGGGATTATCTGAAAAGCGATTGCAAATAAATGAACAACTATTTTTTCCTACTGAAAGTAAGGAGCGACATTAAAACTTAAAATCAACAGAAATTCTTCAGTATATGACGGGGTCCATCCCTTCCTCCATAGTCCCCTCTTTAGGAGCGATTCTTGAAACACACAAACTTGGCCAATCAAAATTTTCAGATTGCCTTTTTGTTCAGCATATTTGAAAGGTCCAGAAATTATGTTTCTTATAGATGACCCCCTTCAAAGTTTTCAGGGCAAGGGCTACGAGTTACACTAGTTCCCCATTATTAACGAACTAGATTTTTATGAAAGGAGTGGCTGTATAAACTTTGGAGAGGGCTAAAATTGGAAATTAAAGGTTCTAGTGCCATTTTAAGAGTCAGAAATTGGCAAAGGGCAACTAGCTGCCCTCTCCACAACCCATTCTCTTTTCCCTAGAAGCATCCAACATACATTTTGTGATAATCTTTTAGTTGAAAATGGTCCAAAGAACATATAACGCTGTCATGAAGGTTGACCCAACCCCTTAGAGCCCTGGGACAAGGATTGTAAGTTATGCCCCGGGTAGTCACATAAATTTCAGATGGGGCTCATTTGATTGGATATTAAAATTTATAGAGCCATTTATAAGATTCAAACGTGATGAGGGCAGTCTCTGCCCCCTTCCCCCTCAGGTGCCTATCATTTCCGAAAACCAAAATCCAATCAGAATTTGTTTGCTCTATTTTGTTCAGCATTGTTGAAAGATTCAGTAAATATGCCATTGGAGATGTCAATCCCCCTAGCCCACAGGGTAAAGACTGTAAGCTAGGCAATTATTTCATTGTTTAGAAATACCATGTCCTGGAACAAAAGCTCTATTATCCTGTACTAAACTCAGAATAGGTTTGAGGGAAACTAGCCAAACCACCCCCCCCCCCCTCCTTATGTCCCCTGTTTACTAGATCCATCCGAAAAGAATTTTGAAATAGCCATTCTGTAAAAAAAAAAGTGTTCAAAGAACATATATATCAACGTCATGGGGTAGAAACAACCCCCAGAGTCCTGGGACAAGGGTTTTATGTTACGTCCTGGGGGACATGGGGTTTTTATTCAACGGGTGGCTTATAAACTTCAGATGGGTCCCATTTAATTTGAAAAAATGAAAGCCGTATTTCCCTTCTAAGATCCAACAGTGATTTGAGGACAACTAGCCCACCCAAAGCCTGACCCCTTTTTTTTGAAACAGATAATTTGTTTAAAATAGTACAAAGAACTTATAACAATCCGGGACAAACTGTAGGCCTTACGAAAATTGTGGCTCAATCCCACTTTCTATGGCTATAATGAAAGAAAGGTTAAGATGGCTAGGGCAGGTTCTGCGGATGAAGAATGACAGATTGCCGAATATTGTCCTTTTCGCCCAACCATCTAGGGCTAAACGGAAAGCAGGTCGTCCTGCTTTGGGAAACGGGAACTTCCTGGGAGGGTGTAAAGAGGGAGGCTTTGAATAGATTGGGATGGAGAAGGAGGAGCGTGCGTAGCTTTTTTGACCTCAGACGGCTTGATACTGCGGTGAGTTGTTAGTAGTAGTAGTATAGTAGCAATACTACTTGGCAGTTTACATGGCCTAGTAAAATTTGTTGGCAGACTTTGTGTGAAAACACCAGTGCTTCCACTATCCCCAAATTTTTGGGATTTCCCCAAAAATCTGCCTTCTCGAAAAAAGATCCATTCCCCAAAAATTCCCCTATCTATTGAAATTAGTGTGGCAAAAAAGATAGATTTTAATGAAGCTATTTCTAAGTTTGCAGAAAACAAGGTTAGAAAGAAGAGGTTTTGAATGAAAACATCGGTTTTAAATGCAGTACATTTTGTTAAATTCGTGCAGATAAAAAAAAATACAAAAAATGTAAAAAACAAAGCACAAAAACATGGATAGGCCTATAGTAAAATACGAAATTTAGAGCTATTTAGAGCTAAATTCTAAATTTAGTTCTCGACGTTTTTGAATTGATACAGGTTTTAATGGATAAAATAAAAAGACGGATAGACGGATATAAATTAATGGATAGAAAGATAGAATGGAAATAAATAAAAAAAAGTAATATGAAGGATAACAAAAAAAGAAACGGAGGGGGGGGATTTTGAGGGGGTTATTTTCCACGTAGTAATCGCCGGGAAGGGGGAGGAGTAAACACGGCCGCCATGGAAGAGGTAGCATAAACTTTGGAGGAGACTCATTCGATTATAAATCGGAAATTCTAGTGCTCTTTTAAGAGTCAAAAGTGATGGGAAGGGCAACTAGCCCCCGCCCTTTTTTCCCCTAATGCATCCGATGAGAATTTTGAAACTGCCATTTTTTAATAATAGTTCAAAAATCAGATAACAAAAACTCCTGGGTCGACACCACCCCCTGGGTCCGAGGGCAGGCGTTTTAAGTTATACCCAGTGTGCATATATGGTTCTTATGGAAGAGGTACTCGCATAAACTTCAGAGGGGTATAATTTGATTGGAGATGGAAAGTTCTAGTTCACCACAAGATAAAAAAACTCTCGGGGTCGACACTACACCCCAGAACCCAGGGACAAGAATTTCAAGCTACGTCCCGGGGCATATAAGGTTTTTCTGAAAGGGGTGGTCATATATAATTCAGAGGCGGCTCATTTGGTTGGAAATTTAAAGTTCTAGTTACTTTTTATGAGTCAAAAGCGACCAGAGGGGATCTACCCCCTCCCCCCTCCCATGCCACAGCCTCTTTCTGCCAAATATATCCAATCAAAATTTAGAGATAGCTAGCTTGTTTGAAATAATCCAACGATCATATAACAAATACTTCGGGGTTAACATAACCCACCTAGCCCGGGGGAAGGGCTGTGATATATACTCCAGGGTATGAAGGTTTTTTTTTACGGAAGAAGCGGTGGCATAAACTCCGGAAGGGACTCAAATGATTAGAAACTGAAAGTTCTAATTCCATTTTTATGAGTCATAAGTATCCAATTGCAACTAGCCCCCCGCCCCGATAGGATTTTCAAGAAAAAAGTTGTTTTAATAATATCTTGAATATCCTCTGGGTATATTCAATATACCAAGAGAGGTTCATACCCGGATAGTCAAGGGGCATGGGCTGTATAACATTTTCTTATCCAAATTACTGGGGGTGGGGTCGACGACCCTGGTACTATAGTAAACTGTATCTAAAACATAAATAAAATTTATGTAATTTGAGGTAAAGCATAGCATATATTAAATACGTAACCTAACCTAGCTACCTTTTAGTCCCCCTAAACCCCAAAAAACTAAAGTTTAAATCTTTGTTACGGAGTAAGCAACATCTCACAAACCTGTTTATCAATAGCAGCTTTGAGATTTCGATGCGGAATTTCATCGCATGTTTACACGATTCCATACAAGTACCAGATTGATTCCCCTCACGGAAATTAAAAAAACAACTCAAATACAACATTACTATTCCTAGTTTAGCGTGGTTCCAGCTCTTATTATCACAAAATATAGCCATATATGCTAGCCGACTGTCCAGTATTGGGTATGAGTTTATATTTATTTATAATTTTCTTTTGTTGCAAATTTTGACAAGGGATTACAAAAATTCAAATACCTTAAAAATAATGCAGACTTTTCGAGGGAGTGATATCGATCAAAGCCATCTAAACAGTAATCACAGGAATATACATACATTAGTCATTGAAAATACCCCAAGATCAGGCTTAGAATTTGAAAGAGTCGATGGAATTGATTATCGAATGACAAGATTAGCAAATTATGTGGGAGGTACTTATAAAGAATTACCTGAATTTGCAAAAAATTAAAAAGCGTGTATTAATATAAAAAATAATGATAATAAATGCTTTCTTTGGTCAATCTTAGCTTATCTTCATCCAGCAAATGATAGAAATGTTGATAGACTTTCAAAATATAAACCCTATGAAAATGGATTTGATTTCAAAGTATAATATTAAAATTTGCTTATTTGAAATAAGTGAAAATAAAGTGGTTAGAGCTCATATTCCTAAAACTAAGATCAATAGTAAAACTGCTCAAAAAGTCATAAATTTACTCTATTTTAATAACAATACCTCTTAATAAATCGAAAAGAGTTTATTAATTCTTTGAAAAGGATAATTACAGATCAATTAGGTAGACTTATCGATTTTAATGGTGAGAATGTTGGTTATGTAATGGATTTGAAAAATTTTTAATGAAATTAAAAATGTTTTAGTTAATGATTTTCTCTTATAAAATTTTTACTATAATAAATGTTGATTAATAAAAAACATTGCTATACACAAGACAATACGGTAGTGGTATTGGCAGTTTCTTTAAGAATATAGCTAACTCGGAATTATTCAAGACTTCCCTGAAAAATATAAAAGATGGCGCTTTATCAGTGTATAATATGATTAAACCTCGATTAGAGTTAGAAAAAATAGAGGTATTGAATATGGTAAAGAATTCATCGATTTAAATAGAAAAGAATTAGATGATGTATTTACAAATAAAAAATCGATGAAAGAAGCTATTGGAAATAATAAAAGGTATATAGATAGAAGAGGTCGAGATCTCTTAAATACGTTGATTACAGGAAAGGGATTAGAAATTTAAAAATGAAAAATTATTTAACAGATTTCTTCTCTATATAAATGGACGTTGTTAATGAAGTTGTTGCTCCTTATTGGAAAATATTTGAAAAGCCTATTGTTGATGATTCGACAACGAAATATGAATTGACAATAAAAGATTTAGAATCTTGGATCCTTCCTAGTGATAGCTATCTTCATGCAAAAATAAAAATATCACGAGAGGATGGAAGGAATATGGATGCTGTAGATAAGCAACAAACAATGGGTTTAATATGTTTAAAAATGCTGAATATATCATTAATGGTAAAACAATTGAATCTATTGATTATGTTGGTATATCGACAACCGTTAAAAATCTATTAGAATTTTCTGATGATTATTCGAGAAGCGCAGCAACAAATATTTTTTGGTATAAAGATAAAATGCAAACAAATGATTCATTTTACAGAAGAAAGTGAGTTTTTAAGTACTTCTACAACTGCAAAAGCAGGTGAAAGTCCAACAATTAAAACAAAGAAAAATGATAAATTTAATAGCGGTTTATTAAAAAGATATAATAAAACAAAAGAAAGTCATTTAGCTAGTATGTGTTTACCATTATCAAGATTATTTGGATTTTGTCAAGACATTAATCGTGTATTTAGATGTGTTACACATAAAATTGCGTTGAAAAGGAATAGTAACAATAATATGATTATAAAAAAGGGTTTTCTCAAAATTTTAAAGTAGATATAATGTATTTATCTTGGATTCTACCAGCATTAAATCCTAGTATATTCATTAGAAATGAGTTAGAAGGTAAATTAGTTAAAAAGAGTTCATTTGAATTAAGATGGGAAGCGTGTAATACTTATAAAAAGTGATAATAGAAATGACAAAGAATTGACATGGAGAGTCGTCAGTGAAAGATGCAATACAACTCAAATTATTGTAGTATTACAGAAAACAGAAAAAAATAGTAATGCTTTACAAAATAATATGGTATTTGATCATATGAATATTGAAAAAATTGAAGTGAGAGTGAATGGCTATAAATATCCACAAGAAGAATTAAAATGTGATTTTAGTAATGATAATGAGGATTATTCTAATGCTTATCAAAGATTTTTACATTTAGGATACAAACATCGAAACGTTGATAGTGGAACTATTGTTAGCTATAATGACTTTAAAACAGTATATCCATTATTTTGTTTTGACGTTTCAAAACATGAACTTAATATTTATGCATCTGGATCAAATGTTGATATAGAAATTAAACTTTTGTTAGATCAAGAGCCTGCTGATTCATACAACATTTACTGCGTTATATTTTCAGAAAGAAAAGCAAACATGGATGTCATTGATCATAAATTATATGTTAATCTATAAATTATTTTCGATTCAGAAAATTTGTTTAATAAAATAATTTACAAGTAAATGGAGAAACTTTTAAAGGAAATGAAAGTGGAAAATAAATACAATCGAACCGTTAAGAAAGAAGACTTAGACATTGGAATAGAATACACAAAAAAAAAGCAATGAAAAACGTAGTAACTAAATATGGTAATAAACTTGTTATTATTATTAATTTTGAGGGTGAAATGGTTGATATATTTGCACCAAGACGATTTGATTCTAAAGCAGCTGATTTTGAAAAGAAATTTAAAAAATTAGAAAAAGATAAAGGTATGATTTTAAAGGTTATTGAAAGAAAAGGGAAAGATAATAATAATTATCTAGATATTGATACTGAACTTAATTAGTAGTGTATCGAACTATCTAATAAATATTAAATTATTACATTTTATCAGTAGTATAGGAAGAATGGAATATTTTTTCAAATTACATCAACAATTCTTATTTCAGACAACCTTTTTTGATCTTAAAGCTCATGAAGGAAAATTGTTAAAATGTTGGGAATTTTCATTTAAAATGGGGTAAATTCAATTGAAAAGGGGGTAAATTGAAGGGGTGAGATAGGTGAGACAGCTCCCGCATTTCTTATACTACTAACCGAAACTTTAGAAAACGGAATTTTGATACCAATAGATACATCAGAAGTATCAGATTTTAATGCTGATTTCAAATATATAAATTTCATCAAGTTTAGTCCTACTTATCAAAAGTTATGCGCCTGAGAAAATTTGGCTGATTTTCAAAAAAAGGGGGAAAGACCCCCTAAGCAATAAAAGCAATAGAACCTTAATAAAAATCACACCATCATATTCAGTGTATCAGAGAACCCTACTGCGGATGTTTCAAGCTTCTATCTACAAAAATGTGGAATTTTGCATTTTTTGCCAGAAGAAAGATCACGGATGCGTGTTTATTTGTTGTTTTTTTTCTCCCAGGGGTGATCGTATCTACCCAGTGGTCCTAGAATATCGTGGGAGGGCTCATTTGAACGGAAATTAAAATTTCTAGTGCCCGTTTTAAGTGATCAAAAAATGGACGGTGACTAGGCCCCCTCCCACGCTCATTTTTTTCCCAAAGTCACCCGATCAAAATTTTGAGATAGCCGTTTTGTTCAGCATGGTCGAAAATACTATAACTATGACTTTTAGGATGACTTAATCCCCCGAAGTCCCCGGGGCGAGGGCTGAAAGTTATGAACTTTACCCAATGTTAACATATAGTATTGGTTATTGGGAAGTATACAGACGTTTTCAGAGGGGATTTTTTTCTGGTAGTGAGGGGGGGGGGGAGTGGGTCGAGGGTTATGTGGGAGGATCTTACCATGAAGGGAGTTTTCAGGACATTGCTATGAAGGGGGGGTGCCGGATTTCCCAGCATTATTTAAATAAAGATCAGAAATTATGTATAAAAAAACAAGTTTTTTAACTGAAAGTAAGGAGCAACGTCAAAACTCAAAACGACAGAAAACATTACGTATATGATTGGCTTCATCCCCTAGTCAATACCTCGCTCTTTAAGCCAAAGATTATTTAGTACTTTCATAAGAGCTATTTATTCTAATTAACGACATTTGTGATTAACGGGTCATTTTTAAAGAATTGGAACAAAATTCGAACTTTAGCTTAAAGAGCAAGGTATTGATTAGGGGGCAAACCCTCCAATATACGTATTAAAAATATAAGAATATAGAGGTTTGTTACGTAAGTTAATTCGTAAGTTACGTATATTTATTACTAATAAAAACGTTCGTAAATAATATTAAACAGGTTTCGAGAAAGCCATTTAACCAAATAAGAGTAAATTAATATTCAATTTTTTTTAATTATTCATGTACGGTGAGCCAAAATCAAAACCTGCATTAATTCAAAAATGTTCAAAAATTAAATAGAAAAAAAAACAAGTTTTTTTAACTGAAAGTAAGTAACGACGTTAAAACTTAAAACGAACAGAAATTATTCCGTATATGAAAGGGGCTGTCCCCTCCTCAACGCCTCGCTCTTTACGCTAAATTTAAACTTTCTCACAACTCTAATTTTTTTAAACAATGGAAAACTTTAGCGTAAAGAGCGTAAAGTATTTATTAAATAAAAACAAGTTTTTTCAACTGAAAGTGAGAAACAACATTAAAACTTAACAAGAACAGAAAATATTACGTATATGAGATGAGTTGCCTCTCCTAAATAGCTCGCTCTTACGCTAAAATTTCTTTTTTTACTTTTTAAAAGAGGTTATTATTCTAATTAAACAGTCTTTGTGATTCAGGAGTCATTCTTAAACAACTAGAACGAAAATTAACTTAGATTATTATAAGGTAATTATTAGTTTTAAAAAAAGTAAAATTAATATGTTAGTTTCGTTTTAATTATTCATGTACTGTGAGCCAAATTCAAAACCTGCATTAGTTCAAAAACACTCTGAAGTTAACTTAAAAAAAAAACAAGGTTTTTTAACTGAAAGTAAGGACCGACATTAAAACTTGAAACGAACAGAAATTATTCCGTATATGAAAGGGTCTGTCCCCTTCTCAAAGCCTCGCTCTTTACGCTAAAGTTTGACTGTGTCTCACAACTTTATCAAACTGTTCGTGGTAACGAACTGTAAGTAAGGAGTAACCCGGCTCAATAGTAACCGAAACTCTAAAAAACGGAATTTTGCTACCAATAGATACATAAAAAAAAATCAGATTTTAATGCTGATTTCAAATATACAAGTTTCATCAAGTTTAATCCTACCCATCAGAAGTTGCATGTCTGAGAAAAATTTGCCCGATCGATTTTCGAACAAGGGGGAAACACACCCTAAAAGTTATAGAACCTTAATAAAAATCACACCAAAAAGTTTATGGAATTAATTTTTATTTATTATATAGAAGTCCTATTTTTTTCACGATAAATTATCATTGGAAATACATGATCTATCTATCATTTAGTTTTTAAACATAATGGGCAAATGAGAGGGTGGGTGTTGGAGGGGGATTAGTTGCCCTCCAATCACTTTTGACTAATAAAAAGGGCATTAGCCCTTCCTATTTTCAATTGAATAAGCCCTTTTCGAAGTTCCTATGACAACTCCTTCGATACAAAGTACCCTGGTCTAAAAATAAAACATAATAATACTTTGTACCCACATCGATCTTTACTAAAAAAATATCAAGTCTTCCAATCACTTTCGACTATTAAAAAGGGCTCCAGCCCTTCTAATTTCCAATCGAATGAGCCCTTTTTGAATTTCTACAACATCACTATTTATAAAAACCTTATATGCTCCCAGGGCATAACTTACAACCCTTGCTTTGAGGGCTCTAGGGGGTTATCATCCTCAAAGACCTAATTTCTAGAACTTTTAACCACGTTGACCAAAATGGCTATCTAAAAATTTTGATTGGATAAGTTTGGGGAAAAAGTCGGCATGAGAAGGGGGTTGGTTGCCCTCCAACTCCCTTTCAACTATTAAAAAGGGCAAAAGTCCTTTGAATGTCCAATCGAGTTAGCTCTTTTTTAAGTTTCTACGACAAAGCTTTCAATAAAAACCTTATATATCCCCAGGGCATAACTTATAACCCTTACCCTTAGGGCTCTGGGGGGGGTGTAAACCTCAAAGATATAATTTCCGAACATTTCAACTACATATGTGAAGTCCTACACATAAATCCGTGCAGGGGCGTAATTTGCTATGGGCAGGGGGAAACTTCCACTCCCGGACCTTGGCTTGCCCCTCCCCCCCCCCCCAAGCTGAAATTTAGTTTCTTCAAAAAACTTGTCAAAACTAAGATAAGGCTGAATAATTTAAGCATCCACAGAAACGGGTCAGTTTTCTTTGGTATACTTATGGTACTATATGGCTCAAATTTTAATTTGCAATATCATTTTCACTTGATGTGGAAAAATTGATTCCAACTTCTCCCTTCCAGAATTTTGACGAAATTACGCCATTGAGTCCCTTTATATGAAGCACCCTAGTCTAAAAAAAAAAACAAAAAAAAAAAACAACATAATAATACATTGTACCCACATCGATCTTTACTAAAAACAAATATCAAGTCTTACAATCACTTTCGACTATTAACAAGAGCCCCAGCCCTTCTAATTTCCAATCGAATGAGCCCTTTTTGAATTTCTACAACTTCACAATCTATAAAAAACTTATATGCTCCCAGGTCATAACTTACAACCCTTGCTCTGAAGGCTCTAAGGGGGTTATCATCATCAAAGACCTAATTTATAAAACTTTTAACTACGTTGAACAAGATGGTTATCTAAAAAATTTGATTTGATAAGTTTGGGGAAAAGGTCGGGATGAGATGGGGGTTAGTTGCCCTCCAATCCCTTTCAACTATTAAAAAGGGCAACAGTCCCTTGAATGTCCAATCGAATGAGCCCTTTTTCAAGTTTCTACGACAAAGCTTTTAATACAAACCTTATATAACCACCGGGCATAAATTACAACCCTTACCCTGAGGGCTGTGGGGGGGGGGGTGTCAACCTCAAAGATATAATTTTTGAAGCTTTCAAGTACTTTGAACAAAATGGCTATCTTAAAATTTTGATTGGATGTGTTAGAATAAATGATGGACGTGTAAGGGGTGTTTAGTTGCCTTCCAATCACTTTCAACTATTAAAAAGGGCACTAGGCATTTCAATTTCCAATCGAATGAGCTCTTTTTGAAGTTTCTCCGACAACGCTTTCTATAAAACCTTATAAGGCCCCAAGGTATAAGTTACAACCCTTGCCATGAGGACTTTATGGGGGGGGGGTGTCATATTCAAATACCTAATTTCTAGAACTTTCAACTATGTTTTACAAAATGGCTATCTCAAAATTTAAATTGGATGTGTTTGGAGAAAAGGTGGGCATGAGAGGGGGGTTAGTTGCCCTTCCATCACTTTTGAATATTAAAAAGGTCACTAGCCCTCTGAATTTCCAATCGAATGATCCCTTTTTGAAGTTTCTACAACAAAGCTTTCTATAAGAAACTCTATATGCCCCCAGGGCATAACTTATAACCCTTGCCCAGGGGGCTGTGGGAAAGTTTCCTCCTCAAAAACATAATTTCTATCTGGAAATCAACTACACTGAACAAAATGGCTATCTCAAAATTTTGATTGGATGTGTTCGGGGAAATGGTGGGCGTGGAAGGGGTGTTAGTTGCCTTCCAATCACTTTCGACTATTAAAAAGGGCACAAGCCACTCCAATTTCTAATCGAATGAGTCCTTTTCGAAGTTTCTGCGACAACTCGTATGGTTACGAACTGCCCTGGTCTTAAAAAAAGAAATAATAAATTGTGCCAACATCGTTCTTTACTTAGGCAGCGCGATTGCGCTGCCTATGATATAACACGTTTTAAAACAATTTCCAACTTATGCTATTTACGGCCCTTATCCAAAGATTTTTAGGGGTCGTTTCACCCTGGAGGCATATTTATTGGTTCTTTTGACTACAATCATCAGCTTCACATTACTTTTTATAGTAAGTAAGTAAGTAAGTAAGTTTATTTGTAACCCGCAATATAAAACAAATGCGGAGTAAAAAAAAAGAAAAAAAAACAAAATAATATTATCCACAAGGATATAATAAAGAAACACAAAACATAAATAACTTAACAATATCCATAGAATCACTAATCTGGGAAAAAAATAAGTGAGGGGGTCACTGGCACATATCTTCCTTGGAGTATTGGTCCTCAGATCCTTAGCGATATTGTCAAGCAGCTCCAGAGGGTCGATAAGTCCAAAATGAGAAATAATCTTGTGATTTCTGTACCACCTTGGCAAATATAGCAGGAATTTACAATATTTAAAATGGCCTCTTCTTAGCTGAAGACGGTCTTTTTTGCGCATTAGAGGCTGCAAATCGGAAAGAAAAAGAATTGCAGGAGAAAAAAAAAAACTATGGTAAAGTTTACATAAGCCGCGGCGGCTGTACCTCCCTCTATTAGGCGAGATTTTACCATATGAGAATCTAATGCACTGCAGAGCACTAGTAACCAGAGACGAGCATGTAGTCGAAAGTGTATCAGAAAAAGTAATCATCATCAAAAAACATCATCAGCATAGCCAATGTGACTAACAGCAGTATTTTCTACAAACAAAGTAGGAGACAGCATTCGCAAACAGTCCGCAAGCACAGTTTTAAAAATATATGGAGACAGCACACCACCTTGCCTGACTCCTTTCTTTACTGATATAGGCTCGGATATATCAGACATCTATTTTAACCAAACCAACGAATTGGAATACCAATACTGAAGAACTTTTACTACGGAAGAATTAACTCCTGCTTTAACTAAGCAGTGAAGCGCTTGCAAATGTACAACGTTGTCAAAAGCGCCCGAGATATCAACCGAGCAAAAATAAAGTGGCCTTTTTTGCATTTTTGCCGAGACTAGCAACTGACCAAGTATATGATGGGCTTGAGAACAACCAAACCTCGCTCTGAACCCAACTTGATAATCAGAAAAATCACATTTAGTCAAAACTTCAGGCAATACGACATACTCGAACAGCTTGTTCATGAAACAGGACACTGTAATTGGTCGATAACTGGAACACTGATCTGCGTCCTTTCCCTCTTTCAAAACTGATGTTACGATTCTCGAAAGAAAACTGTCTGGAACTAACGACTGGGCTAAACACACCTGGAATAGGAGCTGAATTTGTGTTAACAATAATGGACACTTAATGGTGAAGTGATTGTAACACAGACCATCCATATCAGGAGCACTTGATTTCTTAACATTCTTAAAATCCCGATAGATATCACCACTAGATATTGACAATATATGGACTTGCCGAAGAACTCGAGGAACAGTATTATGCAAAAAGGAAGAAAAGATGGACTGGATAGAATGATTAAATGTAGAAAAAACACGAGTAAAATGAGCAACAAAATCACTGATTTTGATAATCGAAACGGTAGCAGGCACACACTTGCTGGTATTAATTACATTAGACCAAGACTTCCGATCCGAGGGGCCATCCAAACCATTCAGGCGGGCTTGACGCAAAGAAGATCTAAACTGATGTTTCAAATTTTGCTTAGTTTTAAATACTTCATCAGACTTGGGCCGATCACAAGCAACCCAAAGGCGAAGCCAAAACTTCGCGCATTGTTTAGCTTTTTTCACTTCTGGGCACAAATTCCATAACGGTTTTCTGGTGCCAAATCTAACACGTTCAACAGGAACTGAAACTGAAGCAGCTGACTTCAAACAATGCACGATCTGGTAATGGTAACAATTTAAATCAATATTAGCTGCCGGTGACCTTACAGAGGTTCGTAAAAGGTGAAAAGGCACTTTCAGGCTTGATAATAAGGAGTAAAGAACATACAGATAAACTTCAGGATTTACTCGTTTCCAATTTGGCTTATCAAACCATTCATTGTGGTAAGAAAAACGGTTATAATCCAGTAAAGCAGGCGACTCAATTTCACAAGTTAGAGGCAAGTGATCATCTTCAATTTTATCATCCAAAACAATGACAGGAGGAACCACGAGAGATCCTCTTGAAACTATAATATGATCAAGGTTTGATCTAGAACCATCACGGTTATGAATGTAGGTAAACTGTTTATCTTTATTGAGTAGCTGATGGCCACTAGGCAAAGCATCAAAAAACAGGTCACTTCTTTCAGACTGGAACAGAAGATTGGCATTAATATCACCAGCCACAATCCAATTTAATCCCTGATTGGTCACTCTTAGCAGAAGTGGCTTGAGTCGCTTACAAGAACCCGCGAAGACAGATAGGAAGAAATGTTCTTGCGATTGCATGGCATATAGACATTGATGAGGACCACATTACCGCATTTTATTGCCAATAAATTATGATCAAAAGTAATAAGCTCAGGTTTCTTAGCGAGGCGAACTAAAGTTGCAAGGCCCCCAGAGGGTCGACCGCGCGTTTTTTTTTAGCTTCACTTACAAAAATGTGGTGGGTGGGTGACCGTTTAAGAGTATATGTCTTGGCTTTAGTTAGAAAATGCTTCTGTAGGAAAACTATATGATAATCAAAAAGCTCATCAATAAGAAGATCTTTGTCTTTAGTTCCGTTAATATTAAGTGAAACAAAGTGAAATCTATTGCCACTAACAATCATTTTTTATCCTTATTCAGAGCTTTTTTAACACTGGGCATCTGAGACTATATGAAACATGATTTCCCCCGCAGTTGGCGCAAATCGGGCTTTCAGTGCAAGGATTATCACGTGTGTTACAGAAGCGCACCGTGAACACTTTTGATTAGTCGATGGGAGTGGGCAATTTCCGACAATATGGTTCGGCGATTGACAACGGTATCATCTAGGAGGTAACTTCTGAAAACGTCTAATTTTAAAAAACTCGTATCCCAAACACAAACCTTCGTTTAAAGCTTTATTTAAGGCAGCATCGTCTAGAAATTCAAGGCGGAAGGATCCGGAACTTCCAATTTTAGTTGTATCAACGATACCAGGAATCATACTAATTAGCTCTGATTTTTGCACAACAACAGGGATGTTACTCACAATACCAAGCACTTTTTGATTAAGAACATGAGTGGATACATTTAGCTGACTAGTTGCAGCGGCGGCGAGAGAGACCGCTGAGGCTTTATCTCGGGTATGGACTACCCACCTTTTCTTGACAGGATCAGATCTCACACTTACGATTCCATCATAACCATCCCGGGTATCAAGGGTCTCTTTGCGCTCAATAGGATCTTTGAGGTCAATAGGTGGGTTTTTTTAAAATAACTGCATAGGAAGCTTTTGAAGAGACAGTACATTCTTGCATAAACGACGGAGGACATCCAATTGTTCCAGGCAGGAGAGTTCTCACACATTCAGACAAAGAGCGTAGCTTAGACAAACAGGAGTTTACACGACAACTCAACGCACAAAAGGCATCGGCAGGAATAAGTGGTACTTCACAAGGGTGGCGGATAACAAAGACTGGCAGACCAACATCATCAGCATCATACTTTGCAATAGTATCGATAATATCGGAGATACTATTAATAAACGCATTTGTACCCACTCTCTTAGGCTGAATTTCCCCAGGATGGCAAAACTGGAACATTTGCCTCCTTGCTTCAGAAACCTGGGCGAGCGTGAAAAATTCAGACATATGTTTCTTCATAATATCTGCAGAAAAGCCTTTTTCGATACTGTTTTGGACAAAATTCAGATCAGGACAATGAACGAGCATTCCAGCAGTCCACGCCATCAGCACCAAATGCTGAATACATACAGAATGAAGGAACCTAGGAACAAGGGAAGCGTAAGGACCCCTTCAACTGTCCCCCGCAATTTACGGGTAACTTAATACCGGCGGGTACAATACGTCGCTTGTGAAGGGTTCCTTCCCCTCTTCTGCTAGTTCCCAGTACACTTCTTAGCGATAAGGAATCAAAAATGGCACTATAGAAAATTGAAACTATAAATGGTGTGCCAATCTACCCGAGAAAAAGATAGCGCTGGCGACAATACCCAGGAAAAGGGCTTATTGTAACAAATCTATCTTTAGAGGGTAAACAACAACAGGAAAAGACCTCAAAATAATTCAGAAACTATTTCAAGTTACCAGCAAAGATACAAACTCAGACACAGTAGCATTGAATATACTATAAATGGCATCAATATTGCTTCTTCATCTATGAAATTGAAGTCCTACATATAAATCTGTGCAGGGCCATAATTTGCTATGGGCAGGTGTTAACTTTCCCTCCCGAACCTAGGTTTGCTCCCCCCCCCCCCCACAGCTGAAATTTAGTTTCTTCAAAAAACTTGTCAAAACTAAGATAAGGCTGAATAATTTAAGAATCCACAGAAACGGCTCAGTTTTCTTTGGTATACTTTTGGTACTATATGACTCAAAATCTCAATTTGCACTATCATTTTCGCTTGATGTGGGAAAATTGATTCCAACTTCATCCCTCCAGAATTTTGACGACATTTCGCCATTGAGTCCCTGGATACCACAGTTGTTCTATCCTGATGAAACCATTAGACAGGTAAGCATTTGTGCATTTATTAAAGGCCCTATATATGTCCTTAAAGGGGTAATTTTAGCTGAGTTGAGCCAGACCACTACAACTTACAACAGTACTGGTTGAATTACCAATCTTTGGTAATTCAAAGGATTCTGGTGACACATTAAAGATGTGTGTTATATTATCTTGTACATGAAGATGCAGTTTTTGCCAAAATTAAGTTATAATTAATTAGTTATTATTAATTAAGTTTTAATAATATCTTTTGTTGCTTACAAAGGGCACTAGATTTAGCAATTTACTATCAAATCATCCCTTTCAAATTAGATGTATCACCGACAGGAAACAGGCTTTGACTTTTTCTTAGCTTGAACCTTGTAAAGACCACACAACAGGGAATCACGTACCAGATTCATTCAGATATGACATCATACTCCAAAAAAGCAACATTGCAAAAGATGCGCATATTGTATCATCTCTTGTCAAACGATATGCGTGTTACATCATCTTGAATATGAAGATGCAGTTTTTGTCATAACTGAATTATATTTTACAAATTATCTTTTTTTTGCATACAAAAACCATTTAGATATATGGTATGAATTAGCTTTCAAATTAGCCGTTTAATATCTCTGTTAGGTCCCAGTGAGCCATTGGTGGCGAAAATAAATAAAACGGAAGGAAATAAATACTCGTAAAAGTGATTTTCCTTGTTGCTCAACATGGGGAATTGTAATCCACCTTTAGAGGAATTTTGACTATGGTGATTCCGATGGTGTAGTTTTCATTTCAATCCAACACATTTTTGTGAGGTTTTAGTTTATTTTCTAAAAATCTCCATAAATTATTTTAAGACCATTTTCATCATTAAGATTCATCGAAATAAAAGTTACCATTCCTGAATCAACTTTATATGGAGATTCTTCCTTACTTGATAGTTTTATTTCCAGTAATACGGTTACTATAGGCTAGAATTTCGGTCTTTACTAGGTTGCGACTGGCGTCGTAACCATGCTCCATAGCTGCCACAAAACCAATTCTGGTACACCAGTGACATCTATTTTAAAAATACAGTGATGGCTTTCCCAATATAAAAGTCGTAACTATTCGAATTTCCTCAATGATTGAACTTCGGAATGGTATCAATACATACAATATTTCTTGACTTTTAGTAGACTGAAAGTTAACCTACTCTTATCAAGAGTAAAAACATATTTTTTGCTTCCCAGTGACTATTACATTTAATTATGTACATTTACATTTAATTATGTACATTTACATTTAATTATACATTTAAATATACATTTAATTATATACATTTGATTATTAGCGCCTGTCCACGCTAATACCAGAGGCAAGAGCAAGCTTATGCCCTTCTCAAGCTGCACAAACAGACTCAGCAACTCCTTTGTTCCTTTCTTTACAAGTGCTTTTAATAAAATGTAGTGAAGTGTTTTTCATGTAAAAAACAGTGCCTTCTAGTGCATTTGTTTAATGTGTCTATGACAGCTGTTTTCATTAAACTGATTCTGATTAATGGTGTTTTCATTAAACTGATTCTGATTAATCATTAAATTTAATTACGTATTTCATTTCGATTTGGTTGGTTGAATTTGATGCAAAGTGGAGTTAATCCATATGGTATTTGAAATTTGAATAGCCCTAAGAAGTTCTTGTGGAACCACAATAAGTTCTAAGAAGAAGTTATTAAGAAGTTCTTGTGGAATAGATACCTACTTCATCAAGTGTTTCATTGCTGTAAGAAACTGTGCCTAAATGAAGCTTTCTGAAATACATCGCATTTTGAGTCAAGGTTCCAGTCTTGTCAGAAAGGAGGTAACTGATTCAGCTCAATTCTTCAGCGAGGGTTGTAGACCTGACAACAGTGTCTGGAATTCGTTTATGACGCTGAATGCACCAGGTATATTACGCTTTGCCCATGTCCAGGTTCACACGCAAACTGAAATAAACAAAGGTTATAATTTCTGCTATAAGTTAAGTAAAGGATTTAGAAAAAAAAAATTGAATGAAATTTTAATTTGTTTCTACATTTACATATCTCCGTTCTACTTTTGATTTATTTGTTGAATCAATTTGCAGAATTAGCAAGCTTTTGTTTTCACTTTCTGGATATTTGAAGCTCGGTTCAATTACTTTATTTTCATTTATTCTCATTTCAGTTCATTCAATGCACCGGAGTAGTAACATCCCTGTGCGAGCGCTGTGTAAAATTTGCTGTGAAATATCTTGGGCGTTCGCTTATCGATCTATTTGCAAATTATAAACATTATTGGATAGAGAACAATACAAAAAATTATTTGATAAGTTGACAAGTGAAGTGCCTAGTGAATTATCTTGGGCGTTCGTTTATCGAGCTATTTGAAAATTATAAACATTATTGGATACCAATATGGTTAAGAAAAGCGGAAAGCGATCAAGACAAAGCGATTTGGACGAGTCTAGAGGGTCCACGGAATTGACTGATAATGTTTCAAAGTTGGATAAAATCCTTGCCATCGTCGAAGAAACTAAGAATGATATTTCGGAAATAAAAAGGGAAATCAGTGACATTAAGTCTGGTTTAGCGTCCCTAACGTCTCGTGTTGAAGATTTGGAATTAGCAAAAGTGACCCACGAAAATGAGTTATCAAGTATTAAGCAGGAAATAATCGGCACTAAGTAAACAAATTGCAAAGGAACCCGGTTTTGGTGAGTTAGCTACGAGAGTCCTTGTGGTAGAAAACATGGTAGAAAACATGGATAGAAGATGGATATTCTATGGAACATTAAAGGTGAATCTAAGTCAAAAGCTAAGGAGCATGTTAACGCCTTACTTTCCCAACATCTTGGGATTAATATCCAATTTGAACTACTTGAGTTTACGGATCGATTTATCAAAATCCAGCTCCAGGATGATAAGGACAAATTCTGTATCCTTCAGGGAAACAAGAAATTGCGTGAAAACCCGTTCAGAAGAGTAGCCGGAAGTGAATCTCCCTATGTCTATATAACAGATGATGTGACAAAAGGTGTTCGTGACATTCGTAACTCCCTGAAAATCAAACAGAAAGAATTGAGAGAAAAGGGAGTCAGTGCTTGGATCCCCCCGGTCGTCCCACCTGTATTATGCTTGATTGAGAATGAGCAAAAAGTGAAGCTTAAATGGTATAATGTCGTATAAGTCAAATGCATAAAAAATGTATCGGAAGTGGATTAAAGTGGTTTTTTAGTATGTTTGAGTGGATTTATGATTGTAGTATGTTGTGATTTAGCTCAGGTATCCGTGATTAAATTGCGCTCGCCTTCGGGTGATGATAAGGATAATGGTTAGAGTGAGTATAATGTCAAATATTGTTTATGTATTACCTTTTTGTTCTTTTTTTATTTTTGAAATTTTTTGTTGCCTTTTATTTTTTTTTTTATTTTTTTTTATTTATTTATATCGGCTCACGGAGATGGGATGCGAAATTTTTGTTGAGTTTGGATTATGGATGAGTTAAGTTTTGCAGATTTTCCTGCTGGTAGGTTGGAGGAACTTGAAAAAAAATCCTCTTGATATTAATAAATTTTTTTCATAGGTTTTCGTCACAAGATTAAGATTTGCCAGATTATTATAATGCACCTAAAAATAAATATTTATTTGTTCATGATCTTCCACCTTTAAATAATCAATTTAAACGACTGTCATTTTGGAATTGTAGAGGATTAAATAGCAGCTTAAATTTTTTGCATGATTTTCTTAAAGGGTCGTCAACAGATGTGTTAGGAATTTGTGAAACATTTCTTGATAAAAATAATACATTCCAACATTATGAAAATCATAAGTTTTTTCATGTTAGTCGAAAACAGAATAAGAGAGGAGGAGTTGGTTTTTTTTACGAGATGTTTTTGCATCTTCTTTACGTAATGAATTTATGGTTTGGAATGTTGAGATGCTATTTGAGAGTTGCATAGTAGAAGTGAAGGATGGAAGAAATACTTTTTTGGTAATTGTAGTATATCGGCCACCATCGTCTAGTATTCAAGAGTTTTTAAGTCAATATGAGTCGTTGTTATATGCCCTCACCCAGCAACACCATCCATTTTATGTAATGGGGGATTTTAATATTGATTTAATGCGACATAATGTTTCGGCATCGAATAAGGGATTAGAATTTTTGAATATTTCATTTTTACATGGTTTGTCACCTACTTGTTTACTACCATCAAGAATCTGTGATAACCATGCAACTCTTATTGATAACATTTTTACATCTGAAAATTGCCTTGATACCCATATTATTTGAATGATACATCTGATCATTGTGTTGTTGTGTCTGACTTCTCTGGATCAGGAGTGGAACGTGAAAAGAGACCAAATAAAAGTTATAAAAGGATAATTAACCAAGAAAAGATAGATGAGATGAAAGTAAAAATAGGAGATATAGATTGGAATGATGTCCTAAATGTTGAAGACCCGAATCAGTCAATTGTTTTATTTTATAGTAAATTTAACCAAATATTCGACCAAGTATGTCCTATGGTATTAAAAAAGAGTAAGGATTTGTAAGGCGTTAACATGCTCCTTAGCTTTTGACTTAGATTCACCTTTAATGTTCCATAGAATAATATTCCTTCTATCCATGTTTTCTACCATGTTTTCTACCACAAGGACTCTCGTAGCTAACTCACCAAAACCGGGTTCCTTTGCAATTTGTTTACGTAGTGCCGATATTTCCTGCTTAATACTTGATAACTCATTTTCGTGGGTCACTTTTGCTAATTCCAAATCTTCAACACGAGACGTTAGGGACGCTAAACCAGACTTAATGTCACTGATTTCCCTTTTTATTTCCGAAATATCATTCTTAGTTTCTTCGACGATGGCAAGGATTTTATCCAACTTTGAAACATTATCAGTCGATTCCGTGGACCCTCTAGACTCGTCCAAATCGCCTTGTCTTGATCGCTTTCCGCTTTTCTTAACCATATTGGTATTCAATAATGTTTATAATTTTCAAATAGCTCGATAAACGAACGCCCAGGATAATTCACTAGGCACTTCACTTGTCAACTTATCGAATAATTTTTTGTATTGTTCTCTATCCAATAATGTTTATAATTTGCAAATATATCGATAAGCGAACGCCCAAGATATTTCACAGCAAATTTTACACAGCGCTCGCACAGGGATGTTACTACTCCGGGTGCATTGAATGAACTGAAATGAGAATAAATGAAAATAAAGTAATTGAACCGAGCTTCAAATATCCAGAAAGTGAAAACAAAAGCTTGCTAATTCTGCAAATTGATTCAACAAATAAATCAAAAGTAGAACGGAGATATGTAAATGTAGAAACAAATTAAAATTTCATTCAATTTTTTTTTCTAAATCCTTTACTTAACTTATAGCAGAAATTATAACCTTTGTTTATTTCAGTTTGCGTGTGAACCTGGACATGGGCAAAGCGTAATATACCTGGTGCATTCAGCGTCATAAACGAATTCCAGACACTGTTGTCAGGTCTACAACCATCGCTGAAGAATTGAGCTGAATCAGTTACCTCCTTTCTGACAAGACTGGAACCTTGACTCAAAATGCGATGTATTTCAGAAAGCTTCATTTAGGCACAGTTTCTTACAGCAATGAAACACTTGATGAAGTAGGTATCTATTCCACAAGAACTTCTTAATAACTTCTTCTTAGAACTTATTGTGGTTCCACAAGAACTTCTTAAGGCCATTCAAATTTCAAATACCATATGGATTAACTCCACTTTGCATCAAATTCAAACCAACCAAATCGAAATGAAATACGTAATTAAATGTAACTGTGACAAGGTAAAACACTACTGATATATTCCAACTCTTGCGTTTCAATGAAAGAAATCCAAAATGAACTTTGAAAAATCAAGAGAATGTAACTGTGAAATGGTAAACCACGACAAAACACTACTGAAATAATCCAACTCTTGCATTTCAATGAAAGAAACTCAAAATGAACTTTGAAAAATTAAGAGAATGTAACTGCGACATGGTAAACCACGACAATACACTACTGAAATAATCCAACTCTTGCATTTCAATGAAAGAAATTCAAAATGAACTTTGAAAAATCAAGAGAATGAAAGTGTGAAAGGGTAAACCACGACAAAACACTACTGAGTTATTCCAACTCTTGCATTTCAACGAAAGAAATCCAAAATGAACTTTGAAAAATCAAGAGAATGTAGCTGCGACAAGGTAAACAACGATAAAACACTACTGAAATAATCCACTCTTGCGAGAATGTAACTGCAACATGGTAAACCACGACAATACACTACTAAAATAATCCAACTCTTGCATTTCAATGAAAGAAATTCGAATGAAATTTGAAAAATCAAGAGAATGAAAGTGTCACAGGGTAAACCACGAGAAAACACTACTGAATTATTCCAACTCTTGCATTTCAACGAAAAAAATCCAAAATGAACTTTGAAAAATCAAGAGAATGTAGCTGAGACAAGGTAAACCACGATAAAACACTACTGAAATAATCTTATTCTTGTATTTCAATGAAAAAAAATCAAAATGAACTTTGAAAAATCAAGAGAATGTAACTGTGACACGATAAACCACAACGAAACACTTCTGAAATATTCCAACTCTTGCATTTCAACTAAAGAAATTCAATATGAACTTCGAAAAATCACGAGAATGTAACTGTCACAAGGTAAACCACGAAAAAAAAAAACACTACTGAAATGTTCCAACTCTTGCATTTCAACGAATGAAATTCAAAATGAACTTTGAAAAATCAAGAAAATGTAAATGCAACAGGGTAAACTACAACAAAACACTACTGAAATATTCCAACTCTTGCATTTCAATGAAAGAAATCCGCAATGAACGTTGAAAATCAAGAGAATGTAACTGCGACAAGGTAAACCATGACAAAACACTACTGAAATAATCCAACTCTTTCATTTCAATGAAAGAAATCCACAATGAACTTTGAAAATCAAGAGAATGTAACTGTGACAAGGTAAACCATGACAAAACACTAAAGTTGTGAGGGGGGGTCAAAAGTTGGGGGTGGGGACCCTTCTGTGTCCCAAAATGCGCAAATTAAAAAATATTAAAAAATGGGGGTTCAGGGGTCTTTGGGGTGCTGGGGGACCTTTGGGGGTCCTAGGGGGGCCCTTGGGAGCCGGGTGGTCCTTTGGGAGCCCGGGAGACCTTTGGGGACCAGGGGCTCCCTTCGGGGTTGGGGTAGAGGGATTGGAGCCCTTTGGGGTTGGGGTAGAGGAACTCACGACACTGTTCAAATGGAACTTGTGTATTATAACGACCACAGAGTTTCACTCTCAAATCCTCTTCTTAAACCTTTTCTAAAATCATCTCCTAAAATGTCTCTAACTGTTTTGCCGAAATAATTCCCTAAAATGTGTAAAACACTTCGTCGTCAAATAACTCCTAAACGTAATTTCAGCGTGTTCCTTTTGTTTTTGGCATCCCTGCGCTGTCACATTTGAAATTACTAAAAAACCCTTTCCCGCGTTAATCTCTTCATCTCTAAGATCAAAATATTCGCCCGGAGTTTCTTGGAGAATTGTTTCCGGGGCGAAGTTTATTAATATCTTTGGAGTTCATCCAGGAGAATTGTTTCTGGGCGAAGTTTTTTAATTTCTGACAGATGATGTCATGCTTGATTGATTTGTCAAGAAAGGGGAATTAATTTGTTGTTTTTAAGGGGAATTATTGATTCACGAAAGGGGAATTGAGGTCATTGACCCACTTCGATTATGAAATCATTCTCCCTGAGGATTCCATGTCCATATTAGGTGCCCCGTCAGCATTAAACTAAATTGTAGATGGCAGCAGGGGTGAGCAATGGGACCTCATGAGGCCTTTCTACTAGTAGTAGTTATAAATATTATCAACTAGCTTCCATCAGAAGAATAATTGAATTCTTGTCTTCTACTGACTTCTTCGGGATCCACTTCATTTAGATGCCACGTCTTTAAGTGTTCTGGCGAGCTAGTGAATGTATGGAGCATGAAGACTAGCACCAAAGTTATAACCTCTATCTGAGGTAAATATGAAGGGTATCTAGAAAGCATTTAATTTTATATACAAGGTTTAAAGGTAGTTTGGCCTAATTTAATACACCTGTTCTCTTTGTTCATGGCTAAAACAACTTTTCCTCTTTCCTTTGATCGTTTTTTTCAGCGCGAATACCAACGAAAAGCTAGTTTTTACAATCTGGGAGCTAGGGAAAATACTCCAGGGGGACGATTGTCACTTGTTAGGTGGATAATTGAAAAATGACGAGAATGAAAATTGTCTTAATATCATAGCACTTCTTACTACAAAAATTTGGCAGAATAAAACATATACATGGGAAAATTGTTGAATAATCTTCGTACCAGGTTGAGATGTAAAGCAAAAATAAGGACAATTTTTTTTTTTCTTCTTGGTTTCATACAGTATAACTCTAAGATAAGACAGAGAAAAATGTTGCGATTGACAGCATTCGTGAATTACATTAATGAACAATTTAAATTACGACAGATTTTTGTCTTCCATTGCTGTTGCTGCAATTTTGATCAAATTCAAAGAAACGATTTATCAAAGTTACCAAATTGCCAAAGCTATATTTTGACTTTTAATCAAAACTGCTTGACGGAATTGTGGAATTTTGCATGTAATTCATGAAAACATTTTCTATAAAAAGTTAGTACGAAATTTTCCGTGGAATGCGTGGAAATATTTTCAAAAGAGTAATAGCAAAATGCAACGGAATTTTTTCATGTAATGCATAGAAATATTTCCAAAAAAAAAACGAGTTAAGAAGGAATTTCACGAAATTTTCCGCCGAATACGTGCAATCATTTCCAAAAACGAGCAATAATAAGATTACTGAAATGAAAGCGCATGTATAGTTTGATATCTTCATCTTTTATTTCTTTCTATTTTTCCTTAAAATTATTTTATTTTTAAAATAAGTATTTAAAAACTTGGAGCTGAAGTTTTCTTTGTACTAATTAACCAATTTTTTCAAGTAATTAAATCTTCATAATTCAAAAACTTAGAAACTATTAAATACTATAAGTAATTACTTGCTAGTCACTTTTTCAATATTAATATACATTAATGTATGAAAATGTTATGTTTATTTAGCCATTACTACTACTCCTCACTTTTTACTAGGAAAAGGAATTATAATAGTTCACGGGGTTGAAATAGGAAATTATATATATTGCAGATGGAAGTTCGTTACGGAAATAGCTTCACCTTTGTGATATAGTAATAAAAAATAAACCATCGTTCCGTTTTTATTATTTTGTCTTAGACACAAACGTAACAAACTTGCACAAAAGTTATTTGCGCAAGAGAAAGCAAGCAAGATTGCTATTCTGACGAGTTTCCTTCCTACCAATTTTTACAAGCATTGAAATAATTTTCCTAATTAGAAAGTAGCTAGCTAGTAGATGCTATAAATAGCAACTTATTTTTTCGATAATAATTTAATCTACTGTCTAATATAAATGTATAAATAGGGTAGGCCTATCAAGTCATTACTCCTTCGTTGGCAATTAACTTGGAATACTTCAGGAGGTAAACCAAGGAAATTATGTATATTGTACCAGCATGTTTGTTACAGAAAGAATTTACTCTAGTAATATATTAATAAAAATAATTCTTAATGTCTTTTTTTTCAGCTTTTTTTTTACTTCGTTTTCCAGATTTTGCCTACGCTTGGTTATTCTACGACTATTCTCTTTCTTTTTGGAAGCATTTAATTGATGCTGGATAATCAGAGTTGTTACAAGAGGGGAGGATTAAATACCTCAGGCACCACAGCTGGAGGGGGTGACCACAGCGAGAGGATTGCCCACTTTGATACAATTTTTCACTTTAATTTGACTGTTTTTGATTATATTGAAGTTGTAAACTACTACTATTGCTAAGAACTCACTGCAGCACTATCTGGTTTCAACACAGCTACGCTAGCGCCTCCTCTACTCCAATCTTTTCAAAGACTCCCTCTTTACATCCTCCCAAGAAGTTCCCATTTCCTTTAAATCTTTTCATACGATATCCTCTCAACTCATTCGGGGACCACCTGCTTTTTGTTTGGCCCTAGATGGTTAGCTGAAAAGAATAGTCTTTGTCAATCTGTGATCCTTCATCCGCAACCCGTTTCATAGCCATCTCTGCCTTTCTCTCATCATAGCCTTTGAAAGCGGCATTAGAAAACATGTTTTGTACAGCTGACTTTTTGATATAAGTCAGTCAATCAGGCACCCAAAACAATATACAGACAATTTCTCTGGAGAGTATCTAGTAAATTTTTCTCCGTTTTTTTTGGAGAGTCTTGTTTGACTAGTTTGGCTAGTATGACTTCCGCTCGAAGGTATCGAGTGGCTGTTATGTGCAAGCAGAACAATACTGCATCAGAAAATGGTTACCGAAAATATCCATATCAGAAAATGGTTACCAGAAATAAGAAAATCCAAGAGCATTAGCAGAAAAAAGGGTTCAAAGGGTTAGTGCCCTTTTTACTAGTCAAAAATGATTGGAGGGCAACTATCCCCCAACGCCCATCATTCCCACACACACATCCAAGCAAATTTTGAGATAGCCATTTTGTTCAGCGTAGTTTATTTCCGGATAGAAAATATCTTTTTGAGGAGGAAACTCCCCTACAACCCTTGAGGCAAGGGTTTTAAGTTGTGCTCTGAGAGCATATGAGAACAATGTTAGCACAGCGTACCATATGTTATTTTTTTACTTTAGAGCAGGGAGCTTCATATGGAAGGGGTTGCCGTAGAGACTTCAAAAGGGGCTCATTCGATTTGAAATCGAGAGTTCTAGGGCCCTTTTTAATAGTCGAAAGTGATTAGCGGGCAAATAACCCCCCCCCACCCATCATTCCCCGAAACAGATCCAGTCAAAATTTTGAGATGCTCTTTTTCTTCGGCGTAGTTGATTTCCATATAGAAATGTGTTTTTGAGGAGGACACTCCCCCAAAACCCTCAGGGCAAGGGTTTTAAGTTATACCCTGGGGGCATATAAGGTTTTTATAGAAAGCGTTGTCATAGAAACCTCAAAAAAAATTCATTCGATTGGAAATTCAAAGGGTTAGTGCCCTTTTAAATAGTCGACAATGATTGGAGGGCAACTATCCCCCCTCCCACGCCCATCATTTCCCCCAAACACATCCAAGCAAAATTTTGAGATAGCCATTTTGTTCAGCGTAGTTAATTTCCGGATAGAAAATGTCATTTCGAGGAGGACACTCCCCCACAACCCTCGAGGCAAGGGTTTTAAGTTATGTCCTGAGGGCATATGAGAACAATCTTTGCACAGCGTACAAAGCAGAGCAGGGAACTTCATATGGAAGGGGTCATCGTAGAAACTTCAAAAGGGTTTCATTCGATTGGAAATCGAGAGTTCTAGGGCCCTTTTGAATAGTCGAAAGTGATTAGCGGGCAACTAGCTCCCCCCCCCCCCACGCCCATCACTCCCCCAAACACATCCAATCAAAATTTCGAGATAGCCATTTTCTTCAGCGTAGTTGATTTCCATGTAGAAAATGTGTTTTTGAGGAGGACACTCCCCCACAACCCTCAGGCCAAGGGTTTTAAGTTATGCCTGGGGGGCGTATAAGGTTTTTTATATAAAGCGTTGTCGTAGAAACTTTAAAAAGAGCTCATTCGATTGAAAATTCAAAGGGTTAGTGCCCTTTTAATAGTCAAAAGTGATTGGAGGGCAACTAGCCCCCCCCCACGCCCATCATATCCCCAAACACATTTAATCAACATTTTGAGATAGCCATTTTGTTCAGCGTAATTGAGTTCCAGATAGAAAATATATTTTGTTAGGAGGACACTCCCCCACAACCCTCGGGGCAAGGGTTTTAAATTATGCCCTAAGGGCATATAAGAATGATTTTGACACAATGTATTATTTAGTATTTTTTTTTTCCTTTAGAGCTGAGCACTTCATATGAAAGTGGTCGTCATAGAAACTTCAAAAGGGACTCATTCGATTGGAAATTGAGAGTTCTAGTGCCCTTTTTAATAGTCGAAAGTGATTGGAAGGCAACTAGTCCTCCCCCCTTCCCACGCCCATCATTCCTCAGAACACATCCAATCTAAATTTTGAGATGCCTTTGCCTTCCCAAGGCCAGAACAAAATTTGTACTTTATAGAAAAAAATACAAATGAATATGCATTGTCAGTTTCATACAGATATACGGATATTTAGTAATCAAAATATTAATATTATTTGATTTATTTTTGCTTATTTTTTGTTTAATGGTTTTCTTTACTTTTCTTTGAAAAACTTATTTTTTGGAAAATTTTTTTTTGAATTAATATAGTAAAGATCGATGTGGGTATAATTAGTAAGGCATCAATTAGTATCAAACCTACGCCTGAGGCATGGATATGCGTGCAGTTTAACCGGTACATTGGCTTACCAGGGTCAGTCACCTATTACTACGAACGATACATGCCATATCAGACGGGTTTCTGAGGTAAAACCCATTTTTTGGGGCCAATCAGAGAGAGCGGTGGCTACTCCATATACAGTAACTTGATTAGTAATTGGATTCAAATATAAGGAGTAATTTTTCATTGTAGTTCATATTAGTAAGAGAATTGAATTCAGAGAGAGATTAGTTTATTTGAGAGGATATTAGTGGAGAAAAATGAGTGGTGCATTTACATTATTGGAGATTAATGATGGAACCAACAGCAGCAGCAGCAACGATATACGAGTACCCAATGTAGCTGTGGAAATAACCGCTGGCTGTAGACTATGCCTTGAATGGGATAGTATGTATGCTAGATACGTGATATCATTAAGCAAGTTAAGCAGGAGGAGCAACTATGTTTTGCTGGAAAAGTGAATATTCTCCATATAAATAAACTTTGGTCAGCATTAGATGTCCTATCGAAATAAATTGATGAGAACAAAATGCATCAGTGAATATTAATATTGTAATTATGTTCAATAAAAATGTTTCTAAATCAATGGTATTTTTTTCTTTCTATAGTAGACTAGCATATATTTTCTAGAGTACAAAAAGAAATTCTGGTTAGTCTGAAGTTGGTTGTGAGAGAGTTAGGACTCTAAAAAATGGATAGATTCGACAAAGAGCGAATCATGAGGAATCTAGCTCTTATGGAAAAACGTTTGATTCTAGATGATGAATTTCTAGAGATATTTTCTCGGGGAATGCTTGTTGATATAATGAAAACTGATTTCTCCATCATTAGATTATTGTATGAAGCTTCTACGTCGTGGTCCAAATGCATTTACACAATTTATTGATATATTGATCACGACACGGCAAAATGATATTGTGGATATGCTTTTAAACATTAGTTTTGAAATTTAGGACTTTTTTTCATGAGAATGATGGTGCTCAAGGATGATTTACTCCTCTCTCTCTCTATCTCAGACAATTTTGTTGTTGCTAGCTCAGTTTCATTGTGGTAGTGAGAGTGTCAACACATGACAAAATGTTCCATACATGTCCGTTATGTATTTACACACTGGGCAGCTGGTCATCATCAAGTGAGAATTGCAAAATGATTGATGAGTATGATGAAAAGTGAATATTATGCAACCCGTGTAAATTGCATAGAGGATATGCTGTACAAATTAAAGGTTGTAATTCCTGTCTTGAAGAGGTGTGTGACTCTCATCCTAGAGGCCACCTATGCTCCAATTGTCATTATGATAAAATGTAATCAGTGGGAGAATACATATCCCGGTATGATTGGAAAGAATCCTAAGCGTGGTTTTAGTTTATTGCTAAGAGATTGGTATCGTCATGGTTTTAGATTGTTCTGGGAGGAGGAACCGGGTCAACGATTCAACTGTTGGAACAACAAAAGAATATGGTTTCTACGTCATCGTTGTGAAGACAGTGGGTGCTATGATTATAAGCCCACTGATTTTTATTTGGCTGTGACGAAATGTGATTCAACACTTGAGGACACTGTTTGTGAAATTGCTTCAAATAAGCAAATTGAAACATATGAATTCTATAGAATGAATGAGAATAGTATCATTGACTATACAAAGAGATATGACAAGAGTGAAGTCACACTCTACTGTAGAAAATGTGACCCTGACATTGCAGTACATCAGGATCAGTACACTGTGAATTCAGATAATCTACCTGCACTAGTTGTTGTCGACAAATACCTAGTAGTGGATGAAATCTAAAGAATAGAAAAGTCGTTTTATCATGTATATAAATTTTTATTAATAAACAATTTCACATACATCTTTAGAACATTTTATTCTTAGGGCACTAAAATCAATATTAAATACACTTGTAAGTATATTCTTCACTAGAAAGTCGTTCAATCGAGGTAAGTCAACGTAGATGTTGAGAAACTGCTTGTAGGTGTAGCCACGACATCTGAACATGAAAAAGAGTAGTGCATGAAAGCCACATGTCATAGTCGTTAAATCCTGTACTCTTCGTTGATTTTGAATAGTGGTTTTCCCCCTGCTTTCAATAAAGTTGCTGATGTATGGAGCGTAGAATTTATACGATAGGCCAAGAGGATCAAAAAATTCAATATTCTTCGCTGTTTGAAAGATGCATAGCCAATGACCGGTCTTCAAAGTCGATGGACTGCTATTAACAATGATAAGGGTATTGTTAACACTTGGAATTTTTTCAATGAAGTCCGAAGGTATGCAATAGGACTTGTACTGGGACATGTATGGATCCATACTAAATACGTTGATTATTTGGTTTGTGTTCATGGTGCTAGGTCTAGTAAAACACTGCCGTCGGGTGTGATTTCCCAATAGGTTTCGAATTGACTCAGTGATATTAGCGTGATACTCTCAGTCAGAGCATTGGCAAATGTACACTCTAAACGTACATTCCCTGTTCGTACTATGCTCATATCCTGAGTCCCTGACAAGTCCAAAACAATAACCCCATGATTTTTTTGAAAACATTGAATCGGTTATTCCATTTTCAAATAGTTGAGAGTCATGATCTAGGGATTGCATAGTCAACTCGTACAGAGTTCTATAGGATTTTTTGTCAAATGATAGAGTGTACAGTGGAATACCATTCACTTTGCACACAAGGCTAGATAGACCAAAAAAATTAAAATCATTGGGGGATTCAGTCCAGGATCCAACGGCACTACCACTCTTCACAAAGGCCAAAGCCAATTTTGATGGGATTTCTCCATTGATAAATGATGAATCGCTATAGCTACGAGAGCCGGTGGCAATGTGACGTTGATTGGTGATCGTATGGGGAACAAGAAGTTTAATGTTGTTACCATTGGTTCTTAGCTTTTCCACTGCCAATGCAACAGAGCTCATAACCTGTTGTTTTCGGACGTGGAGAATTGCCGATGTGATAATGACATTTGCATCGGGTGCTGCAGGAAGTGTTTCTCTCAAAATGAAATTTGATGGGGCCATCTGTAGCTTTATGTCAATCTTGACACTGGGGGGTAGCCATTGGGATATACTGAATATCTCATGATTTAATTTTCCAACTAGATGATACTCCTGGGTCGCTGCAGTAGTCAACTCACCGTCAATATCAACACCTGATCGGATATTCATAGCCCAATGATTGTCCTCTCAACTCCTTGTATGCCTTTGGCGTCATCATCATAAATTGTATGTAACTTGCATAGTTTGATAAATTATTGCTAGTGCTCACCAATGTTCCATTAATAAATACATTAATTTGTTTGAATAGGTTGTGTAGAATACAGTTTTCATAGGAGAGACCATCGCCGGCATTTGGAGTTGTATTATCTGACTTTATCTTCACCACAACATTTAAATCAATAAATGTTGACGACAAATCAATGAAATAGTCTTCATTGGAAAATATTTGAAAGTGTATATTTTCCGAGAGGGGTTGTTGGGGGTGAAATTGTTCATAGTAGCCATACTTGACACTGACATCAACATTTTTAGCATTGAATAGATTCAATGAGGAACTAATTGATGGATATGATTCCTTGTGGGGGAGATAAGTCATCTTAAGAGAAGAAATCCTTCTTTGATCTAACAATCTTTTTCTTTTTCTTCTTCTTCTGCTTATTGGTCTTCCTTGTTTTATTCCTCAAAGTCCTTGTTGATGTCCTTTGCTTCCTGCCTGGGTGGAGACTGATGAGTGAATGACGCGAACGCATCCTTTTCAATCCCTCCCCATTTTGTCGAGATTTTAGTTGCTCACCAACGGCTCTTGCTGAAGATCTAATATTTTCCTTAACACTCTCCTTGAAATTCTTGCCCGACCCCCAGTCCAGTAGTGTGGAGGCAGCAAAATTTGATGCAGCAGGTACAAGATATTTTCTGGCAAGGGGTAGTGCAGAACGAAATAGCCTAGCAAACCAGCTACCAAGACCATAGCCAGACATTGTAGTACGCCCCTTGTAGTAGTCCAATCCATTGCCTATTTGACGTGGACTCAAAGCACCAACATAACAATCAATATCGGGGCAGACAAATGGAATTCTCCTATTGTTCATTTTAGGTGATTGTGCTGTCGTTGACAATGGGTCGAAAATGACATGTAATCACTGCTAAGCCTTTGTTATTGCTAGAGGATCACCCAATTCACTCTTAGTGTTAACTGGCAGAGTTCCAAATACGAAGTGTTTACAGGAACATACTGAAGATGCTTTATATTATAGTGATGAACAAGTTCATGAGATGTTTTTCGTTCAAGAACACGTAGGAGGGGGACATTTGAATTACCGACTCTCGATGTTTCCACAAAGGATGCATAGAGAAATATGCAAGAGTCCGAAGCAAAACCAGGTGGATAATCAGCAAAAATAACTTGATCCATCCCCGTAAACGGTGCAAGCATTTTTCCCATTGATCATATTCTGTTTAAAGCCAAGAACATCTCTCAGATATCATTGAGAATAATTATTTCAGTGTCAACAGGTGAGCTAATGTAAATCCTATCATGTTCCAATGAATAATTAAAATGGAATGTACCCATTTTTCTATTGATTGTACGACACAAAATCTCCCATATTATCATATTCAATATATTTCAATTTGGCATGTGGATAGTCACTAGGTTTAAGTGCTTCAACCCATTCATAGTCGACATAGCCCAACCCATTCATAGCCCAATCGAATGGTATAACTTTTATATCATACACACGATCCTTTCTCAGGATGTCATAGGTATTTTTGAGAATACAGTCAACAAGAGCCACTTCATATGCACCGTCAAATTTGATGGCGGGGGAGAGTTTTGTCCAAAAATCACTTGTCATATTCAAGTCATTGTAGAGAGGATCGGAAACGTTGGACATGAATGTTACATAGAAATCATGGGGCATTGTCAATATCTTCAACACCGATCCAAGAATCAAAATCAGAGTTGTATCCTAGCCTCCGAACAAGTAACTGTTTCTTACCCCTGCGAGTACGTGTCTTTAATATATTTTCAATTTGATAGATTTCGCTAGCATTTTTAACTTTTGTAGTTCATAGTCATAAAAGCCGCCGAGAATCTCTTCATCTTTGGTATCACGCAGGCGATAAGTTATGGGTTTAGTGTCTAGGATTTTTGCCACTTTAAAAAGTTCAGTGGACCACAAGTAATTCCCCTTTTCAAAAACATTAGTTGTTCTATTAATTCGAACAGTATCACCAACATTGAATTTATTTTTCTTCTTCTTGACAACCGATTCATTGGAATATTGTTTAAGAAAGGTGTCAATTGTATCATGATCAGAATGATGAACTTCCGTTGGCGTAGAGTTGGACAATGATCGACTAGGTCGTTGATTATAAATCAACATGATTTTTATCTAGATCATGAATAAAAGCCGGTATATTTTTCAATGTACCATATCTTGAAATTAAAAGTCGAATCGTTCTTATCAATCGTTCGGCCAATGCAGCCTTTATAGGACTGTGACTATGATAGAGCAGTGTACTATATTTCTCTAGTACTTTTGCAACATGAGGATTAACAAATTCATAACCACGATCCGTTTGAATTTTTTTATACGAGTCCTGTTCGAGAATACCTTCAATGGCCTGAGCAACTTCAACGCCTCTCTTTGATCGCAATGGAATTGCATATGCATAACGACTATAAACACTGATTGCAAGTAGGATGTACTTGTACGGTGTATTGTGACGTCTCTTGAAGCTCATCTAGAGTCAGGAGATCTGCTTGCATTATATGCAATGGGTGAAAGGCTTTAGTTTTTCGATATTGATTGGCACGAAGTCTATGATTTCTATGCAGAGTGCAACTTGATTCATTTTGTAGATAGTCTTGTACACTTTTAGTGTGAACACCAGTGACTTTGGAAAGAGTGGTGGGGGGAACTTAAACTCCCCGCCTCACCAATATTTTCATAAACACCTTTCAGAACTTCAACCATTTTGAACGTAAACACGTTGGGTAACGTCCGCTACCCTTTTGTATACTGGTTGTTGGTGGTGGTGGTGGTGGTAATGGTGACGTTGACTTGATACGTCTTCGCTTTTGTCTAGCTATCAGTGGTGTGCTAGTATTTTCCAAAATTGATTTAAAATCTTCTTCTTCTTCTTCAAGTTCATATTTTAATGGTGTCAATGCTGTTGATGATGATGATAATGATGCATGTTCATTTAATTTTTTTAGAATTTGTCTATTGCCAATAAGACTTTTGGGGAAGTTTAATGTATTTAGAAAGTTGTATAGATGAGTGTCAAATGATAATAGTCCTTTACGATTTGTAACCATGTCATAGATTAAATGAAGTAGATTATAGATTTTGCCCTGAATTATAATCCCTTCCCCATTGCTCTCAACTTGAATATGATCTTGACCACTTTCCAAGAGATAGGTTAGGAGTCGTTTACTTTGTTCACGATATGAGTGGGGCATTAGATTTCCAATTTTCAATACAATTGAATCCAATTCCTCCTTCTTTAATTGTGTTCCAGCAGATTCCTGAGGAGATGATTCTTTTTTGTGATCAATACCAGCAGCAGCAGCAGTGGCATTCACATGATAGGGTTTATGTTTTTTCACTCGGCGAAGTGCATCTTGAAGTAAAAGCAGTTTTTTATCATCCTCAATATTCTCATTGTCAAGGAATTTACTCAGATTGTTCTCAAAGTGTTCCACGGGTGAGAGAGCGAGTTCTATTGGAGTCAAATTATAGGGTTTTGCCATTCTCTAGAGAAAACTGTTTACAAGTCCTGCAATTATTGGCAGTAAAAGTGTGAAAAAGCTACCGCCTGCCTGAAGAAGTCTTTTCTTTTTAAAATTCTTTCCTTTCTTTTTAGAGGCCAATGTACGTACAATGGAATGATGTTGCTTTGCCTGTTGCTTAACTACTTCTGGCAGTTGAACATTACCCTCGGTCAAATTTAAACAAAGTTCAGATATTAGATTAATGAAATCATTGTCAATACCATGTTTGAGTATGGCTTTTCTAGCGGAGGTTTTGAACTGCTTAGAACTGAAAACAGATGTCTATTATCATATAGTTTCTTCAGTGTCATGATAGCAACTAATAGATCTTTTTAGTGTTCACGGGGAGATATACTGTAATTTCATTGTCAAAAATATCTGTGACTACACGCAGATCCTCGGGTGTATTTTGATTAAGATCCAATAGGATGTAGCCGTAGGGTTTATTAGTTGCCTGATTGTATGCTGAGAGCAGAAATTTGGGGGCGCCTAGATAGATTTGTTTATTGAGAGTTATTAGCGAGTTAGAATCACGAACAACTCTGTAGATGATATAGTAGGTGCAGTTCAATGCAAGTGTTCGCATACATTTGCTCTGATGAAAGAGATTGTGTAGAACCAGAGTAACGGAAATCTGTTCATGATGAGAGCGAATAGTGAACAGTTGTAGCATTTCCTGGGACCATTGTTCAATAGATTCAGCCAGATCGTCAATGATCAACCAAGAGTTTGGTTCAAAATGCTGAAAACATCAAGTCCCTGTATGAATTGTATCTGCACCAATCCCATGGTGGTGGTGGCAGCAATTGCTTTAATTTTATCATATGAATCCTGCCAAATACTGTAACAATAGTAGATTTTTTTCGGCTTTTCCACAAACATTTTATCGCAATTTTTAATTATTTTAGTTAAGAGTTGTTGTTTTGCCCGACATTGACGATCCACACAGAAACGATCTGAATTGTGTTTTAAATTGATACATGTTCCCTTCAACAGTTCACCTAGACAACTAACTGTAGACTATGACTGTCTAATGACTAAATAATTTCCCTATTACTACTCCGTTCAAGAATAATAATAATAATAAGAAGAAGAAGAAGAATACGAATAAAGAATCATATTTTCTTTTATGGTATACATAAAAAACTAACAATACTTTTAAAAAATATTACATTGAAAGCACATTAAACATGAAAAAATACACTTTTTAATTTATTTATAATAAAAAATACAACATTTACATAGGCACATAGAAAAAACACCTAAATAAATACACTTTTTTTTAAATTTATTTATAATAAAAAATATAACATTTACATAGGCACAGAGAAAAAAATAAAACACTTAAATAAATACACTTTTTTTTTGTTTATTTATTTATAGAAAAATACAACATTTATTAGAATAAAGCACTTGAAATAATAAAATCACTTTTATTTACAGAATTTTTAAATTTTGGGGTCCCCCCTCCCCCCGGGGGCGGCCGCTGCGGCGGCCGGGGGCGGTCCGTAAAGCGCTGGGAAGCGGGGCCCGCTGCGGCGGGCCCGGGCCAGGGCTTGCATTAAATAGTGGAAATTGATCTGCCTTGCACACACACACACACACACACACACACACACACACACACACACACACACACACACACACACACACACACACACACACACACACACACACACACACACACACACACACACACACACACACACACACACACACACACACACACCACACACACACATACACACACACACACACACACACCACACACACACACACACACACACACACACACACACACACACACACACACACACATTGAAAATTGTTTGTGATAAAGAAAAAAGAATTTAAAAAACACCCCATTACCCAAAAAAAAACCCTCTCACCCAATTTATACTTTTTTTTAATGAATTTAAGTTCATTTTTCTAGACCGAGTTATTTTCTATACTCTATACATTCAACTCGTTCTGAAATTAAATAATGACCGTGTGGTAGTACCTTCACACCATCCTCAAGTACATAGACTTTGTCCGATATGGCCGACATGGTGTTTTTCTAAACTCTAACTGTGTAGTTTTTAAATTGTAAAGAGCCAATCGCCATGACTCTCACCCTTGGCACTAGACTACGTTCCACACAGTTTCTATACACACTCATGTCGAAATTATTTTTTACAAAGTGTGTAGGTACCCCTTGCAAACTTGTTTGAAATCCTTGCTGTGCGTTTCCACACAGTATACCTTCGGACAAGGAAACACCACTGGATATCAGATCGCTACCTGTTTCAGATTTTAGCATTAACAATTGATTTGGGGCCTGGCGTTTCACTAGATCTGGGTAGAGGGATTCGTCCCAATTAGTGTAGTCCATTGGTGAGCTAATGTACTCACCATTTTCCAAATCATTCAATAGATTTTCAGTTTTGACTTTTAACAGGAGTGAATCAGTGTCCCTGTAATACACTTGAACTTGTCCCTCAATCGGCCACTGTACCTTGCATACATTATAATAAAACGACAACATGAGTTTCTTGGATATTTCAGTTATTGCACTTCCACCTGCAATATTTTTATTTAATACAATGTTTCTTTTCTTGCGATGTAGGAGCACCATATTAGAGTGTATGATTGTGAACGATGTGAAGTTTGGTTCCGCAATGATTCGAGCACAATCTTTGGGGTTGGTTAGAAATGTCACATCACTTCTGTGTCGTACACTCTCGCACATTTTACCGAAAGCTGAGTTCAAAATGAGTTTATAGACTTCTTTTTTCAACTTTCGTTTTCGCTTGTGAACGCTTACTGACAAAGGTGTCAATAAACGTTTTCATGTAAGGCTTTTGAACAAATTGGAGGGCTCTATGAATCTTTGTGACCTTGAAACCATTGGACACCATCCATTTCAATAGCACGTGATGAACAACGATATTATGTTTCGGGTTGAGGTCGGCAATTAGTTTTTGTTTTGAAGGTACCCAGTGCATACTTCCGTCCTCTACTAAAGATAAATTGTAGGGGCTCAGAGAGTCCCTACCCACCGGTCTATTTATGCACGGAAAAACAAAGTCTTTTACCGAGTCATGGATTTCCATGGGTATTTCACCGTCAATTTCAAAAAACCATCCCCGTGCCTCATTCTCCTCAACACTGGCAATGTCGGGGAAATTCGAAGCACACGGATTGTCAAGGCCATTTATATTTGCCACACGGCAAACAGTAGTGAGACATTGCCGATGGGTAAAGAGAATTCATATCCAAAAAAACTGCGTCCGACTTTTCATCGGTGTGCTGTCCACTTGGATCAGTTTTCATGATACGATCCCCGTGAAAAACATACCCACCCCTCATTGATCTCTCTACAAACAGATACTGATCCACATCGGCGATCAGACCTATTTCTTCTTTGCTGATTTTAAGTATCAAGTCCATCACCAAATGAGGAGTGGAAAAATAATAACCTAAATCCAACCCAAATTCCCCATAGATTTTATCTGTATTTTTGCACACAATGTCCAGAAGAGTGAGTACGTCACTGGCCAAGTATAGTTTACAATAATCCCACCCTTTTTTTACATCCGCCCTTTGCCCAGACCCTCTTAGAAAATTCGTAGTCGCTAGTGGTGCACTCACTCTCAGTAAGAGAATTGTAAAAAGCTTCAATGGGCGGTAGTGACACCTCATCTAGCCTCGAGCCAGAGTTTGTAATAATCATATGGATATATATATACCCTTACACGTTAATAAATCATACATTTCATCATCGGGGAAACGCTGTTTGAGGAGGGGGAAGCTGTCAAAATTGTCACTTTTCTGTATCTGAATCAATTGACTTAAAGATTTGGGGAAGAAGCTGAAAGAGTCTAAAAAACGGATTTTATTCAGGCACGTGTTACCCTTGTCAACTGTTTTCCACATGAATTCTAGCAGCAGTTGCTTCTCCGATGATTTGGGTATGATATTATATGAAAAAGAACCATCTATCCATGCGTCATCTACAACTCCACCCTTGGCAATGCGGGCCAACGCCGGTAGAACAAACTTTAAGTCGTAATTGGAATTGTGTATAAAAACAGGTACGAAATATTCTTGTCTAACGTTTAAATTGCATGACTGGTGTGCTACCCCTCTAAAATTACTCCCTCCCGATGTAATTTCCTGCCACAAATGATCATGGTCGATCACCTTCCTCCTCCCCCATTCCCAACACCATCATCAAATTCTCCCTTGCAAACCCAAACACATTTTAAGATTTTTAATGGCCACTATGTCATCTGGTGATAGGAGCATAGGATAGTTTGTATAACGAAGGCGCGAAATTGCACCGTTTGCTGTTTGGATTAGACTGACCAATGCCGAGCGCATGCAGTCTTCACCGTCACTCAACATCTCAACTACATCCAGCACTTGCATGGTATTATTGGAATCTCGTTGTGCGTGAGCGCAAGAGACCCCTATGGCTTCATGTATTTTAACACGATTAGAATTTGACGGATCGCACACGTCTGTCAGTTTAGCTTCGCAGTCCAAAGCGATCTTGTTGCTCTGCAGGAGCGTGTTTTGAAAATTTTTAAAACGTAGATCACTCTATCTCCGCTTACCGTCTCCACAGCCTGGTATCCATGACGTTTACAGTGTTTCATGTGATGCTTTAACTTTAAATCAGAGCGAAATCTTGAGAGACATGTTGGACAGTAATAGCATACACCCCCACGCCCATTTTACCCTAGCATAAAACCCTACTAATATCCGTAATTGGATTGAAATGACCAATTGAATCGGAGTCTGTGGGTTGGGTGTATAGAAGCCACACCCAATGTTCTACTGATTCAATTGAAGGAGCCCGCACTGGAAAAAATGCACCCTTCTTATCGGAACCCTGACCCTCTTCAAATTCTGTTTCATACTGTAACACCGTGACACAATCTTTAAATGTGCATTAGCCCGCTAAGAAGTATCTATTCCTTTTATTGTCACGGGAAATTGACCATTTAAACAATTAAAATCTACTTTGGGAAACTTTGAACCCTCCCTACCATTAACTGCCATTTATCCAACTTTTTCTTAGATGCATCTATTCGAAGTGGTCTGTATGCTGCAATTAAAAATGCATACTTGAAACACTGTAGCCTCGTATCGAAACAGATTCGTTGTATCCCCCTACACCCCTCTAAATCTGAATGATATTTTAATTCAATTGTCCTCCCTCCCCCATGCCCACCCCTTACAATAAAATCCTTTTTAAACCTACAAATATTAACATTTAAACTTTCAATAAATAAAACCACAGATCCACTACCCCCCTCGTTATAATTTTCCCACTTACTTTGAATACTATTAGCCCAATTTAGAAAAACCTCCCCCATAATTTCATAAATGCGGGTGAATTGCCAACATCTCTGTGTGCAAGTATTTTGAATACATCTCACCCGCATTCTCATTTAAAAAAAAATATTTTTAGTGCTATTGATGCTTTTAAACTGACCCCCACTCCCCACACCCCCATCTGTTGTTCAAGAATGGCTCGAATCTTATCAGTATATGAATGTGTAATGGCCGAGGGGATCTGTTATTATATCCCCCGACATTAGAGAGTTGAAGGGGTCACCGAATTTGGCACTGTAGACCAGTGTGTGGTGCAAGGCAGAGTTGGACAGAAAAAAATCTGGAAGAGGGGATACTGGTGTTGTTGTTGTTGTTGTTGTTGTTGTTGTTGTATTACTACTAGTACTAGCTATATCATTAAGTGGAATGGTGGAGGGTGAAAGGGAATTGTCAATAACACCACCACTCCCAGTCTGTTCAAATAACATGGGTTGGAGATGGCGTGAGGTCCCCTAGTACATATTCCAAGGTGTTTGGGGACAATTGATTGAGCCAGCCTGTATTGTCCTGTGCTGGAATTTTGTTATGAGAACCCGGTTCAGATGCACTAGTAACATCTCCTAAATGCTCACGCATAAAAACTATCTGCCCACCCTGGATCCTCAAGCATGTCAATATCACAGGTTAAGTCGTCTAGGCTAGCCATTTCCCCAAAAACATCATTAAGGAAACCCCTATGCCATTCCATATTCTCTAGAACTAATGTAGGTTCATCTCTGAACTCTGTTGGTGGTGAAAGAATTGGTCCTGTAAATTCAGTTGTTTCATCACTCAATGGTGGTTGTGGTGCTATATCATTAATCTGTAGAAAAAAGGTTTTATTTTTTATGTAAAATAACCATTATTTTTATAAAATAATAAACTATGTCAATTTTTCAGTCATTGTCCCACCACCTGAACAACTAAAAGAAAAAGAAAAAAAATTTAAATTGGCATATGTCTTTCATAATGACAACTGAACATGTTAAAAATATACATTGTTTTAGTCAGGAAAATGAAGTCTTATTCTTAGAGGATAAGTTAGAACAAGAGAATGATATATAAAACTAATGATTTTATTCCAAAAATTTTCAGAATAAAAACGCAAAATAGGGGTCCAACTCTAGTGCTTGACCCTCTTGAATATAACTCTCAATAAAATCCGACCATTGTTCAACTGATGCAGTATGTTCTATGAACCCTTGCTCTTCAGCTTCGGTTAATGGACACGAATCCCATACATTGGTTGCTGGTGTTGGTGTAACTTTCTCGACAATCCGAATTTTCCTATGTCCTTTGGCAACGGATTTGTTTGAAGTGCTGGACGTAGTTAACCTGGACTAAATAAATCATTGTAAGAGAGAAGAACTTTTTTTTCTCCTTCCATATCAACAACTAAAGTGCAATTAAAATGCTGAATGGTCCTTTTTAGAGCCCCAGGGGAGGACCTTTGGGAATCGGGAGCTTCCTTCGGGGTAGGAGGATCGAAGCCCTTTCGAGTTGGGGTATCGGAAGTCACAACACTGTTCAAATAGAACTTGTTTATTATAACGACCCTAGAGTTTCAGCCTCAAATTCTTTTCGAAAACATCTTTTAAAAATGTCCCTAACTGTTTCGTCGAAATAATTGCTTGAAATGACCAAAAACGGTTTCGCCCAAATAATGTTTTTTGACACCACTGCGATGACATATTTGGAAATTATTAAAAAACCTTTTTTCCTGTGTTAATATCTTATCGAAGATAAACATCCTGTTATTTGAAACCCCACTTTGCAACGAGCGATTAAAATTCAAATTTATACCCGTCGGATTAAAAATTCAAGCGTCCTGATGGGACATTTGATAAGAACCGGATACGCGCAAAAGCTTAGTGCAAAAGATAACCCAGCTTAAGAAGGATTGTTCAATCGTCAACTGTGAAATAGTGAAATGTTTTTATATAGTTAGTTTGTTTAAAGAAATAATGGATTATTGCATTAGAAAAACATCTTGCTTAAAGAGAAGTTACAGGTAAGGTTTTAGAAATGTATGATAAGCTATTTGCTACTTCAGTGTTATAACCATTCTTTATATACTGCTAATTTGGTTAATGAACGAAAATGAAATAGGATTATTATAGAATAGTTTAGAAACAAATTTAAGTTTTACTCATCAAAAGTTATGCGCTTGAGAAAATTTGCCTTATTTTTGAAAATACGGAAGAAAGAAAAAAAAATATATATATACTTACAAATTCTGACTGGGCTTCTACACCTGAAGTCCCTGGCAAAGCATGAAGGGGGTCAACCTCACGATCTTGAGTAGACTGGGATGAGGCATTATGAGAAGCCTCCCACTATATTTTCAATTTCCTCCCAGGTTGCGTAGAGGTTTGCGCAGAGCTAACCCTGGCGTGAGAGGCTCCTGGCATTAAAAGTTGCGTGGTCATTGGCTGGTCCAGAGCATTTATAATTGAACCAGCATATTTGATGATGGAAGGCCTTGCAGCTTGCATCAATGTGGGTTTGTTCCATCTTGCTCTCTTTTCGGAGGGAGGGTAATTGCATGAATCCTCTTCCTTAAAAAGAAGGCAAAATTTAGCATGAAAAAAACAATCCCCTTCTACAGAAGGAAAATTAGTACCTCCACCCCCCAGCCTAACCATAATTTTGTCTAGAAAAGCATTTATCTCATTTCAGTAAAGCGCAACGTAAAAAAATTTCGCGAAATATACTACTCGCATCCTTTTTTTGAATCTGTGAAAAGATGAGTTACGGCTCACTGAGCCGATCAAAAAATTCAGTCTTTTTTTTTTTTGTTTACAGAAGGAAAATTAGTACCCCCACCCTAATCATAATTTTGTCTAGAAAAGCATTTATCTCATTTCAGTAAAGCACAACGTAAAAAAATTTCGCAAAAATATACTACTCGCATCCTTTTTTTGAATCTGTGAAAAGATGAATTACGGCTCACTGAGCCGTTCAAAATTCAGTCTTTTTTTTACAGAAGGAAAATTAGTACCCCCTAATACTAAACGTTGAAAATGAGAATATTTAGTCATTTACATATTTAACCAAAATTAACCAAGGGGGGGCAAAGTCCCCCTGAAATTTCAATTTACTAGTAAAACGTTTTTTTCTTATTTTATTTTTTTTTAAATAAAGAATGAAAGTGTACTCGCATTGAAAATTGACGAATCCATTGTTTTCAAAGTTAATAATATGTAGTTTACTATAATCAATGTGTTAAAATATAATGAAAATTGAAATGTAGTGTATGAACATTTTATAGGGTTTTTCAAGGACAAATAAAAAAAAACGGATGTTGAGTTACATAATTACGATCAAACTCTCAAAACATGCTTGAGTACATTATACGTTGCCAAGTTTTTAAAAAAAAACCTACTAATCAAGTTACTGTATATGGAGTACCACCGCTCTCTCTGATTGACCCCAAAAAATGGGTGTTACCTCAGAAACCCGTCTGATAAGGCATGTACCGTTCGTAGTAATAGGTGACTGACCCTGGTAAGCCATGTATCCGTGAAACTCCACTGGCCATGTACGCGTGAATGTAGGCGTGAAATCAGCACCTCCATAACTACGATCAAACTCTCAAAACATTCTTGAGTACATTATACGTTGCCAAGTTTTTAAAAAAAAAAAAACTTACTAATCAAGTTACTGTATATGGAGTAACCACCGCTCTCTCTGATTGACCCCAAAAAAATGGGTGTTACCTCAGAAAACCCGTCTTGTAAGGCATGTAATCAAACTCTCAAAACATACTTGAGTACATTATACGTTGCCAAGTTTTAAAAAAAACCTACTAATCAAGTTACTGTATATGGAGTAACCACCGCCCTCTCTGATTGGCCCAAAAAAATGGGTGTTACCTCAGAAACCCGTCTGATATGGCATGTACCGTTCGTAGTAATAGGTGACTGACCCTGATAAGCCAATACCGGTTAAACTGCACGCATATCCATGCCTCAGGCGTAGGTTTGATACTAATTGATGCCTTACTACTGGTATAATCTATGATTTGTTGTTGTTGTTGTCTAGACCAGGGCACTTTGTATCGAAGGAGTTGTCGTAGGAACTTTAGAAAAGGACTCATTTGATTGAAAATATAAAGGGCTGATGCCCTTTTTAATAGTTGAAAGTGACTGGAGGGCAACTATTCCCCCTCCCATGCCTACCCTCCCATTTGCCTTTATGTTTAAAAACTAATTATTGCCTTAAAAATTAATTCAAAATGCACTGTGTTAATGCTAATTCCCAATAAGGCATCTCAGCAGTATCTCAAGAACGACTGAGGGTATTATGTTCAAACTTTCGGGGCTAGATCTGCGCTTAAAATTTAAACAAGTCAAAATAGCGTAAGTGTATCCAAGCTATCAAAGAAAGTAAGCAGATTTTTTTGTGAATGGCATCGAGTTTTCCATTTCAGGTCAACTAGAGGAGGTATGAAACAAAATTTAACACTACTATTTGTGTCCAGATTTTTAAAAGGGTGTATTTTTTTAAATTGTTGAAAATTTTTCTCCAGCGTACAAATAGCAGGCCAAACTATAAAGTCTTAAAAAAATGAAAAGATATAAAGCATTATTTTCTTTTTCCCTGAAAAAAAACTATGTCAATGTAAAAAAACAGAAATTAAATAAAAAAATTTTTCCACAAAATAAGTTTTTCAAAGAAAAGTAAAGAACTCCATTAAACAAAAAAATGAGCAAAAATAAAATAAAATAATCTACCAAGCGTGAAACTACAACAAATCAGCATCGATAAATAAATGAAATCCAAAACGAACAGAAATTACAATAAATAACCGAGTCAAACCCAAAACGAGCAGAAACTAACATAAGTTGGGCTCAAAACCCCTATGCCTTCCCAAGGCCAGAATATAATTTGCACTTTACTGAAAAAAATACAAATGAATGTGCATTGTCAGTTTAATATACATATACTGATATTTAGTAATCAAAATGTTAATGAGCCCAAAACATATTTGGTTCAAATCTATTGGGTAATCAAAATGTTTTAGCTCAAATGTTTTGGGCCCAAAAACCTGGGCAAAAAGGGGGCGAAAGGCCCCTCCCCTCTGCCAGTGGCTGCAAAAAGCCTAAGTAGCGTTTTCTCCCAAGTGAAGAAGAATAAATGGCTTGGTATATTCGTTCCGCCCTCCCCCACAGAAAATATTAAACTATTTTCTAATACTAATTGAGGAAAGCTTTATTTTGCCAATAGGTAAAAAAAAGTTTATGAAACTGGAATTTTTGAACACACATAAGGTAAAACGAAATTAAGAATTTCTCCAAAACGCATGTTTGCCCTCAAGCACAACTGTGCCTTCAAATTCTTATCCTACAAAATGGTATTAGTGCTATTAAGCATTTGATAAAATTTGTAGTTCTCATGTTGAGACTGGCAGACACTTGTGGGATACAACGACTCACATTTTAGCGTATTGGAAATACGACAGAAATCGCTAAAAGATGAAACTTCGAGGGATCAGCACCTCAATCCTCCTTTACGTCGTAAACGCCTGATGCATGTTAGACAAACCGTGCCTTTTAATATACCTAGCATATGCGGAGTCGAAGCTAATAAGTAAAAGTGCAAACAGTCTTTAATTAACGAATCTTTTCTCTTGATCTTTCTTTTGGCATTTACCCAAGTTTTCTTTTTGTTTATTCTCGCTGTCATCGGGACTACTTACATTAAATTAGATCCTGATTAAAGTATTTAGGATGAAATTATACTATCAATATAATAAATTATATTACAATTCGCCGACCTTCATGTTAGAAAAATGTTTTACTATTTTCAATGCCGCAACTGGGCCGGTAATCTCTTAGGCCAGCAAAAAACCTGGTTTTAGCTGTTTTTTTGTCACCTCCCTCCACTCGTTAAAGTCTTTGGCTCTCGCAAACATAGCCTCAAATCCCCTCCATTCGTCCATCAGAATCATTAGCTCGGGACTCAGGTCCTTGCAAACACTCAGTCACGCTTGTTATCCTGCTGTTTATTTTAGTTTTTTTTTTTTAACAAATAATGAGTAGAGAGCTATCTTATACTCCCACGCCCACACCATATATGGGCATAGAGTCATTAGTGAGAATGATTGCGTAATCGGTCAATGACCTCTTTCTCCATGACCTCTTTCTCCAGGTGTGTTTTTGGCACGCCCTCAGCGAATGTCAATGTTGTTATTGTTTCCGAGGCAAAATGCCAAGGCCAATGTTGTTTTGAACAGAGTCATTAGAGAGAGAACACATGGTTAATGGGGTCAATGTTGTTGTTGTAAGTGCACACTCGAGGCAGATGTTATGATCCGGAAATAGTATTTGTTATTGTTATTCGAGCCAAATGTTATGAGGTTCCGAGAAACAGTATTTGTTGTTGTTTCCGAACCAGATGCTATGATCCGAAAATAGTATTTGTTATTGTTTCCGAGCCAAATGTTACGAGTTCCCGGGAAACAGCTACATCCCCCTTCTCAGCCAATCAGAGGGCTTTGTTTACATAACAATTCGACCTAGATATTTCGTATATAACGGGCATGCAATGCAATTCAATTAACAGAAACTATTGTGACACAGTGCAAACAACCTGACAATGGATAAATTTGATGAGCTTGAGATCTTGGCAGCCGCAATTAGCAATGTAAGTACATTTTTTATTTTCAAATGAATTTTCCTTGGACACCCTCCAGTATATTCAGCTAAAACGCAATTATGTTCTTTTCACCCTTAACCCCCCCCCCAACAAACCATACAATCTTTATAATCAATGTAAATATATTCCTATACAAACATCATTATAATCAATGTAAATATATTCCATTACCCTCAAAACCTAACCCCCCCCCTAACCTTACAACCTCATCGCAAAAAGAAATAGCATTTCCTTAAATTCCTTCCCTATATATTTCCAGCTAAATCCCCCCCCCCCCAACAAACCATACAATCTTTATAATCAATGTAAATATATTCCTATACAAACATCATTATAATCAATGTAAATATATTCCATTACCCTCAAAACCTAACCCCCCCCCCTAGTCTTACAACCCCATCGCAAAAGAAATACTTTTTTGATAAATTCCCTTCCCTTTATATTTCCAGCTAAATCCCCCAAATTCTCACAAAAAGAAATAGCATTTTGCTAAATTCTTTCCTTTTATATTTCCAGCTAAAAGCGTTCACTTACTTTTGTCAATCTTTAATGAAAATGCCGCTCTGGTTTTGACACAAGGCTCAATGCAAGGTTAAAATTAGCAGTCACCCTCTTTCCGGTTTACAAACGCGGCAGCCAAAGGGACTATTCTTCTGTCAAATTAAAACACTGAGGCAATTGTAATAATTAGGCGCAGACGCAATGCGCTATTTTGGAGAAGACAAACAGATTATTTTCAAGCTTTCTTTCGATAGAGTTTCTTTTATATTCCCAGGCGTGAATCCAGGATTTTTGTTCAGGGGGTTAGCGCTTTTATTAGAGATAGAAAAGATAATTGCTTCTTCATCATTTAGTGATTTTAGCTATAACATTTGAATAAAAGCTAGTAAGATATGCCTTTCGCTTGAATAAAAGGCATGATTAACTCTATGAGAGGGATGGCTTAATTTTCCTAAATTTGGGGCCGGGAGGGGAGCGTGAATCCAGGATTTTTTTGCTGGGGAGGGGGTTAGCGCTTTTATTAGAAATAGAAAAGATTATTGCTTCTTCATCATTTAGTGATTTTAGCTATAACATTTGAATAAAAGCTAGTAAGATATGCCTTTCGCTTGAATAAAACGCATGATTAACTCTATGAGAGGGATGGCTTAATTTTCCTAAATTTGGGGCCGGGAGGGGAGCGTGAATCCAGGATTTTTGCTGGGGAGGGGGTTAGCGCTTTTATTAGAAATAGAAAAGATTATTGCTTCTTCATCATTTAGTGATTTTAGCTATAACATTTGAATAAAAGCTAGTAAGATATGCCTTTCGCTTGAATAAAACACATGATTAGCTCTATGAGAGGGATGGCTTAATTTTCCTAAATTTAGGGGGAGAGAATATGGGTTTTGTGCTTTCTTAGTGATAAACTAAACAACATTATGTTTAATAACTTTCCTTCTTTAAAAAGGGAGAAATTATTTTGATTTGATTTTTCTTCTCTTCTTTTTAAGGCAAATTATGAAGAATTTGCGGACACTGCATTGATGGGGCCTATGTCTGACGCAAATAGCGAAGAATGCGTGCCCCCTCCTGCTAAGAAGACGAGGGCCAATAATGCGCCCCCTGCCATGCAATATGATCGCTGGCCAAAGCCCCCCAGCTCCGTACTACCTGCCCAAGTGCAGCCACCTACGCAAGCCACTCTTAATCGAGCCTCAGTTATACAATATGCTCCTCGGCCGAAGCCCCCCAAACAAGTGTTGCCTGCCCAAGTGCAGCCATCCATGCAAGCCCCTGTCCCGGCTATACAAGAAATTAACGTCGGCCCCTCCACCCTCCAACAGACGTTACCTGGGCCTTCAAGACAAGCCGTAGGCCAGACATTGGCTCCTTCTCACGCAATATCTGAGCTATCAGCTCCCCATCAAGTGTCAGTGCACTCTCCGTCAAGTCCTGAGCCTTCCATGCAAGATAGAAGGGTTGGCTCCTTCAAGCAAGTCATAGACCAACCAATGGCTCCCTATCATGTAATGGTCAAGCCTCCAGCTTTCTGTCAAGTGGTTGATCAATTTGAAGACGTGAGTATTTTTTTTCAATCAAGTAAGCTATTTTTTAACTGTTAGAGAGCCTTTACTTTTGTCTTTTCACTTTTTTCTATCATTCAGGACCAAGAAATATCTAAACAAACCGATTTTTCAACACTGTGTAAAAGTATATCTCAGAGATTTATTAACCCCCCTCCCAACCTTATTTTCTCTGCCCTCCCTCAGAGATATCTAAATATATTTTTTGCAGAGAAACCATTCTTTTCTAATCTTTGCTATCGCGCCGCTATCTCATAAGTGAATATTTTTAGGTAATTTCAATTAATGCTCACCATTTGAAACTCAAAATCCCCTATTTTTCTCACTTAGTTTTAAGAGAGAGATTATTCTATTTGTCACATATTGACGTTCTAATTTACACTGAATATTTCAATCGTGTCAAAGATTTTAGTGAGGGGAAACCGTCTTAACGGTTCAATCCTGGAACACTCACGCGGTGGCTTACAATAATTGAGAGCTAATGAAGAGTTCGCCGAACCTATAGAATGGAATTAGAGAGAAACTTGGACTTATGCGGTCTAAGCAAATATTTTTTTGGGACATTATGTAAACGGGCGGAGCCAGTGGGTCCAGGAAGCACCGGGGAAGCGCCGGGGGGGAGCGCCACGGGTCAGGGAAGCGCCACGGGCTCGAGAAGCATCGCGGGAAGCGATGCGACCCCCGAGAAGCGCCACGGGCATGTGCCACGAGTCAGGGAAGCGCCGGGGGAAGTGCCACAGGTCAGGGAAGCGCCACGCGCTCGAGAAGCATCGCGGGAAGCGATGCGGACCCCGAGAAGCGCCACGGGCATGTGCCACGAGTCAGGGAAGCGCCAGGGGAAGTGCCACAGGTCAGGGAAGCGCCACGCGCTCGAGAAGCATCGCGGGAAGCGATGCGGACCCCGAGAAGCGCCACGGGCATGTGCCACGAGTCAGGGAAGCGCCGGGGGAAGTGCCACAGGTCAGGGAAGCGCCACGCGCTCGAGAAGCATCGCGGGAAGCGATGCGGACCCCGAGAAGCGCCACGGGCATGTGCCACGAGTCAGGGAAGCGCCGGGGGGAAGCACCACGGGTCCAAGAAGCGCCACGAGTCAGGGAGTGCCACAGGGATGCCCCCCCCAAAAAGAAAAAAAAAAAAAAAAAAAAAAAAAAAAAAAAAAAAAAAAAAAAAAAAAAAAAAAAAAAAAAAAAAAAAAAAATCCTATGTCATATCTTAGATCGTCGTTAAGCTATTTTTTTCATTTATAGGTTGTCCTGGTCCCCTACTCGCCGTCTAGTGAAGAAGGGGAAGAACCACCAGCGGACTTTCAGAACAATGAGACATGGGACGATAGCATTGAAGTACCTGACAATATTGATGAGTTTTTAGATGATTTTTTTAAAGTAGATAATAGCACAGTTGAACTGGTAGACTTGAGCCAAAATACCTTGCAAATTTTAGACGATTTTACCCGGGAATCCCGGGTAAAATTTACCCGGGGATCATCCGTAATTTTACCTGTCAGAAGCGAACATATGTTATGTTTCGCAAAAGTCAACACCTAAAGCTGCTAAGAGTGGCAGTTTTAGCCCTTGCTAAAACTAAGATGTATTCAAAACTCATGTGAGTAAAATGTAAAAAACAGAACCTGCGTCTTGAAATAGCTCCTCATTTGTATAGGAGGACTGTAAAAATGTATTTTAAACATACGTATTTACACATACACCGTTTAACTCTTCTAATTTCCACGAACTGACGTCTATGAGTCAGCAAGTTGAGAGCCTTAATATTGAAGTATACAAACAAAATGGAATGCTGAATGGAATAAGACACATTTTATATCGGTATACTTTAATTGTTTGATTTAGTTCAAATTGTTGATTCAGTTTTTTTTTGTCTTGGATAGAATTACTAGTTTCGTTTGTATTTGATTTTGTCCAAAAGCTTCCCATAAAATAACAATGTTAAAATACAGGTGCATGAAGATGTAATAACTTTATTGAGAAAGCAATTCAAAGTTTCAAAATAATCTTCGGAACAAGGAATTTCAATAACAGGTTTCAAACCAGTCAAAACTAAGATTTTTAGATGGACCTTGTCGCTGAATCATTTTTTTATACACTATGGCCCCCTTGATCCAAGAACTTGCTTAGGTAAGTTGTTCCAAGCCGCTTGGAAGAAAAATTTGGCCTTTATTGGGGGAACAGATGTTTTTTAACTAACTATAACAGGATCACCCAAATAAGACACTTTGCTTGGACACTTGCAATCAACAACTATATCGAGTGAGGTGGTATGTCTACAAATCTTCGATAAAAAAAAACATATTAGAAAAAACCTCAGACCAAAAAGTCAGCCTGAACAAACCCTTAAATTTCTTAATTGTCTTTACAGCCCATAAGTTCATACGCATAAGATTTTCCAAAATGTCAATATATTTACTAAAAAGAGGTCTACAAAAAGTATGGGTGGAGCTGATTCTTGTTTTTGTGAAGCGAATTTTAAGGACTTTGAAGTAAATTTCGGTAATTCTAGGTAGTCTATGCTATTATATCCAGTGGTTGTGTCCAGTGAATTTTAGTGAATCAAGTGTAATATGTATTTTTGAGATCACCTGCGTCTCTTTGTTATACAAATTGAAAAGCACGTTCAAATATAGATGGATATATCCAAGTTGATTCTTAGATTTACTACGAATTTGTTTAACCATAGTCTTTGTGAAATAGGTTTGGACCTATACCCCTCTTTCTGACATCTTGAGTTCTTATGCGTTCCGCACATTCTGTTTAACAAACCTGCGTTCTTTTTGAAATTGTTAACCCTCACCTCCAAAAAGTGCCAACCCCCATTCAGACAAAGTCCTGAGTATATGCCTATGTGCAAATGTGAACCATGATCTGGTAGTCATAGAAAAAATTAGGTTAGGTTGAATAGCACCCACTTCAACCTAACTTTACTCAACCCACTCCAACATTGGAGCCGCATGGCCTTTACTACGTCGATTAAGAATCAACCGTTGAATTTTTCTAGCAAAAATATGCCGAGTAAACGAATTTCCCCGTAAAAAAATGTGCCGATCTGAAAAATTCAATGCGCAACCGCCTAAAAAAAGCGCCAAAATGGCAGAAATGCATTGCAACTGGCCACTTTGAGGTCAAGTTGAACTAGAGTTCTTCGTTAGGTTCAACAAGAGACTGATGAAGGAGGATGGAAGCAAAAATGTACTTCGTCGAACGAATCCAGCCTGAAACCTCAGGTTTGCTTGGATGTTATGAATTCCATCTAGTTTTCATCCTCGTGTAAATGGGCTCTTAAGGGCTGGGCAAACGTAGCTGATTTCGGGAACCGATTTCAGCATCAGTGGGCAAAGGATAGTGGCAAGAAACATTTGTTGAAAGAAAAATTTATGGCGTGAGATTTTCAAAACAAAATATCATGGACACAAATATACAACTGGAGTTTATTAATAGTTAAATGATTGATTTTAGCTTAGTTCTCAGCTCAGTAGCGGCATCTTTCACCACAGACAGCTCTGGCTGAATATTTATTTATATCTCTATTTTTTGTGATGATCATGCTCAAATTTTTAAAAATCGGCACCCATCGGTGCCAAAAAACTAGAAAATTTTTCAAGCTCAAATCGACGCCGATTTCTTTTAAAATCGTCGCTGATTTGGAAATCAGTTCCCGAAATCAGCTACGTGTGTCCAACCCTTTACTGTAAATAAGGACGAATAGAGATGGCTTAATATAGCACTATCGTTGTGCCATTATTATTCTTCGGTTGTTGGGCAAATATTACTAACAAAAGTAAATTGGAAAATTTTGAATATGTGTAGAGGTAATTTCAATATGCGTAGAGGTATCTTACTTCGTTAGGTTATTAGCAAAATATTGCTAGCAATTGAGACGGTATAATTCATCTTAAAGATACATTAATTTATTTTTCAGCTGTTATAACAAAATGGCAAAAGGAATTTGAATATTTAGCATGCCAATTATTTTTGAATAACCAAAAAAAAAAAACAAAAAAAGAAGAAGCATTACCTACCAAAACTATTACAAATTCCAAATGAGATTGATTGAAATTATTCCTGACTAAAAAAGGTCACTGGTCCCGAATAAGCAACAGTAAGATAAAGTTCAATAGTTCTGCCCGGGGAAAGTCTGAACCTTTAAAGGTTGTTCAGTATTGGGGGCGTTTTTTCACACCATCAATGTACTAAGATCTTACATTCTTTTGTCAGAAAACGCTTAAAAGTGAAATCTTTGAACTAAGATCTTACATCTTTGGTCATTTTTGTGCAAACGTCTTTCATCATTCTGCTCTGATCAGCGGTCTGAGAAGAATGATGAGTAGATAATCAAAGTTCTCTCATCTTTGTTCTATATGGCAGAACAGTGGCGGTCTTCACACTTTTTGCTAACATCAGTGAGCTGTAAGATCTTAGAACAAAGATGAGTTAAAAAAAACGATAATCTTTGCAAAAAAAAATGTAAGATCTTAGTGCTAAAAAACGGGCTTATTATTTTGTCACCATTTTGAGTCTTGTGTTTACCTACCTGTCAAGGTCTTTCTGTTATCACTGCCACTCCTAGTGGCCCACTCTTTGACTTTTAGTGTTTCGATTTTATTAATCCTACAAGTTATTATTGTTGTATAGTTTATCAATTTTTATTTTCTTTGGATCTGTGCCTTGTCTCCCCTTCTCCCTTTCGATATATAGGACCTCTTTGTAATGAATTTTTGCACACGTGTTTGGTCTTACGCACAGTATCTTATGGCATTTCCAAATACTATTACCGCACTGAAAAATTAAAATGGTTATCTTGTCATCTAAAAGAAGGCTAACCCAAATATTAACAAAAAACAATTTATGGTGACTATAGAAACCTTGAACAATTTGTTTGGCTTTCTGAAGAAGAGGTCCGAATGGTAACTGTAGTAATGTAATAACCTAACGAACAATGGTAATGAAAAGGAAAATAATTTTGGCATAAAAAAGCTTGGATTTCTACTGCTTCTTAGAAGGAAGAAAGAGAGTATAGCAAGTTTCAGAAAAGTCGAAAAAACTTGTGAATTGTTTGAGAAGCAAATTGGATAGAATGAGATGGTCAATCGTTTTGCCAAACAATTTGTTTGGCTTTCTGAAGAAGAGGTCCGAATGGTAACTGTAGTAATGTAATAACCTAACGAACAATGGTAATGAAAAGGAAAATAATTTTGGCATAAAAAAGCTTGGATTTCTACTGCTTCTTAGAAGGAAGAAAGAGAGTTATAGCAAGTTTTAGAAAAGTCGAAAAACTTGTGAATTGTATTAATTATTTATTCTACATAATTTTGATTGACATTGTATTATTTTATATTTTTATTTTGGCTTATCAGGAGTGTTAAAAAATTTTCTCTATTACTTTTCTTAGTTTGTTATATATCCCTATCTAAAATTCATCTACCGGACTAAGATTATCTATGGTTCTAGCCTATCTACTATACTACAGATTTTTTTTTACATCTAACACTGATGATTTTTATATTTCCAACAAGTTTGTGGCTATTTTACCTTTACATAAGATTTTTTTTAGAATTCACCTTTTACAAGTTTTTTTTGACTCTACTGACTATAGGGCACACTGCTTCCTATCTAAGCTACATTAAATGAATAGTACAAAAAACGCTACACATAACTCTATCTGAACATCTAACACTACATATAAGAACGATTTAAAACATACGATATTGGGTTTACCATGTTCACTGGTAAGTATTAGGACACTTTCACTTAGGATGTTTGCTATATAATATTAGTGATAGAATATTGGAATTTTTGAGTTATCGAAGTTATTAAGATGTAACGTGTGTAAATTCACACCTATTTCATCACCTTCGAGTCTCTTTAGCGTACTCAATCCTTCTGTTGTATATTATGGTCCTTCACTCTTTTCGTCTTAGCAAAATTTTTAAAACACTTACAATATAATTTCTTCATGGAACCTCTCGAGCATGATTGTGTTCACACGACAAGCTTTCTCTAATTGTCAACTGGGAAATTTTACTTCCAACTGCAGGTGTGGGAATATGCTATCAGAGTTCATTCTCACCTGCTTTTTGATACTTCATAGGGTGCCTTATCATTAAGGGTTGGGAACACTGGGAATGCGTTCATTTTCCTCTGAGCATATAATTTTTGGGATATTTTAAAGCACACAGAGAATGTATTTCTCGTATAAAATTGTTCATTCGTGCACTTAGGGATCATAGTTCCCTTATAAAATTGTTATTGCATGGCTTGCATCTATTAACCTTTGTGGTGATTCCTTAGTTAATCACAGGGGAATTGAAGTTTGGATTTGGAATGGGTCGACATCAAACTTTGGTGACTCCTTCAACATATTGTCTTTAACTTGCGGGAGGAGTATATTGTCACTAAGGGGTTAATCACTGGGGTTAATTTTGGTTTCCGTAATTCAGTGGTTTGTTTCCAGGTCCATTTGTCAGAAATTATCTCTTAACATTTATAAGATAACACAAATAGGAACGTTTCACATAGAGGGGCTAGGATGTACTCCAAGAGATGGTTGAAAGGGATTCGACGCGTGAGTTTGTGACACATAAATAATTTTTGGGGTCATCAAATATCATAACTATACGGTCATATGGTATATGGGTCCATAATGATTATCAAAGGCGATATTTATGTACTTATATCTTGTACTGGTCGATGGGGTTATCAGGATTTATGTGATTATATAGTTTGATAATGCACTGGATACTGAGATTCAAATATAATGTTACCTGATACGTAATATTGGTCGTAGTCGAGGAAACAACGATCAAAGGTAGCTATTATTTTCGTAGACGAAGCTGTGATGAAAAACTGCCTGGAGTGTATGGTGAATACTCTTCGTTGGTTCAGGTATGATGAAAATAGATGCTACTAGGTTGTATCTGCACTGGACTACGCATTGTAATGATTGATTTCTAATATGTAGATCCACTTCCTGTAATAAAAATAACGAGGCAGAATCACACGTTCTTTAAAATCAAGTAGTCTTAATACATACTAAACAATACTATTAGGCGCATTTTAGGGTGAATGATACCCTACAAGATAATATAAAAAGATACACTGATATTACTACATAAACAATGGTTTTAATAAAACAACATTATTATCATGTTGGTTTCATACATATAATTCCCATTGGGAAATCTAAAACAGAGATGTCTTCAAATTTGTTTTAAGAAAGGAAACAACAATACAAGGCTTATTTAATCCTTCAATACTTATTTAATTCTCCCTTAGATTTAAAACAATCCTTTAAACATAAGTTACTCTACATTGTTAAGTTTGAGGTCTAATTTTACAACATATTTCATGCCTGCATTGTTCACGCACGTCCGTGCTTTTTAAGAAACACATGTTGCAGAGTCATAGCCACACGGTTTTACGTAAACGACACTACAATGAGGGAAAGAGACATAGCAAGGACGAGTGGAAACTTCTATACCCATTCGTTTTCTAATGTCTCCCCTCTTCTTGGCTTAGACGTTTTCATGGGTATCCGGGTTTAACTTCTGCATTTCAGCCTTTTCTCCGTGTTCTTTTCTTGGTTTTCGTCTTCATAGTCTCAGGATTTTTATATAATTATAAGTCAGTAGGAATCTCATGGTCAGGGAAATCGCGGACACAAAACATACGGTCTGTAGTATGTTCCACCAGAAATTGGTTGAGAATAATCCGTATCTATTATTTACATACTTTAATCTCTGGTCCTCGTTTGTAAATAGGGGGATCTGGGAGTCTAATACTTCTCTTATTTTTGTAAGTTTTAGTGTCCCTTTATTCTTTTCTATTTTGGACCATATTGAGGTTTTCATTTCCTCGTTTTCTATATTGGGAACAGTGTACGACAGGTTAACAGCCTTGAAGTTCGTTATTTTGGGACTTATTATATTTGTGGTCATGGTAATTAACGGCGTTCGAACAGTTGACTCTTTAGTTACAAGTTGACATCCTTGTTTTATGGTTATCGTACCCACGTTTTGTAACAGTACTTCTGTTTTGTAACTTGGGTCTATTCTTTCTGTATTATTGTAACAAGAAAAAGTTCCAACAGTTCCAACAAAATTATTGGACGAACAGTCCGCATAAGGATGTAAGTTTGCGAACATAAATAAAAAAGTAGCGACCCTCTCCGCAGGATTTGGGCAAATCGTGAAAAAAGCTAGTAATGCGCAGGAGTTTTATCTGTGTGATATAGTATAAAACTGTTTTTCGTTTCAATAATGAATTGTCTCTATTGCTATCAACATTATCTTTGAGAGCCAATTTAACCTCACCTTTATCATTGTCGTTTGAAGTGAATCATTGCTGTACACCTAAATATGTAAGTCATAATAAAACTATTGTTTTCTACTTTTGTTTACCTTATTTTATATGTCTGTACCTAGTCGCATAACAGATAATTAGTTCGTATGCCTCCCAAGGTAGCACTCCCAGGGATCTAATTTCTATATAACATTAGAGGTAATTGACGAGAAGATAACTCGAGGAAGCGAGGTCACGCTCCCAGATTGATAGTTGGAGGATTCCTAATCTACCACAATTCTGCATTTTAATTTCTCGCTTTCAGCGAGTGGCGCGATTGGAATACCACTTTAAATTTTAATATTACACGAGTACAAGATTCAGCCAATCAGAGGGCAAGATTCCAACGAGTACAAAACCATACCTTCTTTCTAGACCAATCAGGGAGTCGGAAATATTGTGAGCACAAGATCAATGACCTCTTTTTTCAAGGTCAATTGATTTGTTGGTGTTCGTCCAGGAGAATTGTCTCCCGGCGAAGTTTGCACATGCGCATTAACGGTGGGGAAAAGATATTTTGACCTTAGAGATGAAGAGATTAACGCGGGAAAGGGTTTCTTAGGAATTTCAAATGTGACAGCGCAGGGATGCCAAAACAAAAGGAACACGTCACCAATTTCTCTATGTTAAGACGATTCATTAAGTCTTTTGTTACTTTTGAAACAAAATTGCTTCCGTTGTCACTTAAAACCTTATTTGGAATGCCAAATTTTAAAAATAATTTCGCCAACGCCTTACTTGTGGCGTAAGCGCTTTGATTTTTTAATGTTTTTGCAAAAGTAAATCCGGAAAAATGATCTATAACTGAAAGAATACAAGTATGGCCTCTGTTGGAAACAGGTAATCCTCCACTGGTTCCATATAAATCAAATGAGACAATATCGAAGGGGAATCACGCTACCAGGACTCTTCCCATTGGAGGGCTAGGATTAGATTGTTTTTTTTTCTTAAGTTACACGCTTCGCATGTACTTACAAATTCCTTAAGTCTTGTTACTGCCGACGGCACGTAAAAATATTGTTTTAATTTATGGAAAGTTTTCGTTACTCCTAAGTGTCCACCTATATCTGAATGAAAATATTCGAAGGCAGGTATTATTAAGTTTTGGGGTAATACAGGTATTATTGATGTTTGGTTTCTATTTGTCTCAGCAGTGACACTCAAATATTCCAACTCTTGCATTTCAACGAAAGAAATCCAAAATGAACTTTGAAAAATCAAGAGAATGTAACTGTGACAAGGTAAAGCACAACAAGACACTACTGAAATATTCCAACTCTTGCATTTCACGAAAGAAATTCAAAATGAACTTTGAAAAGTCAGGAGAATGTAACTGTGACAATGTATAGCACAACAGAACACTACTAAAATATTCCAACTCTTGCATTTCAACGAAAGAAATCCAAAATGAACTTTGAAAAATCAAGAGAATGTAACTGTGACAAGGTAAAGCACAACAAGACACTACTGAAATATTCCAACTCTTGCATTTCAAGGAAAGAAATCCAAATTGAACTTTGAAAAATCAAGAGAATGTAACTGTGACAAGGTAAACCACGACAAAACACTATTGAAATATTCCAACTCTTGTATTTCATGAAAGAAATTCAAAATGAACTTTGAAAAATCAAGAGAATGTAACTGTGACATAGTAAACCACGACAAAACACTACTGAAATATTCCAACTCTTGCATTTCACGAAAGAAATTCAAAATGAACTTTGAAAAATCAGGAGAATGTAATTGTGACAATGTAAAGCACAACAAAACACTACTGAAATATTCCAACTCTTGCATTTCAATGAAAGAAATCCAAAATAAACTTTGAAAAATCAAGAGAATTTAAACTGTGACAAGGTAAAGCACAACAAGACACTACTGAAATATTCCAACTCTTGCATTTCAAGGAAAGAAATCCAAATTGAACTTTGAAAAATCATGAGAATGTAACTGTGACAAGGTTAAAGCACAACAAAAAACACTACTGAAATATTCCAACTCTTGTATTTCATGAAAGAAATTCAAAATGAACTTTGAAAAATCAAGAGAATGTAACTGTGACATAGTAAACCACGACAAAACAGTACTGAAATATTCCAACTCTTGCATTTCACGAAAGAAATTCAAAATGAACTTTGAAAAATCAAGTGAATGTAACTGTGACACGGTAAAGCAAAAAAAACACTACTGAAATATTCCAACTCTTGCATTTCAACGAAAGAAATCCAAAATAAACTTTGAAAAATCAAGAGAATGTAACTGTGACAAGGTAAAGCACAACCAGACACTACTGAAATATTCCAACTCTTGCATTTCAACGAAAGAAATTCAAAATGAACTTTGAAAAACTAAGAGAATGTAACTGTGACAAGGTAAACCACAGTAGAAGGGGAGGTGCTACTCCTATTGCCCACCCCTGCTGCCACCTACAACTTTTTTTTACATAGTTTATGGATGGTGGTTATGTGTATTGGTCGATTTATTTGACGTTTTATGGTTTTTGTCAGTGAGAATTTGAAAAAAAAAACAGGAATTTTGTCGCATTTTTGTATGGTTTTATGGATTTTGTCAGTGAGAATGAAAAAACAGGAAGTTTGTCACATTTATGTCTGTTTTTATGGATGTTTATGTGTGTTGATTATTTGACGGTTTTATGGATTTTGTCAGTGAGAATGGAAAAACAGGAACTTTATCACTTCCTTCTTGTTGTTGTTTTGGGCACGCGATAGAGTCATAAGGGGAACACGTGGTTAATGGGGTCAATGTTGTTGTTGATGTTTTGGACACGCGATAGAGTCATTAGGGAGAACACGTGGTTAATGGGGTCAATGTTGTTGTTGTTGTTTTGGGCACGCGATAGAGTCATAAGGGGGAACACCTGGTTAATGGGGTCAATGCTATTGTTGTTGTTTTGGGCACGCTCTCAGCGAATGCCAAGGTCAATGTTGTTGTTGTTTCCGAGCCAACTTTCTTTTCTGGTCAGTCTAGAGTTGGCAGTCAGAGTGAAAGGATTGAAAAATGAATAAATTTGAGAAAGAGAGAATTAGATCAAATCTAGTGTTTATGGAAAAACATTTGATTTTGGATGATGATTTTCTCGCCATTTGGAATAATCCCCATTGGACTATTGTATGAAACTTTTAAAATGTGACTCAAATGCTTATACTCAATTCATTGATATCTTGATCACGACACGTCAGAATGATATCGTGGATATACTTTCATTGCCAATGTAGATGGCTCCTCCTTCGAAAGAGGCATCGTCACAGAGTTACTCCTCTCCCCTTTCCTACACTTTGAATTTATCGAGCGAAGACGATCAGTTTCGTTTTAGCTGTGAGAGAGTTGACATCGGAAACCAAAATGTTCTATATATGCCCATTGTGCATGTACACTCTTGGTAGTTGGACTCAATGCGAGAATTGTACAATTATTGATGACTATAATGAAAAGTTTAAATTATGTAATCCTTGCAAATTACATAGAGGCTATGCAGTACAAATTAAAGGATGTAATTCATGTCTTGAGGAGGTGTGTGACTCTCATCCTAGAGGGCACCTATGCTCCAATTGTCACAATGATAAATGTGATCAGTGGGAGAATACTTACCCCGCTATGATTGGAAAGAATCCTAAACGTGATTTTAGTTTATTTCTACGAGATTGGTATCGTCGTGGATTTAAATTATTCTGGGAAGAGGAATCTGGTCTACGATTCAACTGTTGGGATAACAAGACAATCTGGTTTCTACGTCATCGCTGTGATGACACCACCTACTATGACTATAAACCAAGCGATTTTTATTTGGCAGTTACCGAATGTGATTCACCACTTGAAAACACAGTATGTGATATTGCTTCAAATAGACAGATTGAAACTCGTGAATTTCATAATATGAATGCAAATAGTATCATTGACTATACAAAGAGATATGACAAGAGTGAAGTTACATTGTACTGCAGAAAATGTGATCCTGACTTTGCAGTCAATCAAGATCAATATATAGTGAATCCAAATGATTTACCAGCATTAGTGGTTCACGACAGTTACCTATACACCGATGAAGAAATCTAAAAGTGAAGATTTAAAGACATTGTTGTATATATACATTTTATTAATAAACAAATTCACAAACATTTTTTAAGCACTTTACTCTTAGGGCACTGAAATCAATATTAAATACACTTGTAAGTATATTTTCCACTAGAAAGTCGTTCAGACGTGGATTGTCACCATAAATATGGAGAAACTGCTTGTAAGTACAGCCACGACATCGGAACACAAAATATAGTAGCGCATGGAAGCCACAGCTTTTAGTCGTTAGATCCTGCACCCTTTTTTCGATTTTGAATAATAGTTTTATTACTGCTCTCAATATAGTTGCTGATGTGAGGCGTGTAGAATGTATAGGGTAGGCCAAGAGGATCAAAAAATTCGATATTCCTCATTGTTTGATAGATGCACAGCCAATGACCCGTCAGCACAGTCGATGGACTGCTATTAACAATAATCAAGGTATTGTTCGCACTTTGAATTTTTCCAAGATAGTCTGAGGGTAGACAATAGGATTTGTACTGGGACATGTAGGGGTCCATATTAAATACACTGATTATTTGACTGGTGTTCATGGCGCCAAGTCTAGTAGAACACTGCCTTTGGGAGTGATTCCCAATAGGTTTCATATTGATTTAGTGAGATTAGGGCAATACTCTCAGCCAATGGGTTGGCAAATGTACACTCTAAACGCACAGTCCCCGTACGTACTATACTCATATCCTGTGTGCCAGACAAATCCAATACAATGATACCATGTGTTTTAGCAAACATATCTTCGGTTATACCATTTTCAAATAGTTGAGAGTCATGGTCTAGGGTTTGCATGGTCAACTCATACAATGTTCTATAGGATTTATCAAAAGATAGATTGTAGAGTGGGATACCATTTACTTTGCACACAAGAGATGAAAGTCCAAACATCTCGAATTTATGTGGGCATTCAGTCCATGATCCTATTGCACTAGCGCTCTTTACAAATGCCAAAGCCAATTTCGAGGGGATTTCACCATTGATAAAGGATGAATCGGTGAAGGTGCGTGACCCCATTGCAATATGACGCTGATTGGTGATTGTATGAGGAACAAGTAGTTTAATATTATTTCCATTGGCTCTCAGTTTTTCCACGGCCAAAGCAACAGAACTCATAACCTGCTGTTTGCGTACATGAAGTATTGCTGAGGTGAGGGAGAGGCTTACATCGGGATTGGCGGCAAGTTCTTTCTCAATATGAAATTGGATGGTGCAAGCGTCAATTTTATATCCGCTTTAACATTGGGTGGTAGCCATTGGGGTATATTAAATATTTCATGATATATTTTTCCAACTAGATGTAATTCACTAGTTGTAGCATTTTTAAGTGCATCTGTACTATCAGTATTAGTAATATATTCATATCCATTGGAGGCACCTCTCAATTCCTTGTATGACTTGGGTGTCATCAGCATGAATTGGATATAGCTTGCATAGTTTGAGAGATTGTTGCTTGTGCTCACCAGCGTGCCGTTGATGTAGACACTAATTTGACGAAATAAATTATGTAGTATACAATTTTCATAGGATATCCCATCAGCTCGAACTGGCATTGTATTATCGGATTTCCGGACCTTCATTTGTAAATCTATAAATGTGGACGATAAATCTATGAAGTAGTCTTCGTTGGAATAAATTTGAAAGTGGATATTATCGGAGAGGGGTTGTAGTGGATAAAATTGTTCAAAGTATCCATGCTTGACACTCACATCAACATTTTCGGCATTGAATAGATTCAATGAGGCGGTGATTGAAGGTTGAGAATCCTTATGTGGTAGGTAGGACATCTTAAGAGAAGAAATCAAGTTTCGATCTAACAATTTTCTTCCTGGGGTTTCTGGTTACACTACGTGTCGGCTTTTTCCTTCTTTTCTTTGACAAAAGGGATGTCTTTCGTTTCCGTTCTGAGTAGAGACTGATGAGTGATGCATTGTTTCTTAACCTTTTTAAACCTTTACCATTTTGCTTTAATTTCTCGCCAAGGGTTCGCGCACTGGACCTAAGATTTTCCGAAGCACTTTTTAAAATCCTTGCCAGAGCCCCAATCGTATAGTGTAGAGGATGCAAAATCTGTCGCAGCCGGTACAAGATATTTTCTAGCCAGTGGTAGTGAAGAGCGAAACAGCTTAGCAAACCAGCTACCAAGACCATAGCCAGACATTGACGAGCGACCCTTGTAATAGTCCATTCCATTGCCCTGTTGTCTTGGGCCAAGAGTATTAACATAGCAGTCAATATCAGGACAAGTGAATACCACTTTTCTATTAGACATCTTGCTGTTGAACGATGGGTCGAAAATGACATGTAATCACAGCCAAACCTTTTGAAATTGCTATTGGATCACCCAATTCAGTTCTTAATGTTAACTGACAGAGTTCCAAATAGGAAGTGTTTACTGGAATATACTGAAGATGCTTTATATTGTAGTGATGAATATGTTCTTGATTGGTTTTTCGTTCAAGAACTCGTAGGAGGGGAACATTTGAATTACCAACCCGAGATGTTTCCACAAATGAAGCATAGAGAAATATACAAGTGTCTGTGGAGAAGGCAGGCGGGTAGTCGGCAAAAATGAAATTAGTGTTTCCGGCACTTTTACCATTGATTATATTGAGCTTAAAGCCAAGAACATCCCTTAGGTTATCATTGAGAATAACCTTTTCACTGGCAATAGGTGAACTAATGTAGATCTTGCCCTCCTCCTTTGAATAGTTGAAATGAAAAGCTCCTTTTTTACGGGCGAAAATTCTTTTATTAATAGTACGACATAAATCATTCATACAGGTGAGTTCCTCGTAGGGTAATTCAATATATGGATAATCCAACCAATTGATTTTTTGAATTTGCTCTTGATCACCTGATGGTGGTGGCCAATCATAGGGTCTAATTTTATTTCATATTTACGATCCTTTCTCAGGATGTCATAGGTATTTTTGAGAATACAATCAACAAGAGCCACTTCATACTTTCCGTCAAATTTGATGGTGGGGGAGAGTTTTGTCCAAAAATCACTTGTTTTATTCAAGTCATTGTAGAGAGGATCAGAAACATTGGACATGAAAGTCACATAGAAATCATTGGGCATTGTTAATATCTTCAGCACTGACCCAAGAATCAAAATCCGAGTTGTATCCTAGCCAGCGAACAAGCAACTGCTTCTTGCCCCTACGAGTACGACTCTTTAATATCTTTTCAATTTGATAAATTTCACCAGTGTTTCTAACTTTTTGTAGTTCATATTCATAAAAACCACCGAGAATTTCATCATCTTTGGTATCTCGTAGTCGATACGTTGTGGGCTCGGTGTCTAGGATTTTGGACACTTTAAAAAGTTCGGTGCTCCATAAATAATTCCCCTTTTCAAAAATATTGGTGGTTCTATTAATTCGAACAGTATCACCAACATTGAATTTCTTCTTCTTTTTCTTCTCATTGCCATTGGAGTATTGCTTTAGAAAAGCATCAAATGTATTCTCACTGTAGTGAACATCCCGAGGGCTAGAGTTGGACAGAGATCGATGTGGTCGATGGTTGTATATCTGCATGATTTTATCTAAATCATGAATAAAAGCAGCTGTATTTTTTAAAGTGCAATATCTTGAAATTAATAGACGAATCGTTCTTATTAATCGTTCAGCCAATGCAGCCTTTATCGGACTATGACTGTGATATAGTGTTGTATTATATTTCAAAAGAACCTTTTGCACATGAGGATTAACAAATTCACTACCACGATCCGATTGAATTTTTCTATAGGAATCCTGTTCGAGAATACTTTCAATGGCCCGAGCAACTTCAACACCTCTCTTTGATCGCAACGGAATGGCATAGGCATAGCGACTAAAAATACTGATTGCCACTAGAATATATTTGTAGGGTGTATTGTGACGTCGTTGAACTGCGTCTAAAGTTAAAAAGATCCATTTGCATTATATGCAGAGGGAAAAAGGCTTTAGTTTGACGATATTGTTTACTGCGAAGTCTATGATTCCGATGTAGTGTGTAACTTGGTTCATTTTCTAGATACTCTTTTGCTTTTTTCAATGTGGCGTCGGAGACTTTGGAAAGCGTTTTGGGAGAACTTAAACTTCCCGCTTCACCAATATTTTCATAGATACCTTTCAAAACTTCATCCATTTTGAACGTAAACACGTAGTGTAATGTCCACTCCCCTTTTGCACACTGGTGGGTGAATCAATTCGTCTTCGCTTTTGACTAGCAGCTACAGGTGTTGTAAAATCAGTGGTGCTAGTATCTTCTTCTTCTTCTTCTTTTTTAAATGGTGTTGTTGAATGTTCATTTAATTTCTTTAGAATTTGCTTATTGCCAATAAGACTTTTGGGAAAGTTTGATACACTTAGAAAGGTGTATAGATTATCGTCAAAGGATAAGAGTCCTTTACGATTCGTCACCATATCACAAATTAAATCAACTAGATTATAACTTTTTCCCCGAATTATAATTCGTTTCCCTATGCTGTCGACTTGAACTTGATCACCAGATTCCGACATGAGATAAGATAATACTCTTTTACTCTGTTCTCGATAGGACAGTGGCAGTAGGTTTCCAATTTTCAATACAATCGAATTCAATTCCTTCTCCTTTGATTGTGCAGAATCTTGAGATGTTTCTTGTTTAGAGGGATCGGCGATGGGTCTCTCGCGATAAGGTCTATGTTTGTCCATACGTCGCAATGCATCTTGAAGTAAAACCAGTTTTTTATCATCGGCAATATTCTCATCATTAATGAACTTGTTTAGATTATCCTCAAAATGCTCGACGGGCGAGAGAGCGAGTTCTATAGGTGTCAATTTATAGGGTTTTGCCATCTAGAGAAAACTGTTTACAAGTCCTGCAATTATTGGCAGTAAAAGTGTGAAAAAGCTACCGCCTGCTTGAAGGAGTCGTTTTCTTGTAAATTTGTTTCCCTTATTTTTACAAGCCAAGGCACGTACAGTGGAACGATGTTGCTTTGTCTGTTGTCTAACACCTTCTGGCAGTTGAACATTGCCCTCAGTTAAATTTAAACAAAGTTCAGATATTAGATTAATGAAATCATTGTCGACACCATGTTTGAGTATGGCCTTCCTAAGCAAGGGTTTTGAAGTGCTTAAAACAGAAAATAAATGCCGTTGTTCGTGTAGTTTCTTCAGTGTCATGATAGCGACTAATAACCTTTTCTACTATTCACCGGAAGATATACTGTAATTTCATTGTCGAAAATGTCGGTGACTACACGAAGATCCTCGGGCGTGCGGGTGCTCTGATTAAAATCCAATAAAATGTAACCGTAGGGCTTGCTAGTCGCCTGAGTGTACGCTGACAACAGAAATTTAGGGGCGCCGGGGTATATCTGTTTATTGAGAGTTATGAGCGAGCTAGAATCACGAACGACTCGATAGATAATATAGACAGTGCAATTCAAAGCAAGGGTTCGCATACATTTGCTCTGATGAAACAGATTGTGTAGAACCAGGGTTATGGAAATGTTTTCGTGATGAGATCGGACAGTGAACAGTTGTAGCATTTCCTGTGAGAACTGTTCAATAGATTCAGCCAAATCATCAATAATCAGCCAAGAGTTTGGTTCAATACTATTGAAAACATCAAGTCCCTGTATGAATTGTATTGGTATGGTTGTGGCAATAGCCTTTATTTTATCATAGGACTCTTGCCAAATACTATAGCAATAGTAGATTTTTTTCGGTTTTTCCAAAAACATTTTATCGCAATTTTGAATTATTCTAGCTAAAAGCGTTGTTTTCCCCGACATTGAGGGTCCACACAAAAACGATCTGAAGGGTGTTTTAAATTGATACATGCTGTTGACAACAGTCGGACTATGACTAACTGTAAATCATATGTGTCCAATGAATAAGTAGTAATTTTCCCGTCTATTCAAGAACAACAAAAACAATATTTCATGGCAACATTTATTACGATAAACACTTCTTCAACATGAACAATGATAACACTTTTTGTACAACACTTATTGTCTTTTAAACACTTTTTGTACAACACCTTTGTCCATCTACAGCACTTTTCTGTACAACACCTTTGTCCATCTACAGCACTTTTTGTACAACACTTTTCTATACAACACTTTTCTATACAATAAAATACACTTGGAACTAGCACAGTTGAACAGTAGAGTGATTGGTGGCCCCCACCCCGGGAACCGGCCTTGGGAAGGGTCCCCCACCCCCCCCCCCCCCCCCCCCCCTGGAGCCGCGATGGAAAAATAGTTGTCGTCACTGCTATGGGTTAGTGGTGGTGGTTAGATGAGGTTGGGCGGTTAGTTGGTTAGATTAGTTTATCCAGACCAAGTTGATTACGATAGTCTGCGCATTCAACTCGATCTGAAATACGATAGTGGCCATGAGGCAGGACACTCACACCATTCTCGAGCACATAGACCTTGTCAGATATACACGACATTGCATTTTTTTCTACTCTCACAGTATAATTTCTATACTGTAGAGAGCGAATTGCAAGCACTTGTGCTCTTGGCACTAGGCTACTTTCTACACAGTCTTTGTATACGCTCATGTTAAAATTGCTCTTTACAAAGTGTGTAGGCACCCCTTTACATATTTTCTTTTCATCCCCACTATGTGTTTCCACGCAATAAACTTTGGGACCCGGGAAACACCCCCTAGATATCAAATCACTCCCCGTTTCAGATTTTAATTTTAATAGTTGGTTGGGGGCTTGACGTTTCACCAGCTCGGGGTAGAGGGATGGATTCCAGTTGGTGAAATCCATCCGCGAGCTGATGTGCACCCCATTTTGCAAATCACCCAATAAATCTTCAGTTTTTACTTTTAGCAGTAGAGAATCGGTATCCCCATAATAAACTTGTACCTCCCCCTCCCGTGGCCATTGCACCTTGCACACATTGTAAAAGAACGACAACATGAGCTTTTTTGAAATTTCTAGTACTGAACTACCTCCTGCGATATTCTTGTTCAGTACTACATTTCGCTTTTTCCTGTGTAGAAGAACCATGCCGGCCTCTATGCTCGTGAATGATGTGAAATTAGGGTCGGCAATAATTCGTGCACACTCTAGAGGGTCAGTCACGACGTCACAGCGAGATCTGTTACGTACGCTTTCGCACATTTTGCCAAACGCTGAATTTAGAATGAGCTTGTACAATTCCTTCTCCACCTTTGAATTTGCCCTAGAACGTTTATCGACAAAAGTATCGATAAACGTTTTCAAATAAGGTTTCTGATTAAACTGAAGGACCCTATGTATTTTGGTGATTTTGAAGCCGTTGTTCACCATGTGCTTTTGCACTGGATGGTGAACAATGGCTTCAAAATCACCAAAATACATAGGGTCCAAATCAGCAATCAGTTTCTGTTTAGAGGGAGTCCAATGCATCCCCATATCCTCAACCAATGACCGATTGTAGGGGCTCAACGAGTCCCTGGTCACTGGTCGATTGATACAGGGAAAAACAAAATCTTTGACTGAGTCGTGAAGGGCCAGTGGAATGTGACCGTCAATTTCAAAGAACCATCCTTGTGGCCCGTTGTCCTCGACGGTGTTAATGTCGGGGAACTCACAAGGATTCTCAAGCCATTGATAGTTCCCACACGGCAAAGAGTAGTGGGACATTGCTGAGGGGTACAACGAGTTCATGTCCAAGAACACTGCATTTGACTTTACACCGGTGCTTTGTCCGCTCGGATCGGTTGATAAGACCCGGTCCCCGTGAAAAACATACCCTCCCCTCATTGAACGCTCTACAAAAAAGGTGTTGGTCTACATCCGTGATTAGGCCTATTTCCTCCCTGCTAATTTTTAAAATTAAATCCATTACTAAATGTGGTGTAGAAAAATAATATCCTATATCTAGTCCAAACTCTGAATAGATCTGGTCTGTATTCTTACAGACTATATCCAACAGAGTTAGAACGTCACTGGCCAAGTACAGTCTACAATAATCCCACCCATTTTTACAATCCCCCTTAGCCCACACCTTCTTGGCAAACTCGTACTCCTCGACTGTGCATTCACTGTTGGTTAGTGAATTGTGAAAAGCTTCAATTGGAGGTAGTTTCTCCTCGCTTAAGCGAGCGCCAGAACAGTAATAATCATATGCATATACACCTTTGCTGGTTAATAAGTCATACATTTCACTGTCTGGAAAGTGCTGTTTAAGCAAGGGAAAGCTATCAAAATTGTCGCTTTTCTGCACTTGAATTAGTTGACTAAGGGATTTGGGGAAAAAAACTAAAAGAATCTAAAAACCTGATTTTATTCCAGCACGTACGCTCATTATCCACTACCTGCCATTTCAGTTCGAGAACCAACAACTTCTCGGCCGATTTGGGAATGATGTTGTAGGTAAATGAATTATTTACCCATGGACTATCTACTACCCCCTCCCTCCCTATGCATACGTGCCAGTGCTGGTAAAATAAATTTTAAGTCATAGTTAGAGTTATGAATAAAAACAGGGATAAAAAACTGTTGGCTAACGTTTAAATTACACGATTGATGTGCTACTCCCCTAAAATTACTACCCCCAGATGATATTTCCTGCCACAAATGGTCATGGTCTCTGACTTTCCCCCTCCCCCCTCTTTTCCCTTTAGTCCCCTTATCCGCCTCTACAAACTCCCCCTTGCATACCCAACATATTTTTTGATTTTTAATCGCGAGACGATCCTCTGCAGACAGCACCATTGGATAATGCGTATTTCTCAAACGAGAAATAGCACCATTAGCCGTGCCAATCAGTTTAGTCAATGCCTTGACCATGCACTCATCTCCCTCATCCAATGTTTCTACTACTTCTAAACAACCGCATGGTATTAGAATTATCTCTTTGCGCATGGGCGTAGGAGACTGCAATGGCCTGGTGTTCTTTGATACGGTTTGGATATTGTGGGTCATTCACCTCCACCAGCTTAGCTTCGCAGTCTAAAGATATTTTGTTGCATTGGAGAAGAGTATTTTGAAAATTTTTAAAAACGTAGAATGGCCCTATCCCCCGAAACCGTTTCCACTGTCTGGTACCCATGCCGTCTACAATGCTTCATATGATTTCGTAGTTTCATATCACTACGGAATCTAGAGAGGCATGTTGGACAGTAGAAACATACCCCCTTATGCTTACCACCCCCCAGAACTCTACTAATGTCAGTGATTGGGTTAAAATGTCCGATTGTGTTCGGTTGACTAGGTGGCGTGTAAAGCAACCAAACCCAGTGTTTAACCAAATCAAGTGACGGGCCCCTTACTGGGAAAATCACCCCCTTCTTCTTAGAACGAGCCCCATCTTCAAATTCTGTTTCGTATTGTACCACAGTAACGCCAATATTTAAATGGGCATTGGCCCTTTCAAAAATGTCAATGGATTTTAGCGTTACTGGGTATTTTCCTTCTAAGCATGAAAAATCTACTACTGGGAAATCGGACCCGTCCTTCCCATGTACAGCCCAGTGATCTAAATTCTTCTTGGTAGCGTCATCTGCTAGAGGCTGAAAGGCTGACATGAGGAAAGCATACTTGAAACACTTTTGATCTGTTTCAAAACAGATCTTCTGGACACCTTTACAACCTACTAGATCTGGATTATAATTTAATTCTACTGCCCTCCCTCCCCCATGTCCCCCTCTTAAAATAAAATCTTTCTTAAATTTACAAATATTTACACTTAAATTTTCAATAAATAAAACTACTGAGCCACTCCCATTTTCATTATAGTTCTCGAGATGCGCGATAATTTGCCCTACCCACTCACTAAAAACACCCTCAAAATTTTCTAAATTTGGATAAATTACACGCATCTCGGAATGTATAAAATGATAGTAAACCTCACTTTTCCCTTCATTCAAATAAAAAACCTTTAAAACGATAGAAACCTTAATTGAATCCCTACCCCCCCACAACTGAATCTGGTTCTCCAGAAGTGCACGAATTTTATCTACATAGGCATGCACTATTTCTACAGGATCAAAAACAAAATTTCCCCCCATTAGTGTATTAAAAGGATCCCCAAACGTCGCAGTGAAAACAACTATATTATTCAATATTGTATTGGACAGTTGAAAGTCTGGGAATGATGTATCCCCTCCCCCTACTTGTTCAACAATATCTGGACTCTGTTCCACTTCAGCTGTTTGAAGTGGGTAATCGGTGGGAGGAGGGTTCCCTGCCAATTCCCGGGTAAAATCGTCTAAAATTTGCAAGGTATTTTTGGCTCAAGTCTACCAGTTCAACTGTGCTATTATCTACTTTAAAAAAATCATCTAAAAACTCATCAATATTGTCAGGTACTTCAATGCTATCGTCCCATGTCTCATTGTTCTGAAAGTCCGCTGGTGGTTCTTCCCCTTCTTCACTAGACGGCGAGTAGGGGACCAGGACAACCTATAAATGAAAAAAATAGCTTAACGACGATCTAAGATATGACATAGGATTTTTTTTTTTTTTTTTTTTTTTTTTTTTTTTTTTTTTTTTTTTTTTTTTTTTTTTTTTTTTTTTTTTTTTTTGGGGGGGGCATCCCTGTGGCACTCCCTGACTCGTGGCGCTTCTTGGACCCGTGGTGCTTCCCCCGGCGCTTCCCTGACTCGTGGCACATGCCCGTGGCGCTTCTCGGGTCCGCATCGCTTCCCGCGATGCTTCTCGAGCGCGTGGCGCTTCCCTGACCTGTGGCACTTCCCCCGGCGCTTCCCTGACTCGTGGCACATGCCCGTGGCGCTTCTCGGGGTCCGCATCGCTTCCCGCGATGCTTCTCGAGCGCGTGGCGCTTTCCCTGACCTGTGGCACTTCCCCTGGCGCTTCCCTGACTCGTGGCACATGCCCGTGGCGCTTCTCGGGGTCCGCATCGCTTCCCGCGATGCTTCTCGAGCGCGTGGCGCTTCCCTGACCTGTGGCACTTCCCCCGGCGCTTCCCTGACTCGTGGCACATGCCCGTGGCGCTTCTCGGGGGTCGCATCGCTTCCCGCGATGCTTCTCGAGCCCGTGGCGCTTCCCTGACCCGTGGCGCTCCCCCCCGGCGCTTCCCCGGTGCTTCCTGGACCCACTGGCTCCGCCCGTTTACATAATGTCCCAAAAAAATATTTGCTTAGACCGCATAAGTCCAAGTTTCTCTCTAATTCCATTCTATAGGTTCGGCGAACTCTTCATTAGCTCTCAATTATTGTAAGCCACCGCGTGAGTGTTCCAGGATTGAACCGTTAAGACGGTTTCCCCTCACTAAAATCTTTGACACGATTGAAATATTCAGTGTAAATTAGAACGTCAATATGTGACAAATAGAATAATCTCTCTCTTAAAACTAAGTGAGAAAAATAGGGGATTTTGAGTTTCAAATGGTGAGCATTAATTGAAATTACCTAAAAATATTCACTTATGAGATAGCGGCGCGATAGCAAAGATTAGAAAAGAATGGTTCTCTGCAAAAAATATATTTAGATATCTCTGAGGGAGGGCAGAGAAAATAAGGGTTGGGAGGGGGGTTAATAAATCTCTGAGATATACTTTTACACAGTGTTGAAAAATCGGTTTGTTTAGATATTTCTTGGTCCTGAATGATAGAAAAAAGTGAAAAGACAAAAGTAAAGGCTCTCTAACAGTTAAAAAAATAGCTTACTTGATTGAAAAAAAATACTCACGTCTTCAAATTGATCAACCACTTGACAGAAAGCTGGAGGCTTGACCATTACATGATAGGGAGCCATTGGTTGGTCTATGACTTGCTTGAAGGAGCCAACCCTTCTATCTTGCATGGAAGGCTCAGGGACTTGACGGAGAGTGCACTGACACTTGATGGGGAGCTGATAGCTCAGATATTGCGTGAGAAGGAGCCAATGTCTGGCCTACGGCTTGTCTTGAAGGCCCAGGTAACGTCTGTTGGAGGGTGGAGGGGCCGACGTTAATTTCTTGTATAGCCGGGACAGGGGCTTGCATGGATGGCTGCACTTGGGCAGGCAACACTTGTTTGGGGGGCTTCGGCCGAGGAGCATATTGTATAACTGAGGCTCGATTAAGAGTGGCTTGCGTAGGTGGCTGCACTTGGGCAGGTAGTACGGAGCTGGGGGGCTTTGGCCAGCGATCATATTGCATGGCAGGGGGCGCATTATTGGCCCTCGTCTTCTTAGCAGGAGGGGGCACGCATTCTTCGCTATTTGCGTCAGACATAGGCCCCATCAATGCAGTGTCCGCAAATTCTTCATAATTTGCCTTAAAAAGAAGAGAAGAAAAATCAAATCAAAATAATTTCTCCCTTTTCAAAGAAGGAAAGTTATTAAACATAATGTTGTTTAGTTTATCACTAAGAAAGCACAAAACCCATATTCTCTCCCCCTAAATTTAGGAAAATTAAGCCATCCCTCTCATAGAGCTAATCATGTGTTTTATTCAAGCGAAAGGCATATCTTACTAGCTTTTATTCAAATGTTATAGCTAAAATCACTAAATGATGAAGAAGCAATAATCTTTTCTATTTCTAATAAAAGCGCTAACCCCCTCCCCAGCAAAAATCCTGGATTCACGCTCCCCTCCCGGCCCAAATTTAGGAAAATTAAGCCATCCCTCTCATAGAGTTAATCATGCGTTTTATTCAAGCGAAAGGCATATCTTACTAGCTTTTATTCAAATGTTATAGCTAAAATCACTAAATGATGAAGAAGCAATAATCTTTTCTATTTCTAATAAAAGCGCTAACCCCTCCCCAGCAAAAATCCTGGATTCACGCTCCCCTCCCGGCCCCAAATTTAGGAAAATTAAGCCATCCCTCTCATAGAGTTAATCATGCCTTTTATTCAAGCGAAAGGCATATCTTACTAGCTTTTATTCAAATGTTATAGCTAAAATCACTAAATGATGAAGAAGCAATTATCTTTTCTATCTCTAATAAAAGCGCTAACCCCCTGAACAAAAATCCTGGATTCACGCCTGGGAATATAAAAGAAACTCTATCGAAAGAAAGCTTGAAAATAATCTGTTTGTCTTCTCCAAAATAGCGCATTGCGTCTGCGCCTAATTATTACAATTGCCTCAGTGTTTTAATTTGACAGAAGAATAGTCCCTTTGGCTGCCGCGTTTGTAAACCGGAAAGAGGGTGACTGCTAATTTTAACCTTGCATTGAGCCTTGTGTCAAAACCAGAGCGGCATTTTCATTAAAGATTGACAAAAGTAAGTGAACGCTTTTAGCTGGAAATATAAAAGGAAAGAATTTAGCAAAATGCTATTTCTTTTTGTGAGAATTTGGGGGATTTAGCTGGAAATATAAAGGGAAGGGAATTTATCAAAAAAGTATTTCTTTTGCGATGGGGTTGTAAGACTAGGGGGGGGGGGGTTAGGTTTTGAGGGTAATGGAATATATTTACATTGATTATAATGATGTTTGTATAGGAATATATTTACATTGATTATAAAGATTGTATGGTTTGTTGGGGGGGGGGGATTTAGCTGGAAATATATAGGGAAGGAATTTAAGGAAATGCTATTTCTTTTTGCGATGAGGTTGTAAGGTTAGGGGGGGGGGTTAGGTTTTGAGGGTAATGGAATATATTTACATTGATTATAATGATGTTTGTATAGGAATATATTTACATTGATTATAAAGATTGTATGGTTTGTTGGGGGGGGGGTTAAGGGTGAAAAGAACATAATTGCGTTTTAGCTGAATATACTGGAGGGTGTCCAAGGAAAATTCATTTGAAAATAAAAATGTACTTACATTGCTAATTGCGGCTGCCAAGATCTCAAGCTCATCAAATTTATCCATTGTCAGGTTGTTTGCACTGTGTCACAATAGTTTCTGTTAATTGAATTGCATTGCATGCCCGTTATATACGAAATATCTAGGTCGAATTGTTATGTAAACAAAGCCCTCTGATTGGCTGAGAAGGGGGATGTAGCTGTTTCCCGGGAACTCGTAACATTTGGCTCGGAAACAATAACAAATACTATTTTCGGATCATAGCATCTGGTTCGGAAACAACAACAAATACTGTTTCTCGGAACCTCATAACATTTGGCTCGAATAACAATAACAAATACTATTTCCGGATCATAACATCTGCCTCGAGTGTGCACTTACAACAACAACATTGACCCCATTAACCATGTGTTCTCTCTAATGACTCTGTTCAAAACAACATTGGCCTTGGCATTTTGCCTCGGAAACAATAACAACATTGACATTCGCTGAGGGCGTGCCAAAAAACACACCTGGAGAAAGAGGTCATGGAGAAAGAGGTCATTGACCGATTACGCAATCATTCTCACTAATGACTCTATGCCCATATATGGTGTGGGCGTGGGAGTATAAGATAGCTCTCTACTCATTATTTGTTAAAAAAAAAACTAAAATAAACAGCAGGATAACAAGCGTGACTGAGTGTTTGCAAGGACCTGAGTCCCGAGCTAATGATTCTGATGGACGAATGGAGGGGATTTGAGGCTATGTTGCGAGAGCCAAAGACTTTAACGAGTGGAGGGAGGTGACAAAAAAACAGCTAAAACCAGGTTTTTTGCTGGCCTAAGAGATTACCGGCCCAGTTGCGGCATTGAAAATAGTAAAACATTTTTCTAACATGAAGGTCGGCGAATTGTAATATAATTTATTATATTGATAGTATAATTTCATCCTAAATACTTTAATCAGGATCTAATTTAATGTAAGTAGTCCCGATGACAGCGAGAATAAACAAAAAGAAAAACTTGGGTAAATGCCAAAAGAAAGATCAAGAGAAAAGATTCGTTAATTAAAGACTGTTTGCACTTTTACTTATTAGCTTCGACTCCGCATATGCTAGGTATATTAAAAGGCACGGTTTGTCTAACATGCATCAGGCGTTTACGACGTAAAGGAGGATTGAGGTGCTGATCCCTCGAAGTTTCATCTTTTAGCGATTTCTGTCGTATTTCCAATACGCTAAAATGTGAGTCGTTGTATCCCACAAGTGTCTGCCAGTCTCAACATGAGAACTACAAATTTTATCAAATGCTTAATAGCACTAATACCATTTTGTAGGATAAGAATTTGAAGGCACAGTTGTGCTTGAGGGCAAACATGCGTTTTGGAGAAATTCTTAATTTCGTTTTACCTTATGTGTGTTCAAAAATTCCAGTTTCATAAACTTTTTTTTACCTATTGGCAAAATAAAGCTTTCCTCAATTAGTATTAGAAAATAGTTTAATATTTTCTGTGGGGGAGGGCGGAACGAATATACCAAGCCATTTATTCTTCTTCACTTGGGAGAAAACGCTACTTAGGCTTTTTGCAGCCACTGGCAGAGGGGAGGGGCCTTTCGCCCCCTTTTTGCCCAGGTTTTTGGGCCCAAAACATTTGAGCTAAAACATTTTGATTACCCAATAGATTTGAACCAAATATGTTTTGGGCTCATTAACATTTTGATTACTAAATATCAGTATATGTATATTAAACTGACAATGCACATTCATTTGTATTTTTTTCAGTAAAGTGCAAATTATATTCTGGCCTTGGGAAGGCATAGGGGGTTTTGAGCCCAACTTATGTTAGTTTCTGCTCGTTTTGGGTTTGACTCGGTTATTTATTGTAATTTCTGTTCGTTTTGGATTTCATTTATTTATCGATGCTGATTTGTTGTAGTTTCACGCTTGGTAGATTATTTTATTTTATTTTTGCTCATTTTTTGTTTAATGGAGTTCTTTACTTTTCTTTGAAAAACTTATTTTGTGGAAAAATTTTTTTATTTAATTTCTGTTTGTTTTACATTGACATAGTTTTTTCAGGGAAAAAGAAAATAATGCTTTATATCTTTTCATTTTTTAAGACTTTATAGTTTGGCCTGCTATTTGTACGCTGGAGAAAAATTTTCAACAATTTAAAAAAATACACCCTTTTAAAAATCTGGACACAAATAGTAGTGTTAAATTTTGTTTCATACCTCCTCTAGTTGACCTGAAATGGAAAACTCGATGCCATTCACAAAAAAATCTGCTTACTTTCTTTGATAGCTTGGATACACTTACGCTATTTTGACTTGTTTAAATTTTAAGCGCAGATCTAGCCCCGAAAGTTTGAACATAATACCCTCAGTCGTTCTTGAGATACTGCTGAGATGCCTTATTGGGAATTAGCATTAACACAGTGCATTTTGAATTAATTTTTAAGGCAATAATTAGTTTTTTAAACATAAAGGCAAATGGGAGGGTAGGCATGGGAGGGGGAATAGTTGCCCTCCAGTCACTTTCAACTATTAAAAAGGGCATCAGCCCTTTATATTTTCAATCAAATGAGTCCTTTTCTAAAGTTCCTACGACAACTCCTTCGATACAAAGTGCCCTGGTCTAGACAACAACAACAACAAATCATAGATTATACCAGTAGTAAGGCATCAATTAGTATCAAACCTACGCCTGAGGCATGGATATGCGTGCAGTTTAACCGGTATTGGCTTATCAGGGTCAGTCACCTATTACTACGAACGGTACATGCCATATCAGACGGGTTTCTGAGGTAACACCCATTTTTTTGGGGCCAATCAGAGAGGGCGGTGGTTACTCCATATACAGTAACTTGATTAGTAGGTTTTTTTTAAACTTGGCAACGTATAATGTACTCAAGTATGTTTTGAGAGTTTGATTACATGCCTTACAAGACGGGTTTCTGAGGTAACACCCATTTTTTTGGGGTCAATCAGAGAGAGCGGTGGTTACTCCATATACAGTAACTTGATTAGTAAGTTTTTTTTTTTAAAAACTTGGCAACGTATAATGTACTCAAGAATGTTTTGAGAGTTTGATCGTAGTTATGGAGGTGCTGATTTCACGCCTACATTCACGCGTACATGGCCAGTGGAGTTTCACGGATACATGGCTTACCAGGGTCAGTCACCTATTACTACGAACGGTACATGCCTTATCAGACGGGTTTCTGAGGTAACACCCATTTTTTTGGGGTCAATCAGAGAGAGCGGTGGTTACTCCATATACAGTAACTTGATTAGTAGGTTTTTTTTTTAAAACTTGGCAACGTATAATGTACTCAAGCATGTTTTGAGAGTTTGATCGTAATTATGTAACTCAACATCCGTTTTTTTTATTTGTCCTTGAAAAACCCTATAAAATGTTCATACACTACATTTCAATTTTCATTATATTTTAACACATTGATTATAGTAAACTACATATTATTAACTTTGAAAACAATGGATTCGTCAATTTTCAATGCGAGTACACTTTCATTCTTTATTTAAAAAAAAAATAAAATAAGAAAAAAACGTTTTACTAGTAAATTGAAATTTCAGGGGGACTTTGCCCCCCCTTGGTTAATTTTGGTTAAATATGTAAATGACTAAATATTCTCATTTTTCAACGTTTAGTATTAGGGGGTACTAATTTTCCTTCTGTAAAAAAAAGACTGAATTTTGAACGGCTCAGTGAGCCGTAATTCATCTTTTCACAGATTCAAAAAAAAAGGATGCGAGTAGTATATTTTGCGAAATTTTTTTACGTTGTGCTTTACTGAAATGAGATAAATGCTTTTCTAGACAAAATTATGATTAGGGTGGGGGTACTAATTTTCCTTCTGTAAACAAAAAAAAAAGACTGAATTTTGATCGGCTCAGTGAGCCGTAACTCATCTTTTCACAGATTCAAAAAAAGGATGCGAGTAGTATATTTTCGCGAAATTTTTTTACGTTGCGCTTTACTGAAATGAGATAAATGCTTTTCTAGACAAAATTATGGTTAGGCTGGGGGTGGAGGTACTAATTTTCCTTCTGTAGAAGGGGATTGTTTTTCATGCTAAATTTTGCCTTCTTTTTAAGGAAGAGGATTCATGCAATTACCCTCCCTCCGAAAAGAGAGCAAGATGGAACAAACCCACATTGATGCAAGCTGCAAGGCCTTCCATCATCAAATATGCTGGTTCAATTATAAATGCTCTGGACCAGCCAATGACCACGCAACTTTTAATGCCAGGAGCCTCTCACGCCAGGGTTAGCTCTGCGCAAACCTCTACGCAACCTGGGAGGAAATTGAAAAATATAGTGGGAGGCTTCTCATAATGCCTCATCCCAGTCTACTCAAGATCGTGAGGTTGACCCCTTCATGCTTTGCCAGGGACTTCAGGTGTAGAAGCCCAGTCAGAATTTGTAAGTATATATATAATTTTTTTTTCTTTCCGTATTTTCAAAAATAAGGCAAATTTTCTCAAGCGCATAACTTTGATGAGTAAAACTTAAATTTGTTTCTAAACTATTCTATAATAATCCTATTTCATTTTCGTTCATTAACCAAATTAGCAGTATATAAAAGAATGGTTATAACACTGAAGTAGCAAATAGCTTATCATACATTTCTATAAAACCTTACCTGTAACTTCTCTTTTAAGCAAGATGTTTTCTAATGCAATAATCCATTATTTCTTTAAACAAACTAACTATATAAAAACATTTCACTATTTCACAGTTGACGATTGAACAATCCTTCTTAAGCTGGGTTATCTTTTGCACTAAGCTTTTGCGCGTATCCGGTTCTTATCAAATGTCCCATCAGGACGCTTGAATTTTTAATCCGACGGGTATAAATTTGAATTTTAATCGCTCGTTGCAAAGTGGGGTTTCAAATAACAGGATGTTTATCTTCGATAAGATATTAACACAGGAAAAAAGGTTTTTTAATAATTTCCAAATATGTCATCGCAGTGGTGTCAAAAAACATTATTTGGGCGAAACCGTTTTTGGTCATTTCAAGCAATTATTTCGACGAAACAGTTAGGGACATTTTAAAAGATGTTTTCGAAAAGAATTTGAGGCTGAAACTCTAGGGTCGTTATAATAAACAAGTTCTATTTGAACAGTGTTGTGACTTCCGATACCCCAACTCGAAAGGGCTTCGATCCTCCTACCCCGAAGGAAGCTCCCGATTCCCAAAGGTCCTCCCCTGGGGCTCTAAAAAGGACCATTCAGCATTTTAATTGCACTTTAGTTGTTGATATGGAAGGAGAAAAAAAGTTCTTCTCTCTTACAATGATTTATTTAGTCCAGGTTAACTACGTCCAGCACTTCAAACAAATCCGTTGCCAAAGGACATAGGAAAATTCGGATTGTCGAGAAAGTTACACCAACACCAGCAACCAATGTATGGGATTCGTGTCCATTAACCGAAGCTGAAGAGCAAGGGTTCATAGAACATACTGCATCAGTTGAACAATGGTCGGATTTTATTGAGAGTTATATTCAAGAGGGTCAAGCACTAGAGTTGGACCCCTATTTTGCGTTTTATTCTGAAAATTTTTGGAATAAAATCATTAGTTTTATATATCATTCTCTTGTTCTAACTTATCCTCTAAGAATAAGACTTCATTTTCCTGACTAAAACAATGTATATTTTTAACATGTTCAGTTGTCATTATGAAAGACATATGCCAATTTAAATTTTTTTTCTTTTTCTTTTAGTTGTTCAGGTGGTGGGACAATGACTGAAAAATTGACATAGTTTATTAATTTTATAAAAATAATGGTTATTTTACATAAAAAATAAAACCTTTTTTCTACAGATTAATGATATAGCACCACAACCACCATTGAGTGATGAAACAACTGAATTTACAGGACCAATTCTTTCACCACCAACAGAGTTCAGAGATGAACCTACATTAGTTCTAGAGAATATGGAATGGCATAGGGGTTTCCTTAATGATGTTTTTGGGGAAATGGCTAGCCTAGACGACTTAACCTGTGATATTGACATGCTTGAGGATCCAGGGTGGGCAGATAGTTTTATGCGTGAGCATTTAGGAGATGTTACTAGTGCATCTGAACCGGGTTCTCATAACAAAATTCCAGCACAGGACAATACAGGCTGGCTCAATCAATTGTCCCCAAACACCTTGGAATATGTACTAGGGGACCTCACGCCATCTCCAACCCATGTTATTGAACAGACTGGGAGTGGTGGTGTTATTGACAATTCCCTTTCACCCTCCACCATTCCACTTAATGATATAGCTAGTACTAGTAGTAATACAACAACAACAACAACAACAACAACAACACCAGTATCCCCTCTTCCAGATTTTTTTCTGTCCAACTCTGCCTTGCACCACACACTGGTCTACAGTGCCAAATTCGGTGACCCCTTCAACTCTCTAATGTCGGGGGATATAATAACAGATCCCTCGGCCATTACACATTCATATACTGATAAGATTCGAGCCATTCTTGAACAACAGATGGGGGTGTGGGGAGTGGGGGTCAGTTTAAAAGCATCAATAGCACTAAAAATATTTTTTTTAAATGAGAATGCGGGTGAGATGTATTCAAAATACTTGCACACAGAGATGTTGGCAATTCACCCGCATTTATGAAATTATGGGGAGGTTTTTCTAAATTGGGCTAATAGTATTCAAAGTAAGTGGGAAAATTATAACGAGGGGGGTAGTGGATCTGTGGTTTTATTTATTGAAAGTTTAAATGTTAATATTTGTAGGTTTAAAAAGGATTTTATTGTAAGGGGTGGGCATGGGGGAGGGAGGACAATTGAATTAAAATATCATTCAGATTTAGAGGGGTGTAGGGGGATACAACGAATCTGTTTCGATACGAGGCTACAGTGTTTCAAGTATGCATTTTTAATTGCAGCATACAGACCACTTCGAATAGATGCATCTAAGAAAAAGTTGGATAAATGGCAGTTAATGGTAGGGAGGGTTCAAAGTTTCCCAAAGTAGATTTTAATTGTTTAAATGGTCAATTTCCCGTGACAATAAAAGGAATAGATACTTCTTAGCGGGCTAATGCACATTTAAAGATTGGTGTCACGGTGTTACAGTATGAAACAGAATTTGAAGAGGGTCAGGGTTCCGATAAGAAGGGTGCATTTTTTCCAGTGCGGGCTCCTTCAATTGAATCAGTAGAACATTGGGTGTGGCTTCTATACACCCAACCCACAGACTCCGATTCAATGGTCATTTCAATCCAATTACGGATATTAGTAGGGTTTTATGCTAGGGTAAAATGGGGCGTGGGGGTGTATGCTATTACTGTCCAACATGTCTCTCAAGATTTCGCTCTGATTTAAAGTTAAAGCATCACATGAAACACTGTAAACGTCATGGATACCAGGCTGTGGAGACGGTAAGCGGAGATAGAGTGATCTTACGTTTTAAAAATTTTCAAAACACGCTCCTGCAGAGCAACAAGATCGCTTTGGACTGCGAAGCTAAACTGACAGACGTGTGCGATCCGTCAAATTCTAATCGTGTTAAAATACATGAAGCCATAGGGGTCTCTTGCGCTCACGCACAACGAGATTCCAATAATACCATGCAAGTGCTGGATGTAGTTGAGATGTTGAGTGACGGTGAAGACTGCATGCGCTCGGCATTGGTCAGTCTAATCCAAACAGCAAACGGTGCAATTTCGCGCCTTCGTTATACAAACTATCCTATGCTCCTATCACCAGATGACATAGTGGCCATTAAAAATCTTAAAATGTGTTGGGTTTGCAAGGGAGAATTTGATGATGGTGTTGGAATGGGGGAGGAGGAAGGTGATCGACCATGATCATTTGTGGCAGGAAATTACATCGGGAGGGAGTAATTTTAGAGGGGTAGCACACCAGTCATGCAATTTAAACGTTAGACAAGAATATTTCGTACCTGTTTTTATACACAATTCCAATTACGACTTAAAGTTTGTTCTACCGGCGTTGGCCCGCATTGCCAAGGGTGGAGTTGTAGATGACGCATGGATAGATGGTTCTTTTTCATATAATATCATACCCAAATCATCGGAGAAGCAACTGCTGCTAGAATTCATGTGGAAAACAGTTGACAAGGGTAACACGTGCCTGAATAAAATCCGTTTTTTATTCTCTTTCAGCTTCTTCCCCAAATCTTTAAGTCAATTGATTCAGATACAGAAAAGTGACAATTTTGACAGCTTCCCCCTCCTCAAACAGCGTTTCCCCGATGATGAAATGTATGATTTATTAACGTGTAAGGGTATATATCCATATGATTATTACAACTCTGGCTCGAGGCTAGATGAGGTGTCACTACCGCCCATTGAAGCTTTTTACAATTCTCTTACTGAGAGTGAGTGCACCACTAGCGACTACGAATTTTCTAAGAGGGTCTGGGCAAAGGGCGGATGTAAAAAAGGGTGGGATTATTGTAAACTATACTTGGCCAGTGACGTACTCACTCTTCTGGACATTGTGTGCAAAAATACAGATAAAATCTATGGGGAATTTGGGTTGGATTTAGGTTATTATTTTTCCACTCCTCATTTGGTGATGGACTTGATACTTAAAATCAGCAAAGAAGAAATAGGTCTGATCGCCGATGTGGATCAGTATCTGTTTGTAGAGAGATCAATGAGGGGGTGGGTATGTTTTTCACGGGGATCGTATCATGAAAACTGATCCAAGTGGACAGCACACCGATGAAAAGTCGGACGCAGTTTTTTTGGATATGAATTCTCTTTACCCATCGGCAATGTCTCACTACTGTTTGCCGTGTGGCAAATATAAATGGCCTTGACAATCCGTGTGCTTCGAATTTCCCCGACATTGCCAGTGTTGAGGAGAATGAGGCACGGGGATGGTTTTTTTGAAATTGACGGTGAAATACCCATGGAAATCCATGACTCGGTAAAAGACTTTGTTTTTCCGTGCATAAATAGACGGTGGGTAGGGACTCTCTGAGCCCCTACAATTTATCTTTAGTAGAGGACGGAAGTATGCACTGGGTACCTTCAAAACAAAAACTAATTGCCGACCTCAACCCGAAACATAATATCGTTGTTCATCACGTGCTATTGAAATGGATGGTGTCCAATGGTTTTCAAGGTCACAAAGATTCATAGAGCCCTCCAATTTGTTCAAAAGCCTTACATGAAAACGTTTATTGACACCTTTGTCAGTAAGCGTTCACAAGCGAAAACGAAAGTTGAAAAAGAAGTCTATAAACTCATTTTGAACTCAGCTTTCGGTAAAATGTGCGAGAGTGTACGACACAGAAGTTGATGTGACATTTCTAACCAACCCCAAAGATTGTGCTCGAATCATTGCGGAACCAAACTTCACATCGTTCACAATCATACACTCTAATATGGTGCTCCTACATCGCAAGAAAAGAAACATTGTATTAAATAAAAATATTGCAGGTGGAAGTGCAATAACTGAAATATCCAAGAAACTCATGTTGTCGTTTTATTATAATGTATGCAAGGTACAGTGGCCGATTGAGGGACAAGTTCAAGTGTATTACAGGGGACACTGATTTCACTCCTGTTAAAAGTCAAAACTGAAAATCTATTGAATGATTTGGAAAATGGTGAGTACATTAGCTCACAATGGACTACACTAATTGGGACGAATCCCTCTACCCAGATCTAGTGAAACGCCAGGCCCCAAATCAATTGTTAATGCTAAAATCTGAAACAGGTAGCGATCTGATATCCAGTGGTGTTTCCTTGTCCGAAGGTTATACTGTGTGGAAACGCACAGCAAGGATTTCAAACAAGTTTGCAAGGGTGGGTACCTACACACTTTGTAAAAAATAATTTCGACATGAGTGTGTATAGAAACTGTGTGGAACGTAGTCTAGTGCCAAGGGTGAGAGTCATGGCGATTGGCTCTTTACAATTAAAAACTACACAGTTAGAGTTTAGAAAAACACCATGTCGGCCATATCGGACAAAGTCTATGTACTTGAGGATGGTGTGAAGGTACTACCACACGGTCATTATTTAATTTCAGAACGAGTTGAATGTATAGAGTATAGAAAATAACTCGGTCTAGAAAAATGAACTTAAATTCATTAAAAAAAAGTATAAATTGGGTGAGAGGGTTTTTTTTGGGTAATGGGGTGTTTTTTAAATTCTTTTTTTCTTTATCACAAACAATTTTCAATGTGTGTGTGTGTGTGTGTGTGTGTGTGTGTGTGTGTGTGTGTGTGTGTGTGTGTGTGTGTGTGTGTGTGTGTGTGTGTGTGTGTGTGTGTATGTGTGTGTGTGTGTGTGTGTGTGTGTGGTGTGTGTGTGTGTGTGTGTGTGTGTGTGTGTGTGTGTGTGTGTGTGTGTGTGTGTGTGTGTGTGTGTGTGTGTGTGTGTGTGTGTGTGTGCAAGGCAGATCAATTTCCACTATTTAATGCAAGCCCTGGCCCGGGCCCGCCGCAGCGGGCCCCCGCTTCCCAGCGCTTTACGGACCCCCCCGGCCGCCGCAGCGGCCGCCCCCGGGGGGAGGGGGGACCCCCAAAATGTTAAAATTCTGTAAATAAAAGTGATTTTATTTATTTCAAGTGCTTTATTCTAATAAATGTTGTATTTTTCTATAAATAAATAAACAAAAAAAAGTGTATTTATTTAAGTGTTTTATTTTTTTTTCTCTGTGCCTATGTAAATGTTATATTTTTTATTATAAATAAATTTAAAAAAAAGTGTATTTATTTAGGTTTTTTTCTATGTGCCTATGTAAATGTTGTATTTTTTATATAAATAAATTAAAAAGTGTATTTTTTCATGTTTAATGTGCTTTCAATGTAATATTTTTTAAAAGTATTGTTAGTTTTTTTATGTATACCATAAAAGAAAATATGATTCTTTATTCGTATTCTTCTTCTTCTTCTTATTATTATTATTATTCTTGAACGGAGTAGTAATAGGGAAATTATTTAGTCATTAGACAGTCATAGTCTACAGTTAGTTGTCTAGGTGAACTGTTGAAGGGAACATGTATCAATTTAAAACACAATTCAGATCGTTTTCTGTGTGGATCGTCAATGTCGGGCAAAACAACACTCTTAACTAAAATAATTAAAAATTGCGATATAAAATGTTTGTGGAAAAGCCGAAAAAAATCTACTATTGTTACAGTATTTGGCAGGATTCATATGATAAAATTAAAGCAATTGCTGCCACCACCACCATGGGATTGGTGCAGATACAATTCATACAGGGACTTGATGTTTTCAGCATTTTGAACCAAACTCTTGGTTGATCATTGACGATCTGGCTGAATCTATTGAACAATGGTCCCAGGAAATGCTACAACTGTTCACTATTCGCTCTCATCATGAACAGATTTCCGTTACTCTGGTTCTACACAATCTCTTTCATCAGAGCAAATGTATGCGAACACTTGCATTGAACTGCACCTACTATATCATCTACAGAGTTGTTCGTGATTCTAACTCGCTAATAACTCTCAATAAACAAATCTATCTAGGCGCCCCCAAATTTCTGCTCTCAGCATACAATCAGGCAACTAATAAACCCTACGGCTACATCCTATTGGATCTTAATCAAAATACACCCGAGGATCTGCGTGTAGTCACAGATATTTTTGACAATGAAATTACAGTATATCTCCCCGTGAACACTAAAAAGATCTATTAGTTGCTATCATGACACTGAAGAAACTATATGATAATAGACATCTGTTTTCAGTTCTAAGCAGTTCAAAACCTCCGCTAGAAAAGCCATACTCAAACATGGTATTGACAATGATTTCATTAATCTAATATCTGAACTTTGTTTAAATTTGACCGAGGGTAATGTTCAACTGCCAGAAGTAGTTAAGCAACAGGCAAAGCAACATCATTCCATTGTACGTACATTGGCCTCTAAAAAGAAAGGAAAGAATTTTAAAAAGAAAAGACTTCTTCAGGCAGGCGGTAGCTTTTTCACACTTTTACTGCCAATAATTGCAGGACTTGTAAACAGTTTTCTCTAGAGAATGGCAAAACCCTATAATTTGACTCCAATAGAACTCGCTCTCTCACCCGTGGAACACTTTTGAGAACAATCTGAGTAAATTCCTTGACAATGAGAATATTGAGGATGATAAAAAACTGCTTTTACTTCAAGATGCACTTCGCCGAGTGAAAAAACATAAACCTATCATGTGAATGCCACTGCTGCTGCTGCTGGTATTGATCACAAAAAAGAATCATCTCCTCAGGAATCTGCTGGAACACAATTAAAGAAGGAGGAATTGGATTCAATTGTATTGAAAATTGGAAATCTAATGCCCCACTCATATCGTGAACAAAGTAAACGACTCCTAACCTATCTCTTGGAAAGTGGTCAAGATCATATTCAAGTTGAGAGCAATGGGAAGGGATTATAATTCAGGGCAAAAATCTATAATCTACTTCATTTAATCTATGACATGGTTACAAATCGTAAAGGACTATTATCATTTGACACTCATCTATACAACTTTCTAAATACATTAAACTTCCCCAAAAGTCTTATTGGCAATAGACAAATTCTAAAAAAATTAAATGAACATGCATCATTATCATCATCATCAACAGCATTGACACCATTAAAAATATGAACTTGAAGAAGAAGAAGAAGATTTTAAATCAATTTTGGAAAATACTAGCACACACTGATAGCTAGACAAAAGCGAAGACGTATCAAGTCAACGTCACCATTACCACCACACCACCACCACCAACAGCCAGTATACAAAAGGGTAGCGGACGTTACCCAACGTGTTTACGTTCAAAATGGTTGAAGTTCTGAAAGGTGTTTATGAAAATATTGGTGAGGCGGGGAGTTTAAGTTCCCCCACCACTCTTTCCAAAGTCACTGGTGTTCACACTAAAAGTGTACAAGACTATCTACAAAATGAATCAAGTTGCACTCTGCATAGAAATCATAGACTTCGTGCCAATCAATATCGAAAAACTAAAGCCTTTCACCCATTGCATATAATGCAAGCAGATCTCCTGACTCTAGATGAGCTTCAAAGACGTCACAATACACCGTACAAGTACATCCTACTTGCAATCAGTGTTTATAGTCGTTATGCATATGCAATTCCATTGCGATCAAAGAGAGGCGTTGAAGTTGCTCAGGCCATTGAAGGTATTCTCGAACAGGACTCGTATAAAAAAATTCAAACGGATCGTGGTTATGAATTTGTTAATCCTCATGTTGCAAAAGTACTAGAGAAATATAGTACACTGCTCTATCATAGTCACAGTCCTATAAAGGCTGCATTGGCCGAACGATTGATAAGAACGATTCGACTTTTAATTTCAAGATATGGTACATTGAAAAATATACCGGCTTTTATTCATGATCTAGATAAAATCATGTTGATTTATAATCAACGACCTAGTCGATCATTGTCCAACTCTACGCCAACGGAAGTTCATCATTCTGATCATGATACAATTGACACCTTTCTTAAACAATATTCCAATGAATCGGTTGTCAAGAAGAAGAAAAATAAATTCAATGTTGGTGATACTGTTCGAATTAATAGAACAACTAATGTTTTTGAAAAGGGGAATTACTTGTGGTCCACTGAACTTTTTTAAAGTGGCAAAAATCCTAGACACTAAACCCATAACTTATCGCCTGCGTGATACCAAAGATGAAGAGATTCTCGGCGGCTTTTATGACTATGAACTACAAAAGTTAAAAATGCTAGCGAAATCTATCAAATTGAAAATATATTAAAGACACGTACTCGCAGGGGTAAGAAACAGTTACTTGTTCGGAGGCTAGGATACAACTCTGATTTTGATTCTTGGATCGGTGTTGAAGATATTGACAATGCCCCATGATTTCTATGTAACATTCATGTCCAACGTTTCCGATCCTCTCTACAATGACTTGAATATGACAAGTGATTTTTGGACAAAACTCTCCCCCGCCATCAAATTTGACGGTGCATATGAAGTGGCTCTGTTGACTGTATTCTCAAAAATACCTATGACATCCTGAGAAAGGATCGTGTGTATGATATAAAAGTTATACCATTCGATTGGGCTATGAATGGGTTGGGCTATGTCGACTATGAATGGGTTGAAGCACTTAAACCTAGTGACTATCCACATGCCAAATTGAAATATATTGAATATGATAATATGGGAGATTTGTGTCGTACAATCAATAGAAAAAAAATGGGTACATTCCATTTTAATTATTCATTGGAACATGATAGGATTTACATTAGCTCACCTGTTGACACTGAAATAATTATTCTCAATGATAATCTGAGAGATGTTCTTGGCTTTAAACAGAATATGATCAATGGGAAAAATGCTTGCACCGTTTACGGGATGGATCAAGTTATTTTTGCTGATTATCCACCTGGTTTTGCTTCGGACTCTTGCATATTTCTCTATGCATCCTTTGTGGAAACATCGAGAGTCGGTAATTCAAATGTCCCCCTCCTACGTGTTCTTGAACGAAAAACATCTCATGAACTTGTTCATCACTATAAATATAAAGCATCTTCAGTATGTTCCTGTAAACACTTCGTATTTGGAACTCTGCCAGTTAACACTAAGAAGTGAATTGGGTGATCCTCTAGCAATAACAAAAGGCTTAGCAGTGATTACATGTCATTTTCGACCCATTGTCAACGACAGCACAATCACCTAAAATGAACAATAGGAGAATTCCATTTGTCTGCCCCGATATTGATTGTTATGTTGGTGCTTTGAGTCCACGTCAAATAGGCAATGGATTGGACTACTACAAGGGGCGTACTACAATGTCTGGCTATGGTCTTGGTAGCTGGTTTGCTAGGCTATTTCGTTCTGCACTACCCCTTGCCAGAAAATATCTTGTACCTGCTGCATCAAATTTTGCTGCCTCCACACTACTGGACTGGGGGTCGGGCAAGAATTTCAAGGAGAGTGTTAAGGAAAATATTAGATCTTCAGCAAGAGCCGTTGGTGAGCAACTAAAATCTCGACAAAATGGGGAGGGATTGAAAAGGATGCGTTCGCGTCATTCACTCATCAGTCTCCACCCAGGCAGGAAGCAAAGGACATCAACAAGGACTTTGAGGAATAAAACAAGGAAGACCAATAAGCAGAAGAAGAAGAAAAAGAAAAAGATTGTTAGATCAAAGAAGGATTTCTTCTCTTAAGATGACTTATCTCCCCCACAAGGAATCATATCCATCAATTAGTTCCTCATTGAATCTATTCAATGCTAAAAATGTTGATGTCAGTGTCAAGTATGGCTACTATGAACAATTTCACCCCCAACAACCCCTCTCGGAAAATATACACTTTCAAATATTTTCCAATGAAGACTATTTCATTGATTTGTCGTCAACATTTATTGATTTAAATGTTGTGGTGAAGATAAAGTCAGATAATACAACTCCAAATGCCGGCGATGGTCTCTCCTATGAAAACTGTATTCTACACAACCTATTCAAACAAATTAATGTATTTATTAATGGAACATTGGTGAGCACTAGCAATAATTTATCAAACTATGCAAGTTACATACAATTTATGATGATGACGCCAAAGGCATACAAGGAGTTGAGAGGACAATCATTGGGCTATGAATATCCGATCAGGTGTTGATATTGACGGTGAGTTGACTACTGCAGCGACCCAGGAGTATCATCTAGTTGGAAAATTAAATCATGAGATATTCAGTATATCCCAATGGCTACCCCCCAGTGTCAAGATTGACATAAAGCTACAGATGGCCCCATCAAATTTCATTTTGAGAAAAAACACTTCCTGCAGCACCCGATGCAAATGTCATTATCACATCGGCAATTCTCCACGTCCGAAAAACAACAGGTTATGAGCTCTGTTGCATTGGCAGTGGAAAAGCTAAGAACCAATGGTAACAACATTAAACTTCTTGTTCCCCATACGATCACCAATCAACGTCACATTGCCACCGGCTCTCGTAGCTATAGCGATTCATCATTTATCAATGGAGAAATCCCATCAAAATTGGCTTTGGCCTTTGTGAAGAGTGGTAGTGCCGTTGGATCCTGGACTGAATCCCCCAATGATTTTAATTTTTTTGGTCTATCTAGCCTTGTGTGCAAAGTGAATGGTATTCCACTGTACACTCTATCATTTGACAAAAAATCCTATAGAACTCTGTACGAGTTGACTATGCAATCCCTAGATCATGACTCTCAACTATTGAAAATGGAATAACCGATTCAATGTTTTCAAAAAATCATGGGGTTATTGTTTTGGACTTGTCAGGGACTCAGGATATGAGCATAGTACGAACAGGGAATGTACGTTTAGAGTGTACATTTGCCAATGCTCTGACTGAGAGTATCACGCTATATCACTGAGTCAATTCGAAACCTATTGGGAAATCACACCCGACGGGCAGTGTTTTACTAGACCTAGCACCATGAACACAAACCAAATAATCAACGTATTTAGTATGGATCCATACATGTCCCAGTACAAGTCCTATTGCATACCTTCGGACTTCATTGAAAAAATTCCAAGTGTTAACAATACCCTTATCATTGTTAATAGCAGTCCATCGACTTTGAAGACCGGTCATTGGCTATGCATCTTTCAAACAGCGAAGAATATTGAATTTTTTGATCCTCTTGGCCTATCGTATAAATTCTACGCTCCATACATCAGCAACTTTATTGAAAGCAGGGGAAAACCACTATTCAAAATCAACGAAGAGTACAGGATTTAACGACTATGACATGTGGCTTTCATGCACTACTCTTTTTCATGTTCAGATGTCGTGGCTACACCTACAAGCAGTTTCTCAACATCTACGTTGACTTACCTCGATTGAACGACTTTCTAGTGAAGAATATACTTACAAGTGTATTTAATATTGATTTTAGTGCCCTAAGAATAAAATGTTCTAAAGATGTATGTGAAATTGTTTATTAATAAAAATTTATATACATGATAAAACGACTTTTTCTATTCTTTAGATTTCATCCACTACTAGGTATTTGTCGACAACAACTAGTGCAGGTAGATTATCTGAATTCACAGTGTACTGATCCTGATGTACTGCAATGTCAGGGTCACATTTTCTACAGTAGAGTGTGACTTCACTCTTGTCATATCTCTTTGTATAGTCAATGATACTATTCTCATTCATTCTATAGAATTCATATGTTTCAATTTGCTTATTTGAAGCAATTTCACAAACAGTGTCCTCAAGTGTTGAATCACATTTCGTCACAGCCAAATAAAAATCAGTGGGCTTATAATCATAGCACCCACTGTCTTCACAACGATGACGTAGAAACCATATTCTTTTGTTGTTCCAACAGTTGAATCGTTGACCCGGTTCCTCCTCCCAGAACAATCTAAAACCATGACGATACCAATCTCTTAGCAAATAAACTAAAACCACGCTTAGGATTCTTTCCAATCATACCGGGATATGTATTCTCCCACTGATTACATTTATCATAATGACAATTGGAGCATAGGTGGCCTCTAGGATGAGAGTCACACACCTCTTCAAGACAGGAATTACAACCTTTAATTTGTACAGCATATCCTCTATGCAATTTACACGGGTTGCATAATCTACACTTTTCATCATACTCATCAATCATTTTGCAATTCTCACTTGATGATGACCAGCTGCCCAGTGTGTAAATACATAACGGACATGTATGGAACATTTTGTCATGTGTTGACACTCTCACTACCACAATGAAACTGAGCTAGCAACAACAAAATTGTCTGAGATAGAGAGAGAGAGGAGTAAATCATCCTTGAGCACCATCATTCTCATGAAAAAAAGTCCTAAATTTCAAAACTAATGTTTAAAAGCATATCCACAATATCATTTTGCCGTGTCGTGATCAATATATCAATAAAATTGTGTAAATGCATTTGGACCACGAAGTAGAAGCTTCATACAATAATCTAATGATGGAGAATCAGTTTTCATTATATCAACAAGCATTCCCCGAGAAAAATATCTCTAGAAATTCATCATCTAGAATCAAACGTTTTTCCATAAGAGCTAGATTCCTCATGATTCGCTCTTTGTCGAATCTATCCATTTTTTAGAGTCCTAACTCTCTCACAACCAACTTCAGACTAACCAGAATTTTTTTGTACTCTAGAAAAATATATGCTAGTCTACTATAGAAAGAAAAAAAATACCATTGATTTAGAAACATTTTTATTGAACATAATTACAATATTAATATTCACTGATGCATTTTGTTCTCATCAATTTATTTCGATAGGACATCTAATGCTGACCAAAGTTATATTATATGGAGAATATTCACTTTTCCAGCAAAACATAGTTGCTCCTCCTGCTTAAACTTGCTTAATGATATCACGTATCTAGCATACATACTATCCCATTCAAGGCATAGTCTACAGCCAGCGGTTATTTCCACAGCTACATTGGGTACTCGTATATCGTTGCTGCTGCTGCTGTTGGTTCCATCATTAATCTCCAATAATGTAAATGCACCACTCATTTTTCTCCACTAATATCCTCTCAAATAAACTAATCTCTCTCTGAATTCAATTCTCTTACTAATATGAACTACAATGAAAATTACTCCTTATATTTGAATCCAATTACTAATCAAGTTACTGTATATGGAGTAGCCACCGCTCTCTCTGATTGGCCCCAAAAAATGGGTTTTACCTCAGAAACCCGTCTGATATGGCATGTATCGTTCGTAGTAATAGGTGACTGACCCTGGTAAGCCAATGTACCGGTTAAACTGCACGCATATCCATGCCTCAGGCGTAGGTTTGATACTAATTGATGCCTTACTAATTATACCCACATCGATCTTTACTATATTAATTCAAAAAAAAATTTTTCCAAAAAAATAAGTTTTTTCAAAGAAAAGTAAAGAAAACCATTAAACAAAAAATAAGCAAAAAATAAATCAAATAATATTAATATTTTGATTACTACTAAATATCCGTATATCTGTATGAAACTGACAATGCATATTCATTTGTATTTTTTCTATAAAGTACAAAATTTTGTTCTGGCCTTGGGAAGGCAAAGGCATCTCAAAATTTAGATTGGATGTGTTCTGAGGAATGATGGGCGTGGGAAGGGGGGAGGACTAGTTGCCTTCCAATCACTTTCGACTATTAAAAAGGGCACTAGAACTCTCAATTTCCAATCGAATGAGTCCTTTTTGAAGTTTCTATGACGACCACTTTCATATGAAGTGCTCAGCTCTAAAGGAAAAAAAAATACTAAATAATACATTGTGTCAAAATCATTCTTATATGCCCTTAGGGCATAATTTAAAACCCTTGCCCCGAGGGTGTGGGGGAGTGTCCTCCTAACAAAATATATTTTCTATCTGGAACTCAATTACGCTGAACAAAATGGCTATCTCAAAATGTTGATTAAATGTGTTTGGGGATATGATTGGGTGGGGGGGGGCTAGTTGCCCTCCAATCACTTTTGACTATTAAAAGGGCACTAACCCTTTGAATTTTCAATCGAATGAGCTCTTTTTAAAGTTTCTACGACAACGCTTTATATAAAAACCTTATACGCCCCCCAGGCATAACTTAAAACCCTTGGCCTGAGGGTTGTGGGGGAGTGTCCTCCTCAAAAACACATTTTCTACATGGAAATCAACTACGCTGAAGAAAATGGCTATCTCGAAATTTTGATTGGATGTGTTTGGGGGAGTGATGGGGGTGGGGGGGGGGGGGGAGCTAGTTGCCCGCTAATCACTTTCGACTATTCAAAAGGGCCCTAGAACTCTCGATTTCCAATCGAATGAAACCCTTTTGAAGTTTCTACGATGACCCCTTCCATATGAAGTTCCCTGCTCTGCTTTGTACGCTGTGCAAAGATTGTTCTCATATGCCCTCAGGACATAACTTAAAACCCTTGCCTCGAGGGTTGTGGGGGAGTGTCCTCCTCGAAATGACATTTTCTATCCGGAAAATTAACTACGCTGAACAAAATGGCTATCTCAAAATTTTGCTTGGATGTGTTTGGGGGAATGATGGGCGTGGGAGGGGGGATAGTTGCCCTCCAATCATTGTCGACTATTTAAAAGGGCACTAACCCTTTGAATTTCCAATCGAATGAATTTTTTTTGAGGTTTCTATGACAACGCTTTCTATAAAAACCTTATATGCCCCCAGGGTATAACTTAAAACCCTTGCCCTGAGGGTTTTGGGGGAGTGTCCTCCTCAAAAAACACATTTCTATATGGAAATCAACTACGCCGAAGAAAAAGAGCATCTCAAAATTTTGACTGGATCTGTTTCGGGGAATGATGGGTGGGGGGGGGTTATTTGCCCGCTAATCACTTTCGACTATTAAAAAGGGCCCTAGAACTCTCGATTTCAAATCGAATGAGCCCCTTTTGAAGTCTCTACGGCAACCCCTTCCATATGAAGCTCCCTGCTCTAAAGTAAAAAAATAACATATGGTACGAGCTGTGCTAACATTGTTCTCATATGCTCTCAGAGCACAACTTAAAACCCTTGCCTCAAGGGTTGTAGGGGAGTTTCCTCCTCAAAAAGATATTTTCTATCCGGAAATAAACTACGCTGAACAAAATGGCTATCTCAAAATTTTGCTTGGATGTGTGTGTGGGAATGATGGGCGTTGGGGGGATAGTTGCCCTCCAATCATTTTTGACTAGTAAAAAGGGCACTAACCCTTTGAACCCTTTTTTCTGCTAATGCTCTTGGATTTTCTTATTTCTGGTAACCATTTTTCTGATATGGATATTTTCGGTAACCATTTTCTGATGCAGTATTGTTCCTGCTTTGCACATAACAGCCACTCGATACCTTCGAGCGGAAGTCATACTAGCCAAACTAGTCAAACAAGACTCTCCAAAAAAACGGAGAAAAATTTACTAGATACTCTCCAGAGAAATTGTCTGTATATTGTTTTGGGTGCCTGATTGACTGACTTATATCAAAAAGTCAGCTGTACAAAACATGTTTTCTAATGCCGCTTTCAAAGGCTATGATGAGAGAAAGGCAGAGATGGCTATGAAACGGGTTGCGGATGAAGGATCACAGATTGACAAAGACTATTCTTTTCAGCTAACCATCTAGGGCCAAACAAAAAGCAGGTGGTCCCCGAATGAGTTGAGAGGATATCGTATGAAAAGATTTAAAGGAAATGGGAACTTCTTGGGAGGATGTAAAGAGGGAGTCTTTGAAAGATTGGAGTAGAGGAGGCGCTAGCGTAGCTGTGTTGAAACCAGATAGTGCTGCAGTGAGTTCTTAGCAATAGTAGTAGTTTACAACTTCAATATAATCAAAAAACAGTCAAATTAAAGTGAAAAAATTGTATCAAAGTGGGCAATCCTCTCGCTGTGGTCACCCCCTCCAGCTGTGGTGTGGTGCCTGAGGTATTTAATCCTCCCCTCTTGTAACAACTCTGATTATCCAGCATCAATTAAATGCTTCCAAAAAGAAAGAGAATAGTCGTAGAATAACCAAGCGTAGGCAAAATCTGGAAAACGAAGTAAAAAAAAAGCTGAAAAAAAAAAGACATTAAGAATTTATTTTTATTAATATATTACTAGAGTAAATTCTTTCTGTAACAAACATGCTGGTACAATATACATAATTTCCTTGGTTTACCTCCTGAAGTATTCCAAGTTAATTGCCAACGAAGGAGTAATGACTTGATAGGCCTACCCTATTTATACATTTATATTAGACAGTAGATTAAATTATTATCGAAAAAATAAGTTGCTATTTATAGCATCTACTAGCTAGCTACTTTCTAATTAGGAAAATTATTTCAATGCTTGTAAAAATTGGTAGGAAGGAAACTCGTCAGAATAGCAATCTTGCTTGCTTTCTCTTGCGCAAATAACTTTTGTGCAAGTTGTTACAGTGCTTTTTACGTTTTGTGTCTAAGACAAAATAATAAAAACGGAACGATGGTTTATTTTTTATTACTATATCACAAAGGTGAAGCTATTTCCGTAACGAACTTCCATCTGCAATATATATAATTTCCTATTTCAACCCCGTGAACTATTATAATTCCTTTTCCTAGTAAAAAGGAGTAAGTAGTAATGGCTAAATAAACAAAACATTTTCATACATTAATGTATATTAATATTGAAAAAGTGACTAGCAAGTAATTACTTATAGTATTTAATAGTTTCTAAGTTTTTGAATTATGAAGATTTAATTACTTGAAAAAAATTGGTTAATTAGTACAAAGAAAACTTCAGCTCCAAGTTTTTAAATACTTATTTTAAAAATAAAATAATTTTAAGGAAAAAATAGAAAGAAATAAAAGATGAAGATATCAAACTATACATGCGCTTTCATTTCAGTAATCTTATTATTGCTCGTTTTTGGAAATGATTGCACGTATTCGGCGGAAAATTTCGTGAAATTCCTTCTTAACTCGTTTTTTTTTTTTTTTGGAAATATTTCTATGCATTACATGAAAAAATTCCGTTGCATTTTGCTATTACTCTTTTGAAAATATTTCCACGCATTCCACGGAAAATTTCGTACTAACTTTTTATAGAAAATGTTTTCATGAATTTACATGCAAAATTCCACAATTCCGTCAAGCAGTTTTGATTAAAAGTCAAAATATAGCTTTGGCAATTTGGTAACTTTGATAAATCGTTTCTTTGAATTTGATCAAAATTGCAGCAACAGCAATGGAAGACAAAAATCTGTCGTAATTTAAATTGTTCATTAATGTAATTCACGAATGCTGTCAATCGCAAACATTTTTCTCTGTCTTATCTTAGAGTTATACTGTATGAAACCAAGAAGAAAAAAAAAATTGTCCTTATTTTTGCTTTACATCTCAACCTGGTACGAAGATTATTCAACAATTTTCCCATGTATATGTTTTATTCTGCCAAATTTTTTGTAGTAAGAAGTGCTATGATATTAAGACAATTTTCATTTTCTCGTCATTTTTCAATTATCCACCTAACAAGTGACAATCGTCCCCCTGGAGTATTTTCCCTAGCTCCCAGATTGTAAAAACTAGCTTTTCGTTGGTATTCGCGCTGAAAAAAACGATCAAAGGAAAGAGGAAAAGTTGTTTTAGCCATGAACAAAGAGAACAGGTGTATTAAATTAGGCCAAAAACTACCTTTAAACCTTGTATATAAAATTAAATGCTTTCTAGATACCCTTCATATTTACCTCAGATAGAGGTTATAACTTGGTGCTAGTCTTCATGCTCCATACATTCACTAGCTCGCCAGAACACTTAAAGACGTGGCATCTAAATGAAGTGGATCCCGAAGAAGTCAGTAGAAGACAAGAATTCAATTATTCTTCTGATGGAAGCTAGTTTGATAATATTATAACTACTACTAGTAGAAAGGCCTCATGAGGTCCCATTGCTCACCCCTGCTGCCATCTACAATTTAGTTTAATGCTGACGGGGCACCTAATATGGACATGGAATCCTCAGGGAGAATGATTTCATAATCGAAGTGGGTCAATGACCTCAATTCCCCTTTCGTGAATCAATAATTCCCCTTAAAAACAACAAATTAATTCCCCTTTCTTTGACAAATCAAATCAAGCATGACATCATCTGTCAGAAATTAAAAAACTTCGCCCAGAAACAATTCTCTCCTGGATGAACTCCAAAGATATTTAATAAACTTCGCCCCGGAAACAATTCTCCAAGAAACTCCGGGCGAATATTTTGATCTTAGAGATGAAGAGATTAACGCGGGAAAGGGTTTTTTAGTAATTTCAAATGTGACAGCGCAGGGATGCCAAAAACAAAAGGAACACGCTGAAATTACGTTTAGGAGTTATTTGAACGAAAGTGTTTTACACATTTTAGGGAATTATTTCGGCAAAACAGTTAGAGACATTTTAGGAGATGATTTTAGAAAAGGTTTAAGAAGAGGATTTGAGAGTGAAAACTCTGTGGTCGTTATAATACACAAGTTCCATTTGAACAGTGTCGTGAGTTCCTCTACGCCCCCAACCCCAAAGGGCTCCAATCCCTCTACCCCAACCCCGAAGGGAGCCCCTGGTACCCCAAAGGTCTCCCGGGCTCCCAAAGGACCACCCGGCTCCCAAGGGCCCCCCTAGGACCCCAAAGGTCCCCCAGCACCCCCAAAGACCCCTGAACCCCCATTTTTTAATATTTTTTAATTTGCGCATTTTGGGACACAGAAGGGTCCCCACCCCCAACTTTTGAACCCCCCTCACAACTTTAGTGTTTTGTCATGGTTTACCCTTGTCACAGTTACATTCTCTTGATTTTCAAAGTTCATTGTGGATTTCTTTCATTGAAATGAAAGAGTTGGATTATTTCAGTAGTGTTTTGTCATGGTTTACCTTGTCGCAGTTACATTCTCTTGATTTTCAACGTTCATTGCGGATTTCTTTCATTGAAATGCAAGAGTTGGAATATTTCAGTAGTGGTTTGTTGTAGTTTACCCTGTTGCATTTACATTTTCTTGATCTTTTCAAAGTTCATTTTGAATTTCATTCGTTGAAATGCAAGAGTTGGAACATTTCAGTAGTGTTTTTCGTGGTTTACCTGTGTGACAGTTACATTCTCGTGATTTTTCGAAGTTCATATGAATTTCTTTAGTTGAAATGCAAGAGTTGGAATATTTCAGAAGTGTTTCGTTGTGGTTTATCGTGTCACAGTTACATTCTCTGATTTTCAAAGTTCATTTTGATTTTTTTCATTGAAATACAAGAATAAGATTATTTCAGTAGTGTTTTATCGTGGTTTACCTTGTCTCAGCTACATTCTCTTGATTTTTCAAAGTTCATTTTGGATTTTTTCGTGAAATGCAAGAGTTGGAATAATTCAGTAGTGTTTTCTCGTGGTTTACCCTGTGACACTTTCATTCTCTTGATTTTTCAAATTTCATTCGAATTTCTTTCATTGAAATGCAAGAGTTGGATTATTTTAGTAGTGTATTGTCGTGGTGACCATGTTGCAGTTACATTCTCGCAAGAGTTGGATTATTTCAGTAGTGTTTTATCGTTGTGTTTACCTTGTCGCAGCTACATTCTCTTGATTTTTCAAAGTTCATTTGGATTTCTTTCGTTGAAATGCAAGAGTTGGAATAACTCAGTAGTTTTTTGTCGTGGTTTACCCTTTCACACTTTCATTCTCTTGATTTTTCAAAGTTCATTTTGAATTTCTTTCATTGAAATGCAAGAGTTGGATTATTTCAGTAGGTATTGTCGTGGTTTACCATGTCGCAGTTACATTCTCTGGAATTTTTTTCAAAGTTCATTTTGAGTTTCTTTCATTGAAATGCAAGAGTTGGATTATTTCAGTAGTGTTTTGTCGTGGTTTACCATTTCACAGTTACATTCTCTTGATTTTTCAAAGTTCATTTTGGATTTCTTTCATTGAAAAACTGCAAGAGTTGGAATATATCAGTAGTGTTTTACCTTGTCACAGTTACATTTAATTACGTATTTCATTTCGATTTGGTTGTTGAATTTGATGCAAAGTGGAGTTAATCCATATGGTATTTGAAATTTGAATGGCCTTAAGAAGTTCTTGTGGAACCACAATAAGTTCTAAGAAGAAGTTATTAAGAAGTTCTTGTGGAATAGATACCTACTTCATCAAGTGTTTTTCATTGCTGTAAGAAACTGTGCCTAAATGAAGCTTTCTGAAATACATCGCATTTTGAGTCAAGGTTCCAGTCTTGTCAGAAAGGAGGTAACTGATTCAGCTCAATTCTTCAGCGATGGTTGTAGACCTGACAACAGTGTCTGGAATTCGTTTTATGACGCTGAATGCACCAGGTATATTACGCTTTGCCCATGTCCAGGTTCACACGCAAAACTGAAATAAACAAAGGTTATAATTTCTGCTATAAGTTAAGTAAAGGATTTAGAAAAAAAAAATTGAATGAAATTTTAATTTGTTTCTACATTTACATATCTCCGTTCTACTTTTGATTTATTTGTTGAATCAATTTGCAGAATTAGCAAGCTTTTGTTTTCACTTTCTGGATATTTGAAGCTCGGTTCAATTACTTTATTTTCATTTATTCTCATTTCAGTTCATTCAATGCACCCGGAGTAGTAACATCCCTGTGCGAGCGCTGTGTAAAATTTGCTGTGAAAGGGGCGGTATCTTGGGCGTTCGCTTATCGATATATTTGCAAATTATAAACATTATTGGATAGAGAACAATACAAAAAATTATTCGATAAGTTGACAAGTGAAGTGCCTAGTGAATTATCCTGGGCGTTCGTTTATCGAGCTATTTGAAAATTATAAACATTATTGAATACCAATATGGTTAAGAAAAGCGGGAAAGCGATCAAGACAAGGCGATTTGGACGAGTCTAGAGGGTCCACGGAATCGACTGATAATGTTTCAAAGTTGGATAAAATCCTTGCCATCGTCGAAGAAACTAAGAATGATATTTCGGAAATAAAAAAGGGAAATCAGTGACATTAAGTCTGGTTTAGCGTCCCTAACGTCTCGTGTTGAAGATTTGGAATTAGCAAAAGTGACCCACGAAAATGAGTTATCAAGTATTAAGCAGGAAATATCGGCACTACGTAAACAAATTGCAAAGGAACCCGGTTTTGGTGAGTTAGCTACGAGAGTCCTTGTGGTAGAAAACATGGTAGAAAACATGGATAGAAGGAATATTATTCTATGGAACATTAAAGGTGAATCTAAGTCAAAAGCTAAGGAGCATGTTAACGCCTTACAAATCCTTACTCTTTTTTAATACCATAGGACATACTTGGTCGAATATTTGGTTAAATTTACTATAAAAAATAAAACACAATTGACTGATTCGGGTCTTCAACATTTAGGACATCATTCCAATCTATATCTCCTATTTTTACTTTCATCTCATCTATCTTTTCTTGGTTAATTATCCTTTTATAACTTTTATTTGGTCTCTTTTCACGTTCCACTCCTGATCCAGAGAAGTCAGACACAACAACACAATGATCAGATGTATCATTCAAAATAATATGGGTATCAAGGCAATTTTCAGATGTAAAAAGTGTTATCAATAAGAGTTGCATGGTTATCACAGATTCTTGATGGTAGTAAACAAGTAGGTGACAAACCATGTAAAAATGAAATATTCAAAAATTCTAATCCCTATTCGATGCCGAAACATTATGTCGCATTAAATCAATATTAAAATCCCCCATTACATAAAATGGATGGTGTTGCTGGGTGAGGGCATATAACAACGACTCATATTGACTTAAAAACTCTTGAATACTAGACGATGGTGGCCGATATACTACAATTACCAAAAAAGTATTTCTTCCATCCTTCACTTCTACTATGCAACTCTCAAATAGCACTCTCAACATTCCAAACCATAAATTCATTACGTAAAGAAGATGCAAAAACATCTCGTATAAAAAAACCAACTCCTCCTCTCTTATTCTGTTTTCGACTAACATGAAAAAAACTTATGATTTTCATAATGTTGGAATGTATTATTTTATCAAGAAATGTTTCACAAATTCCTAACACATCTGTTGACGACCCCTTTAAGAAAATCATGCAAAAAATTTAAGCTGCTATTTAATCCTCTACAATTCCAAAATGACAGTCGTTTAAATTGATTATTTAAAGGTGGAAGATCATGAACAAATAAATATTTATTTTTAGGTGCATTATAATAATCTGGCAAATCTTAATCTTGTGACGAAAACCTATGAAAAAAATTTATTAATATCAAGAGGATTTTTTTCAAGTTCCTCCAACCTACCAGCAGGAAAATCTGCAAAACTTAACTCATCCATAATCCAAACTCAACAAAAATTTCGCATCCCATCTCCGTGAGCCGATATAAATAAATAAAAAAAAATAAAGAAAAAAAATAAAAGGCAACAAAAAATTTCAAAAATAAAAAATAAGAACAAAAAGGTAATACATAAACAATATTTGACATTATACTCACTCTAACATTATCCTTATCATCACCCGAAGGCGAGCGCAATTTAATCACGGATACCTGAGCTAAATCACAACATACTACAATCATAAATCCACTCAAACATACTAAAAAACCACTTTAATCCACTTCCGATACATTTTTTATGCATTTGACTTATACGACATTATACCATTTAAGCTTCACTTTTTGCTCATTCTCAATCAAGCATAATACAGGTGGGACGACCGGGGGGATCCAAGCACTGACTCCCTTTTCTCTCAATTCTTTCTGTTTGATTTTCAGGGAGTTACGAATGTCACGAACACCTTTTGTCACATCATCTGTTATATAGACATAGGGAGATTCACTTCCGGCTACTCTTCTGAACGGGTTTTCACGCAATTTCTTGTTTCCCTGAAGGATACAGAATTTGTCCTTATCATCCTGGAGCTGGATTTTGATAAATCGATCCGTAAACTCAAGTAGTTCAAATTGGATATTAATCCCAAGATGTTTGGGAAAGTAAGGCGTTAACATGCTCCTTAGCTTTTGACTTAGATTCACCTTTTAATGTTCCATAGATATCCATCTTCTATCCATGTTTTCTACCATGTTTTCTACCACAAGGACTCTCGTAGCTAAACTCACCAAAACCGGTTCCTTTGCAATTTGTTTACTTAGTGCCGATATTTCCTGCTTAATACTTGATAACTCATTTTCGTGGGTCACTTTTGCTAATTCCAAATCTTCAACACGAGACGTTAGGGACGCTAAACCAGACTTAATGTCACTGATTTCCCTTTTTATTTCCGAAATATCATTCTTAGTTTCTTCGACGATGGCAAAGGATTTTATCCAACTTTGAAACATTATCAGTCAATTCCGTGGACCCTCTAGACTCGTCCAAATCGCTTGTCTTGATCGCTTTCCACTTTTCTTAACCATATTGGTATCCAATAATGTTTATAATTTTTCAAATAGCTCGATAAACGAACGCCCAAGATAATTCACTAGGCACTTCACTTGTCAACTTATCAAATAATTTTTTGTATTGTTCTCTATCCAATAATTATTATAATTTGCAAATAGATCGATAAGCGAACGCCCAAGATATTTCACAGCAAATTTTACACAGCGCTCGCACAGGGATGTTACTACTCCGGTGCATTGAATGAACTGAAATGAGAATAAATGAAATAAAGTAATTGAACCGAGCTTCAAATATCCAGAAAGTGAAAACCAAAGCTTGCTAATTCTGCAAATTGATTACAACAAATAAATCAAAAGTAGAACGGAGATATGTAAATGTAGAAACAAATTAAAATTTCATTCATTTTTTTTTTCTAAATCCTTTACTTAACTTATAGCAGAAATTATAACCTTTGTTTATTTCCAGTTTGCGTGTGAACCTGGACTGGGCAAAGCGTAATATACCTGGTGCATTCAGCGTCATAAACGAATTCCAGACACTGTTGTCAGGTCTACAACCCTCGCTGAAGAATTGGCGGCTGAATCAGTTACCTCCTTTCTCTGACAAGACTGGAACCTTGACTCAAAATGCGATGTATTTCAGAAAGCTTCATTTAGGGCACAGTTTTCTTACAGCAATGAAAACACTGTGGAGGAAGTAGGTTTATCTATTCCACAGAACTTCTTAATAACTTCTTCTTAGAACTTATTGTGGTTCCACAAGAACTTCTTAGGGCTATTCAAATTTCAAATACCATATGGATTAACTCCACTTTGCATCAAATTCACCAACCAAATCGAAATGAAATACGTAATTAAATTTAATGATTAATCAGAATCAGTTTAATGAAAACACCATTAATCGAATCAGTTTTAATGAAAACAGCTGCTCATAGACACATAACAAATGCACTAGAAGGCACTGTTTTTTACATGAAAAACACTTCACTACATTTTATTAAAAGCACTTGTAAGAAAGGGAACAAAGGAGTTGCTGAGTCTGGTTTTGTGCAGCTTGAGAAGGGCATAAAGCTTGCTCTTGCCTCTGGTATTACGTGGACAGGCGCTAATAATCATAAATGTATATAATTAAAGTGTATATTTAAATGTATAATTAAATGTAAATGTACATAATTAAATGTAAATGTACATAATTAAATGTAATGAGTCACTGGGAAGCAAAAAATATGATTTTACTCTCTTGATAAGAGTAGGTTTAACTTTCAGTCTTACTAAAAGTCAGAAATATTGTATGTATTGATACCATTCCGAAGTTTCAAGTCATTGGAGGAAGTGCGTGAAATCTTTTCGTGGATTACTTTTTTATCTTTTTGTGGGGACATATGTGTGGCCATAACTGTATTTGTAAAATAGATGTCACTGGTGTACCAGAATTTGGGTTTTGTCGGCAGCTATGGAGCATGGTTACGACGCCAAGTCGCAGACCTAACTGTTACTAAGACCGTGAAATTCCCTAGGCCTATTGTAACCGTATTACTGGAAATAAAACTATCAAGTTAGGAAAGAAATCTCCATATTAAGTTGATTTCAGGTAATGGTTACTTTTATTTCGATGATGAATCTTAATGATAAAAAGATGGTCTTAAAATAATTGTTTGGAGATTTTTTTTAGAAAATAACCTAAACACCTCGACAAAAATGTGTTGGATTGAAAATGAAAACTAGCATACACCATCGGGATATCACCATAGTCAAAAATTCCTCTAAAGGTGGACTTACCATATCCCCATGTTGAGCAACAAGGAAGAATCACTTTTACGAGTATTTTATTTCCTTCCGTTTTATTTATTTCGCCACCAATGGTCACTGGACTACATAGATATTAACGGCTATTTGAAAAGCTAAATTCATACCATATATCTAATGTTTTTGTATGA
>CM051267.1:44753000-44985735 GCA_027921565.1 Artemia sinica
GAAAGTTACTAATGTCACAAATGGTTTAAGACTATGAAAAGCTTTATAGATTCTTACTTATTTACGATTTTATCATGATTTCTTGAATTAAATATCTGTATTGTGTTCTGGAAGCGAGTTCGAGAAAGCGATTGTTACTTACTTACAATTTCTTCACAATTTAATGAAAAGAATAGAACTATTCTAAAGAATAAAGACGGGTTAAGCTTAAAGATATTTATTACTTAAACGTATTAACAGATTTTTTTGAGAAAAAAAACAACAACACATGTTTACATAAAAATAGTACTTAGAGTTCACTCTTAAACATCCAGAAACGATGGTCCCATGATATAGAATAGTTTTTTACCATGTCTTATGGATTTATCACGATCAGGTATGTCCTTAGGTATCCACTGTGCGAAGAATCTAACCTTGTCCTCAGGACGGTGATAGCCCCCTTCAAATTTAGGACACTTAAACTCTTCTAGATTGAAAAGTGGAATCCTAGGGTCAGACTTATGAATTAAAACTTTATCTGTAGGTACATTGCCCTTTACGTAGAGTGCTTCAACCCCGAAAAAGCCGCAAATTTCACTGACTTCCCCCTGAACATTTCTCAGTTCCTGACCAGCATTATTAAGTGGTGTAATCACTCTATCGTAGAATCCTAGTCTGTTTATATGAGGTAATGTAGTACTCCACAAGCTTTTATCATACTCAAACATGTTATAGTTCACTATCCAATGATAACAGTCAATCTCTTCGAGTTCCATAGACAATAATAAAAATAAACATTCAAATATAACACCACAAGATGATTTTTTCAAACCGATAAATTCTGTGTCATATAGTCCTATCATCTTGGAAGCTATTAATCCAGTTGTTAAGTAGAAAATACTTCATCAAACTCTTATACCTTCGCTCAAGGTTGAATGGAGTTATGGCTAGGGGATGAGTCCTAAAACCATTTGAATTCATTGTGGGAAGGAGTCATAAAACCCTTAGAATTCAATGCGGGGAGGAGTCATAGAACTCTCGGTATCTATTGCATGCAAATGAAGTTTGGAAATTACATTTTTTTATATAATTTCTTTATTGTGTATCCCAAGAGGTGAATTCAAGAAAGAGTTTGCTACTTACTTAAAATTTTTTTCATAATGAGAAATCTGACAATGGATGATGATAAAGAATTTATTCATCTAATAGATAGATTTTGTCAGTGTTATCCGAGGTATCCGACATTTGATATCGATAAATAATGTTAATAAAGAATTTGTTCAATTTGATAATTAAATTATGTCAGTGTTATCAAACGTATCTGTCAAAAGACATTGATAAAGAATTTATTCACTCTGATGCTTTGATTTTGTCAATAGTATCCCAAGTATCTGTCAATAGATGTTGATAGAGAATTTATTCATACTTATACTTAGATTTTCTCTATGTTGACCTATCTATCCAATATATGATGTATGTAAATTCCTTTTTTCTTACATCTCCGATATTTTAAAAGACATTTTAAACGTTCGATATGCTAGCTTACTCTAAAAATACTGAACACATAACAATGTAATGCATAATATATTTTTAATGAAATAATGTCATGTAGAATATTAATACAAAAAAATTCATATAATTATACATTATTAATATCAATGAACAACTTTGGACATTTTGAATCTGTTCCATAAAATGGTTCACCATGTTCTCTCTTGATCCTATAGCTATAGTCTTCTCTTAGTTCGTAATCAGCAGAATAATCATTATTCCATTTTGGCTCATACACAATTTTTATAGGTGTGTCATTGACAAGCTCAAAATGCTTTTCGTCTTTGATATTATTTGATTCATTGAGTGTTTGATCAATGGCAGTAACGTTTGCTGGTACTTTGTTTTTCATCGATTCATCTTTATATTCCTGAGTGATATTTTCTGCCAATGGCCTTTTTATTTTTCTAGCAATTTCACCATCTATTATCACACTGTTTTTACATAGGTAATAGTTCCGGCACGTAGACAGGATATGGTTTATGATATTAGTAGAAGAGTAGGCCTTTCTTTTCGTCTTTGCTTTCATTTGAATGCTAATACCCGAAAGCTGACGATATGGTTTTAACACTGGGTAACATGTTACCACAAGCACTGGCAAGAAGATGTCCCTCTTCATCAACTATTATTTTTATGTTGGCATTTTTCATTGAGTGCAATCATCTCCGGAGATCTCAATATTGCATAACCACCATCATAAGAGTTTAATTTTTTCGGTATTCCAAAGAAATTTAATTCCTTACTATCATGACAATGCATGCATACATTTCCAATAGTGTTTACCACTTGTACTTGTTTCATAGTTTAAATACTTCTCCTTGTCGGCATTTAATGCTACAATAACCTTGTTATGTGAACACACTCTATTAAAATGTTCCATTTTCACTTTTTTAAAAGATATGTTTTATGTGTTTATCGTTCCACTGCGTAAAAAATACTGATTAAATACATGCAATAGATTAGGTAGTGTCAATAACCTGTCATAGAATACCAGTGGGAAAGCCACATCGTGTCTCTGACCAATCACAGAGCACAATTTGTTAGAATTGTAAGCATATTTTGACATTTTAAGATATGTACAAAAAAAAAAAATAAATAAAGTTGAAAAATTTCGAAGTTTTAAAAAAGTTTGAATGAAACACTCTTAGGATATTGAATGTCCTTACTAAAAAAACTACTGCATTAGAAAATAAATTAAATTGATCATACGACCTAAATTATTTCATGAGATATGCCTACGAAAATCTAAAAAACTTAGGTCTGAAAACCTCAAACAGCCAATTAACTATTCTAATTCATGATTTCAGTCACGTCAAACCACGAAATACTAAAGTAAACTTCTCATATAATAAACCCCAGGACACAAACACCCACGAAAATCTAAAAACTTAGGTCTGAAAACCCTAAACAGCTAATTAACTATTGTAATTCATGATTTCAGGCACGTTAAACCAGAAAATACTAAAGTTAACTTCTCAAATAATAAACCCCAGGAGTCAAACACACACGAAAACCTTAAAAGCCTAGGTCTGAAAATCCCCAAACAGCCAATTAAATATTCTAATTCATGATTTCAGGCAAGTCAAACCACGAAATACTAAGGTTAATTTCTCAAATAATAAGTGAACCTAGATCAAGTCAACTTTATTTCATTTTTAATGGGCACCAAGTAAAGAAAAACCACACGGAATCAGGCAACCGAGTCTCTCAAACCCCTTAAAGCTCTTTTAACAGATACAAGAACTACTTATTTAACACAAAAACTTCGTTTTTAATGAGCACTAAGTAAAGAAAAACTACACGGAATCAGGCAACTGAGTCTCTAAAACCCCTTAAAGCTCTTTTAAAAGACATAGAGACTACTTATTTAACACAAAATTTCGTTTTTAATGGGCACCAAGTAAAGAAAAACCATATGGAATCAGGCAACTGAGTCTCTCAAACCCTTAAAGCTCTTTTAAAAGATACAAAAACTACTTATTTAACACAAAAAATTTCGTTTTTAATGGGCACCAAGTAAAGAAAAACCACATGGAATCAGGCAACTGAGTCTCTCAAACACCGTAAAGCTCTTTTAAAAGATACAAAATCTACTTATTTAAAGTAAAGTGTAACTCACCCCGAAAGTAACCATAACTCTAAAAACAGAATTTTAATAATAATAGATACATGAAAATGATTGGCTTAATACGCAGATTCCAAATACATAATTTTCCTTAGGTTTAATGTTATCCGTCAAAAGCTAAAACCATGAGAATATTAAGCCCTTTAGAAGAAAAACAAAATCTTTAGTTATTAAGAAATTTCAACGATCATCCGGTTTCAGAATTCCTATCAAGTCGAACAATAAAGCAAAAACAAAAACAACTACAAGATACATTAGACATTCATACCAACAAAGACAAAAAGTTGGGCATGCAAACACCAATCCAGACATGCATACACATAGAATCTGACACACAAACAGAGAAAGAAAGACACTTTAGACATTCAAACCAACAAAGACAAATTCTTGGAAACACCAACCCAGACATGCAAACAAATAGAATCAGACACACAAACAGAGAAAGACACACACTTTAGACATTCAAACCAACAGAGACAAATTCTTGGACTTGCAAACACCAACCCAAACATGCAAACAAATATAATCAGACACACACACAGAGAAAGACAGATGCTTTAGACATTCAAACCAACAAAGACAAATTCTCGGACTTGCAAACACCAACCCAGACATGCAAACAAATAGAATCAGACACACAAACCAAGAAATTCAGACAGTTTAGACATTCAAACCAACATAGACAAATACTTGGACTTGCAAACACCAACCCAGACATGCAAACAAGTAGAATCAGACAAACAAACAGAGAAAGACAGGCACTTTAGACATTCAAACCAACAAAGACAAATACTTGGACTTGCAAACACCAACCCGGATATGCAAACAAAAAGAATCAGACATGTGAACAGAGAAAGACAGACACTTTAGACATTCAAACAACCAACATAGACAAATACTTGGACTTGCAAACACCACCCAGACATGCAAACAAGTAGAATCAGACACACAAACAGAGAAAGACAGACACTTTACACATTCAAACCAACAAAGACAAATTTTCGGACTTGCAAACACCAACCCAGACATGCGAACAAATAGAATCAGACACACAAACAGAGAAAGACATACACTTCAGACATTCAAACCAACAAAGACAAATACTTGGACTTGCAAACACCAACCCGGACACGCAAACAAAAAGATCAGACATATGAACAGAGAAAGACAGACACTTTAGAAATTCAAACCAACATAGACAAATACTTGGACTTGCAAACACCAACCCAGACATGCAAACAAGTAGAATCAGACACACAAACAGAGAAAGACAGACACTTTACACATTCAAACCAACAAAGACAAATTTTTGGACTTGCAAACACCAACCCAGACATGTGAACAAATAGAATCAGACACACAAACAGAGAAAGACATACACTTCAGACATTCAAACCAACAAAGACAAATACTTGGACTTGCAAACACCAACCCGGACACGCAAACAAAAATAATCAGACACGTAAACAGAGAAAGACAGGCACTTTAGACATTCAAACCAACAGACAAATTCTTGGACTTTCAAACATCAGCCCAGGCCTTCCCCTTGAGGTAGATCCCGTTTATTTTCGATTCTGAGTATTTTTGGTTTTCCTTCCAAAATTGACCCCCCCCCTCCCCTGCCTTCAGAAATGGAGGAACGAAGGCCCTCTGAGCCTTCCCCTTGAGGCAGATCCCATTTATTTTCGATTCTGAGTATTTTTGGCTTTCCCTCCAAAATTGACCCCCCCCTCCCCTGCCCTCAGAAATGGAGGAATGAAGGACCTCTGAGCCTTGTCCTTGAGGCAGATCCCATTTATTTTCGATTCTGAGTATTTTTGGTTTTCCCTCCGAAATTAACCCCCCCTCCCCTGCCCTCAGAAAGGGGGGAACGAAGGGCCTCTGAGCCTTCCCCTTGAGGCAGATCCCATTTATTTTCGATTCTGAGTATTTTTGGTTTTCCCTCAAAAATTGACCCCCCCTCCCCTGCCCTCAGAAATGGGGGAACGAAGGGCCTCTGGGCCTTGCCCTTGAGACAGATCCCGTTTATTTTCGATTCTGAGGATTTTTGGTTTTCCCTCCAAAATTGACCCCCCCCCCCCTTCCCCTGCCCTCAGAAATGGGGGAACGAAGGGCCTCTGAACCTTCTTCTTGAGGCAGATCCCGTTCATTTTTGATTCTGAGTATTTTAGGTTTTCCCTCCAAAATTGATCCCCCCCCTCCTTACCCTCAGAAATGGGGGAACGAAGGGAGCGTTAGATCCTACTTTCAATTGACAATACTTTTCAAACATCACTTGTGTATTATACAGACCACATCGGAGAGGTAAACCTAGGTCAAGTCACAATGTCATTCTATCGTCGTTAGCCATTTTCATAGACTGGTGTTGTTTCAAATTTATAACAAATTACCTGAGTTAACAGCTCCTTCGGAGTTACCTTAACTGCTAATCAGTTTAATCCTTCTTTTCTCCACCTTCATACAATCCAATCACTAATTAGAATCATTCACACTCCTATTATTCAAAACATTAATTAATATCGTTCATAGTGTCCAATTTGCGAATTCTTTATCTATTTTACTCTTTGAAAGAGTTATTCAAACTGTGAAATGCTACAACACGACAGTCTATTTCATAGGCAAAATATTTGAATTCCTTTTATTCAAATCAAATCACCTATCAAGTTATCAAAAAATATTTGAATATATTAAGTTATAGGCAATACTGGTTTAGAAAAACTAGAATAGTGGCATAATTTTACTTTACGCACATAACATGGAGATTGCTATACCCATGAGAAAATAGCATGGTCCTATACCCGTGAGCAAATAACATGGGAATTGCTATATGTCTCCGTAAAATGGTACCTCTTACCCTACTAATAAATATGTTAACATTGGGTAAAGTTCATAACTTTCAGTCTCCCCCCGGGAACTTTGGGGGATTAAGTCATCTTAAAAGACATACTTATAATATTTTCGAACATGCTGAACAAATGGTTATGTCAAAATTTTGATCAGGTGACTTTGAGAAAAAAAATGTGCGTGGGAGGGGTTCTAGTTGCCCTCCATTTTTTGGTTACTTAAAAAGGGCACTAGAACTTACAATTTCTATTCCAATGAGCCCTCCCACGATATTCTAGGACAACTGGGTCGATACGATCACCCCTGGGAAAAAAACAAACAAATAAAGCATCCACCCGTGATCTTTTCTTCTGGCAAAAAATGCAAAATTCCACATTTTTGTAGATGGGAGCTTGAAACCTCTACAGTAGGGTTCTCTGATACGTGGAATATGATGGTGTGATTTTCATTAAGGTTCTATAACTTTTAGGGGGTGTTTCCTCCTTTTTTTCGAAAATCAGCCAAATTTTCTCGCGCCTAACTTTTGATGGGTATGATTAAAATTGATGAAAGTTATATATTTGAAATCAGCATTAAAATCTGATTCTTTTGATGTATCTATTTGTACCAAAATACCGTTTTCTAGAGTTTCGGTTACCATTGAGCCGGGTCGCTCCTTACTTACAGTTCGTTACCACGAACTGTTTGATTCTAATATATAAAATTCTTTCACTTCATTGTTACCCACACCAAAACCAAAAATCTGAAAAAACTTGCCTGATTTTTGAAAAAAAGGAAACAACCCCACACAAAGCAATCAATCTTATTGAAATCCCTTTATTAGACACATCAAATCAGACAATCCTACCTATGAGGTTTCAAGCTCCAATCTTCAAAATGTGGAATTTGCTATTTTTTACTTCTTTATAAGACATTAAACAAAATAGAGAAGTGAAACAAAAACAAAATGTAAACTTACTGTTCAGCTGTCAAATTGACACTCTTTCTTTTTATTGCCCTATTCAACTAAACAAAATGAACAGGTTCAAAAAAATTTTTCGTCACAAGAGAATCTTATCAAACAGGTTGTGATAAAAACTGGAAGTAAAAAGTGACTTGGACCAATATTCACCAAAATTAAAAATGGGATTCTTATGTAAATAGCTATTCCAGCAGTATTGGCCTTTTATGGGGATTCTAAAAATATATAAAGTTCTTTCATTTTATTGTTACCCACCCAAAACCAAAAATCTTAAAAAAAATTGCCTGATTTTTGAAAAAAGGGAAAACAGCCCCAAAAAAAGAAATTAAATCTTATTGAAATCCCTTTATTAGATGAATCAAATCAGACAACCCTCCGTAGAGGTTTCAAGCTCAAATCTTCAAAATATGGAATTTGCTATTTTTTACTTCAGAAGAAAGATCGTTGATGCAGGTTTGTTTGTTTAGTTTTTCAAACAGTTCGTGGCAACGAACTGTAAGTAAGGAGCGACCCGGCTCAATGGTAACCGAAACTTTAAAAAACGGAATTTTGATACCAATAGATACATCAAAAGAATCAGATTTTAATTCTGATTTCAAATATATAAGTCATCAAGTTTAATTTTATCCATCGAAAGTTACGCGCCTGAGAAAATTTGGCTGATTTTCAAAAAAAGGGGGAAAGACCCCCTAAAATGTATAGAACCTTAATGAAAATCACACCATCATATTCAGCGTATCAGAAAACCCTACTGTAGAGCTTTCAAGCTCCTATCTACAAAATGTGGTATTTTCCATTTTTTTGCCAGAAGAAAGATCACGGATGCGTGTTTATTTGTTTTTTTGTTGTTTTTTTTTTTTTTTTTTTCTTTTTCCCAGGGGTGATCATATCGACCCAGTGGCTCAAGAATATAGTGGAAGGGCTCATTGGAACAGAAATTAGAAGTTCTAGTGCCCTTTTAAAGTGAACAAAAAAAATGGAGGGCAACTAGGCCCCCTCCTACGCTCATTGTTTTCCCATAGTCACCGGATCAAAATTTTGAGATAGCCATTTGCCTCAACATGGTCGAAAATATTATAACTATGTATTTAGGATGACTCGATCCCTCGAAGCCCCCAGGGGGAGAGCTGAAAGTTATGAACCCAATATTAACATAGTATTGGTATTGGTTAGTATTATTGGGTTATATTATTTCAAAGTATTGGTTATTGGGAAGTATACAGACGTTTTCAGGGGGAATTTTTTCTGGTAGTGGGGGGTGGGGGTGGATCGGGGGTTATATGGGAGGATCTTTTCATGAAGGAAGTTTTCATGGGGGAAGGAAATGGCTATGAAGGGGTGCCGGATTTCCCATCATTATTTAAAACAAAAATCAGAAATTAAATATAAAGAAACAAGTTTTTCAACTGAAAGTAAGGAGCAACATCAAAACTTAAAACGAACAAAAAATATTAGCTATATGATTGGGTTTCACCTTCTAGTCGACGCCTCGCTCTTTAAGCCAAAGATTTTTAGTACTTTCATAAGAGCTATTTATTCTAATTAACGGCCTTTGTGATTAAGGAGTCATTTTTAAAGAATTGGAACAAAATTCGAACTTTAGCCTAAAAAGCAAGGTATTGACTAGGGTTACGTAAGTTAATTTGTAAATTACTTCAGAACCAAATTTAGAGACAGCCATTTAGCAAAAGAAAAGTTAAATTTTTATGCAAATTTGTTTACTTATTCAATGACGGTGAGCCAAAATAAAAGCTGCACTAACTAAAAAACGATCAGAAATTAAATAAAAAAAACAAGTTCTTTAAACTGAAAGTAAGGAGCGACATTAAAACTTAAACGAACAGACACACACATACATACACACACATACACACACACACACATTGTTACTTACTTACAATTTTTTCATAATTTCTTGAATGAAATTTCTGCATTGTGTATCCAATACGTGAAAACAATAAAGAGTTTAATACTTACTTGCGATTTTATCATGATTTCTTGAATTAAATATCTGTATTGTGTCGTGGAAGCGAGTTCGAGAAAGTGATTGTTACTTACTTACAATTTCTTCACAATTTAATGAAAAGAATAGAACTATTCTAAAGAATAAAGACGGGTTAAGCTTAAAGATATTTATCGCTTCAACGTATTAACATATTTTCTTATAAAAAAAACAACAACTCATGTTTACATAAAAATAGTACTTAGAGTTCACTCTTAAAAATCCAGAAACGATGGTCCCATGATGTAGAATAGTTTTTACCATGTCTTATGGATTTATCACGATCAGGTATGTCCTTAGGTATCCACTGTGCGAAGAATGTAACCTCGTCTTCAGAACGGTGATAACGCCCTTCAAATTTAGGACACTTAAACTCTTCTAGATTGAAAAGTGGAATCCTAGGGTCACACTTTTGAATTAAAACTTTATCTGTAGGTACATTGCCCTTTACGTAGAGTGCTTCAACCCCGAAAAAGCTGCAAATTTCACTGACTTCCTCCTGAACATTTCTCAGTTCCTGACCAGCATTATTAAGTGGTGTTATCACTCTATCGTAGAATCCCAGTCTGTTTATATGACACAATGTAGTACTCCACAAGCTTTTGTCACACTCAAACATGTTATAGTTCCCTATCCAATGATAACAGTCAATTTCTTCGAGTTCCATAGACAATAATAAAAATAAACATTCAAATATAACACCACAAGATAATTTTTTCAAACCGATAAATTCTATGTCATACAGTCGTATCATCTTGGAAGCTATTAATGCAGTTGTTAAGTAGAAAAATACTTCATCAAACTTTTATACCTTTGCTCAAGGTTGAATGGAGTTATGGCTTGGGGGATGAGTCCTAAAACCATTTGAATTCATTGTGGGGAGGAGTCATAAGACCCTTAGAATTCAATGCGGGGAGGAGTCATAGAACTCTCAGTATCTATTGCGGTTCCATTTTACGGAGACATTTAGCAATTCCCCTGTTTTTTGCTCACGGGTATAGGACCATGCTATTTGCTCACGGGTATAGCAATCTCCATGTTATTTGCGTAAAATAAAATTATGTCAATTTTCTAGTTTTTCTAAACCAGTATTGCCTATAACTTAATATATTCAAATATTTTTTGATCACATGATAGGTGATTTGATTTGAATAAAAAGAATTCAAATATTTTGCCTATGAAATAGACTGTCGTGTTGTAGCATTTCATAGTTTGAATAACTCTTTCAAAGAGTAAAATAGATAAAGAATTCGCAAATTGGACACTATGAACGATATTAATTAATGTTTTGAATAATAGGAGTGTGAATGATTCTAATTAGTGATTGGATTGTATGAAGGTGGAGAAAAAAAAGAATTAAACTGATTAGCAGTTAAGGTAACCCCGAAGGAGTTGTTAACTCAGGTAATTTGTTATAAATTTGAAACAACATCAGTCTATGAAAATGGCTAACGACGATAGAATGACATTGTGACTTGACCTAGGTTTACCTCTCCGATATGGTCTGTATAATACACAAATGATGTTTGAAAAGTATTGTCAATTTAAAATAGGATCTAACGTTCCCTTCGTTCCCCCATTTCTGAGGGTAAGGAGGGGGGGGGGATCAATTTTGGAGGGAAAACCTAAAATACTCAGAATCGAAAATAAACGGGATCTGCCTCAAGGGAAGGCTCAGAGGCCCTTCGTCCCCCCATTTTTTAGGGCAGGAGAGGAGGGGGGGATCAATTTTGGAGAGAAAGCCAAAAATACTCAGAATCGACAATAAATGAGATCTGCCTCAAGGGGAAGGCTCAGAGGCCCCTCGTTCCCCATTTCTGTGGGCAGGGGAGGGGGAGGGGGAGTCAATTTTGGAGGGAAAACCAAAAATACTCAGAAACGAAAATAAACGGGATCTGTCTCAAGGGCAAGGCTCAGAGGCCCTTCGTTCCCCCATTTTTGAAAGGCAGGGGAGGGGGGGTCAATTTTGGAGGGAAAACAAAAATACTCAGAATCGAAAATATATAGGATCTGCCTCAAGGGCAAGGCTCAGAGGTCCTTCATTCCTCCATTTCTGAGGGCAGGGGAGGGGGGTCAATTTTGGAGAAAAAGCCAAAAATACTCAGAACCGAAAATAAATGAGATCTGCCTCAAGAGGAAGGCTCAGAGGCCCTTCGTTCCTCCATTTCTGAGGGCAGGGAGGGGGGGGGTCAATTTTGGAAGGAAAACCAAAAATACTCAGAATCGAAAATAAACGGGATACTTCAAGGGGAAGGCCTGGGCTGATGTTTGAAAGTCAAGAATTTGTCTTTGTTGGTTTTAATGTCTAAAGTGTCTGTCTTTCTCTGTTTGTGTGTCTGATTCAATTTGTTCGCATGTCTGGGTTGGTGTTTGCAAGTCCGAAAATTTGTCTTTGCTGGTTTGAATGTGTATAAGTGTCTGTCTTTCTCTGTTTGTGTGTCTGATTCTACTTGTTTGCATGTCTGGGTTGGTTTTTGCAAGTCCAAGTACTTGTCTATGTTGGTTTGAATGTCTAAAGTGTCTGTCTTTCTCTGTTCACATGTCTGATTCCTTTTGTTTGCATGTCCGGGTTGGTGTTTGCAAGTCCAAGTATTTGTCTTTGTTGGTTTGAATGTCTAAAGTGTCTGTCTTTCTCTGTTTGTGTGTCTGATTCTATTTGTTTGCATGTCTGGGTTGTTGTTTGCAAGTCCGAGAATTTGTCTTTGTTGGTTTGAATGTCTAAAGTGCCTGTCTTTCTCTGTTTGTGTGTCTGATTCTACTTGTTTGCATGTCTGGTTTGGTGTTTGCAAGTCCAAGTATTTGTCTATGTTGGTTTGAATGTCTAAACTGTCTGAATTTCTCTGTTTGTGCGTCTGATTCTATTTGTTTGCATGTCTGGGTTGGTGTTTGCAAGTCTGAGAATTTGTCTTTGTTGGTTTGAATGTCTAAAGTGTCTGTCTTTCTCTGTTTCTTTGTCTGATTCTACTTGTTTGCATGTCTGGGTTGGTGTTTGCAAGTCCAAGTATTTGTCTTTGTTGGTTTGAATGTCTAAAGTATCTGTCTTTCTCTGTGTGTGTGTCTGATTCTATTTGTTTGCATGTTTGGGTTGGTGTTTGCAAGTCCAAGAATTTGTCTTTGTTGTTTGAATGTCTAAAGTGTGTGTCTTTCTCTGTTTGTGTGTCTGATTCTATTTGTTTGCATGTCTGGGTTGGTGTTTGCAAGTCCAAGATTTGTCTTTGTTGGTTTGAATGTCTAAAGTGTCTTTCTTTCTCTGTTTGTGGGTCTGATTCTATTTGTATGCATGTCAGGATTGGTGTTTGCATGCCCAACTATTTGTCTTTGTTGGTATGAATGTCTAATGTATCTTGTAGTTGTTTTTGGTTTTGCTTTATTGTTCGACTTGATAGGAATTCTGAAACCGGATGATCGTTGAAATTTCTTAATAACTAAAGATTTTGTTTTTCTTCTAAAGGGCTTAATATTCTCAAGGTTTTAGCTTTTGACGGATAACATTAACCTAAGGAAATTTATGTATTTGGAATCAGCGGATAAAGCCAATCATTTTCATGTATCTATAATTATTAAAATTCTGTTTTTAGAGTTATGGTTACTTTCGGGGTGAGTTACACTTTACTTTAAATAAGTAGATTTTGTATCTTTTAAAAGAGTTTTACGGGGTTTGAGAGACTCAGTTGCCTTATTCCATGTGGTTTTTCTTTACTTGGTGCCCATTAAAACGAAATTTTGTGTGTTAAATAATTAATTTTTGTATCTTTTTAAAAGAGCTTTAAGGGGTTTGAGAGACTCAGTTGCCTGATTCCATATGGTTTTTCTTTACTTGGTGCCCATTAAAAACGAAATTTTTGTGTTAAATAAGTAGTTTCTGTATCTTTTTAAAAGAGCTTTAAGGGGTTTGAGAGACTCAATTGCCTGATTCCGTGTGGTTTTTCTTTACTTAGTGCTCATTAAAAACAAAGTTTTTTTTGTTAAATAAGTAGTTTTTGTATCTATTAAAAGAGCTTTAAGGGGTTTGAGAGACTCGGTTGCCTGATTCCGTGTGGTTTTTCTTTACTTGGTGCACATTAAAAACGAAATAAAGTTGACTTGATCTAGGTTCACTTATTATTTGAGAAGTTAACTTTAGTATTTCGTGGTTTGAATTGCCTGAAATCATGAATTAGAATATTTAATTGGCTGTTTGGGGATTTTCAGACCTAGGTTTCTTATGTTTTCGTGTGTGTTTGACTCCTGGGGTTCATTATTTGAGAAGTTAACTTTAGTATTTTGTGGTTTAACGTGCCTGAAATCATGAATTAGAATAGTTAATTAGCTGTTTGGGGTTTTCAGACCTAAGTTTTTAGATTTTCGTGGTGGTGTTTGGCTCCTTGGGTTTATTATATGAGAAGTTTATTTTAGTATTTTGTGGTTTGACGTGACTGAAATCATGAATTAGAATAGTTAATTGGCTGTTTGAGGTTTTCAGACCTAAGTTTTTTAGATTTGCGTAGGCGTATCTGATGAAATAATTTAGGTCGTATGATCAATTTAATTTATTTTTTAATGCAGTAGTTTTTTTTTTCCGTAAGGACACTCGATATCCTAAAAGTCTTTAATTCAAACTTTTTTAAAACTTCGAAATTTTTCAACTTTATTTATTTTTTTTCTTTTTGTACATATCTTAAAATGTCAAAATATGCTTACGATTCTAACAATTGTGCTCTGTGATTGGTCAGAGACACGATGTGGCTTTCCCACTGGTATTCTATGACAGGTTATCGACACTACCTAATCTATTGCATGTATTTAATCAGTATTTTTTACGCAGTGGAACGAAAAACACATAAGTCATATCTTTTAAAAAAATGAAGATGGACATTTTAATAGAGTGTGTTCACATAACAAGGTTATTGTAGCATTGAATGCCGACAAGGAGAAGTATTTAAACTATGAAACAAGTACAAGTGGTAGCACTATTGGAAATGTATGCATGCATTGTCATGATAGTAAGGAATTAAATTTCTTTGGAATACCGAAAAAATTAAACTCTTATGATGGTGGTTATGCGAGATTGAGATCTCCAGAGATGATTGCACTCAAAGAAAATGCCAACATAAAAATAATAGTTGATGAAGAGGGACATCTTCTTGCCAGTGCTTGTGGTGACATGTTACCCAGTGTTAAACCATATCGTCAGCTTTCGGGTATTAGCATTAAAATGAAAGCAAAGACGAGAAGAAAGGCCTACTCTTCTACTAATATCATAAACCATATCCTGTCTACGTGCCGGAACTGTTACCTATGTAAAAATAGTGTGATAATAGACGGTGAAATTGCTAGAAAAATAAAAAGGGCATTGGCAGAAAATATCACTAAGGAATATAAAGATGAATCGATGAAAAACAAAGTACGAGCAAACGTTACTGCCATTGATCAAACACTCAATGAATCAAATAATACCAAAGACGAAAATATTTTGAGCCTGTCAATGACACACCTATAAAAAATTGTGTATGAGCCAAAATGGAATAATGATTATTCTACTGATTACGAACTAAGAGAAGACAATAGCTATAGTATCAAGAGAGAACATGGTCAACCATTTTATGGAACAGATTCAAAATTTCCAAAGTTGTTCATTGATATTAATAATGTATAATTATATGAATTTTTTTGTATTAATATTCTACATGACATTATTTCATTAAAAATATATTATGCATTACATTGTTGTGTGTTCAGTATTTTTAGAGTAAGCTAGCATATCGAACGTTTAGAATTTCTATTGAAACATCGGAGATGTAAGAAAAATGAATTTACATACATCATATATCGGATAGATAGGTCAACCTAGAGAAAATCTAAGTATAAGTATGAATAAATTCTCTATCAACATCTATTGACAGATACTTGGGATACCATTGACAAAATCAAAGCATCAGAGTGAATAAATTCTTTATCAATGTCTTTAGACAGATACGTTTGATAACACTGACATAATTTAAGTATCAAATTGAAAAAATTCTTTATTAACATTATTTATCGATATCACATGTCGGATACCTCGGATAAAATTGACAAAATCTATCTATTAGAATGAATAAATTCTCTATCATCATCCATTGTCGGATGTCTCATTATGAAAAAATTGTAAGTAAGTAAGTAGCAAACTCTTTCTTGAATTCACCTCTTGGATACACAATACAGAAATTATATAAGAAAAAGTAATTTAGAGACTTCATTTGCAAGTCAAACTGGGGTGTTAGGCTGATCTGAGGTGGATTATGAGGGGTGTTTTTGAATTTCTTCACAAAAAAATCTGCTAAAAATTCAGCTTTTTCTTTGTTGGTTTCCAGCTGCTGACCATTTAGAGTTAGCTGGTAATGGAAGGGGTTCTGTGTGGAGAATTTGCCACACATCTTGTCTAGGAATTTATGAATCTTTTCTCTTGCGTTTTGTGGGACACTGATAAGAGAAAGATTTTGTATGCCTCTTCTTTTGGAAGTTTGATTGTTCTCTTAAGTTTTGCCTCTGCTTTTAGCTTTGCTATATATTTCCCAGTGGATGGGTTTCTCTTGAAGGATCTGATGGCATTCCTTTTATTGTGCCAAGCCTCTTGGTAAGAGGATGTCCACCATGGCTTAGGGGATTTGTTATTCTTCAGTGTTTTAGGGTGTTGGGACTGGGGTATGGTAAGTTTTGCAGCATCAAAAAGTAGTGATGTGAGATTTTTGGAGAGTTGGTTTGAGTCAGTGGACAGTGAAGAGTAACAAAGGTTTGAGAAAATGTGGGAGAAGTTTGGCCAGTCTGCTTTTTGCCACACATAGTGGGAAATGAAATTATCAATGATGGCTGGGTCACCAATTTTTGTGCATATGGCAAAATGGTCACTTAAGATAAGATAAGATTTATTGCTGAAAAATGGCTATCACAAGCCCAAAAGGGCCGAATTTGCACTTTAGCGTCAAATACAGCAAAAAAATAACAACAAAAACAAACAATCAAACAACAACAGCAAATTATAAAAGGGTCAATGTGAAATACGTAAAAACGTTACAAACAAAAACAAAGTACGAAGTAAACTCATAAAATTAGAAGGCCAATGTCGTCAGCAAAAATATAACAACGTCAAACGTCAGCAAAAAAAACACAGTTAGTTGGTGACTAACAAACATGAATATAAAACCCCCAAATTTGCAAAATGGCCATTAAATTAATAACTATGAGGTAAAGAGCGAGTGAGGGGGGGGGGCAGCGGAGATTCAGTGGTTGAAAATATCAACTATGTAAGGGATAAAACTTCTTCTATATCTTTCCGTGCAAACTCTTATTGGGGCAAGAAGGGGGATTTTTGTTGACACAGAACACGGGAGGCGGGGTCGAAAGTGTGAATATGGACCGGGGAAAAGGGGAGTTGTTCGAGGGTTATAAAGGGCACTGTTAGCAAAATGCAAGGTAATTTTTTGCTCTCCTTTTCTTAAGGGTGACAAGATTAGCTCTCCTAAGAAGGGAAATATAAGGTACTTTACCCTCATTGAAGATAATTCATAGGCACCTTTTTTGTACTGCCCTCTATTCTGTCCGACAATTCAATGGAAATGCCAGGATGCCAAACAGGACAGGCGTACTCAAGGGTTGGGCGTACAAATGAAAAGAAAATCCTCAAACAGCGCGATTTAGGGCATTTAAATGTTTTAAGGAGTTTAAGGAGGGAAATGCGGCATTTGCACGTTTTAAGATGTCATTAATATGACAATCCCATTTTAAGTCGCTTGAGATGGTAACGCCCAGTAATTTCATAGTGGTAACAGACATTTCAGAGGGGTAATTGGTAACGGACTTAGGAGGTTGTCTATTCTGTTGACAGTAGTTTTATTTATTAAACTTGATGAAACTAATAGAAGATCAATAGTTGAATAGCTCCCACTTCTTTTGCTGAAGTAGGTATTTAGGTGTCTAAGAGTCACTAGTACTATATTGGTAAAATTGGTGAGGAATTCCTCTATGTATTTTCCACCATTATTTTGAGGTGAATAACCCCAGATAGGACTATGGGCATTGAATTCCCCAACAACCACTAGATTTGAATTTGAGAAGTTATTAGAAATAAATTGAAAAAATCATGTCCATTGTTATTACCATTTGGATTATATAAATTAATAACAGTGACCTCCATGTTTGCCAGCCACAACTTTACACCAATTACATCAATGTCATGACTGAAATCAGGGAGGCTTATACCACAGAATTTGAGGTGTGATTGTACAAGGATGGCAACTCCACCACCAATTCTATTGGAAGATCTGTCTTTTCTTAGGACATCATAACCAGGAATTTTAGATTAACTGATGAGTTTAAATGGGTTACTTGGTGGCATAGTATGTCTATGTTGTGTGAAGAAGTATACTTAAGAAGGTCAGTAATTTTTATAATCATTTAATGATCACACATTCCATTGCAAAATTGTGGTGGATAGAGGTAACTGAGGGTTAGCCATTGAAAGATAGATTTAGTTTGTTGAGTATAGAGCTGAATTTGTGTTGGCTGTGTCCTTAGGATTTTTTGGAAGTAGGTATTAGCCATCTCTTCTAAAATTGAGGATTTTTGATCTTCTGTGAGGGATTCTGGAGAATGAGTTGAAGTTGAATATGTAGAGGCATCAGTTTGTAAGCAGATTTGAAGTTGATTGGATGTTAAACTAAAAAATTGTCTTTTATACACTGCTTCTTCCCAAGTAGTTTACGACTTTTTTGGCCATCTTCAATCTTCACTAGGGCTTTTTTACGGCAAAACAGGCGCATAAGGCCCATAAGACGTGGCTTTTTCAGGAAAAGTCCAATTCGGCAATCAAAAGCTGTCTTCACTGAAACGACGTTTGGCCGACTTCGGCAAAAGTCCAATTCGGCAATCAAAAGCTGTCTTCACTGAAACGACGTTTGGCCGACTTCGCCTGAAAAAGCCATAATGAAGAAAGACCTTTACGCATTTTCCGACAAATTCTCTACTGTCGCATCAATTTGTAATAAAATAGGAGATAATTCGGTTTTAAGATCTTGTACCTGCGATGAAACTATTTTTATTCTGTCTAAATTTTTTTTGATAAATTGCTTGTAGTGTTTCGGATACATTAACAGAAGTCATAGTTAATCCCAAAAATACGGCAATGATATTGAAAAAATTATTTTTTCTTTCTGTTTATTAATGTAGTCAGTAAATAATAATCCGTTTTTTCATTTATGAAACCAAATTCCTTCGATTTCGATTCGATTCAATCTTGTGTGTAAAACAAAACAATGCCCTACTAAATACATATTTTTGTAAAAAAAAAAATGTACAAATATATACAATAGTAAAAAAAGGAAGGGGTCTTAATGTCTTTATTGTATTTCTTCGACTTAAAAGCTGTCTTGTTATTTTTTAGTAGGGTACAGAGTAACTAGATTTCTAGAGACAAAAATTTTTTTTACTGACTTCATTTCTTAAACTGAATTTGAATTAAGATTAAATAAAAAAAACAAGTTTTTTAAACTGAAAGTAAGGAGCGACATTAAAACTTAAAACGAACAGAAATTATTCCGTATATGAAGGGGGCTGTACCCTCCTCAACGCCTCGCTCTTTACGCTAATGTTTTTTATTGTTTTAAAAAATAAAGTTGTGAGACAGAGTCAAACTTTAGCGTAAAGAGCGAGGCGTTGAGGAGGGGACAGCCCCTTTCATGTACGGAATAATTTCTGTTCGTTTTAAGTTTTAATGTCGCTCCTTACTTTCAGTTTAAAAAACTTGTTTTTTTATTTAATTTCTGATCATTTTTTAGTTAATGCAGCTTTTATTTGCATAAAAATTTTACTTTTGCTAAATGGATGTCTTTACAAATTAACTTACGTAACTAACTTCTATATTCGTATATTTTTCTTCTGGCAAAAAATACAAAGTTCCAGATTTTTGCAGATATGAGCTTTAAACCTATGTAATAGGGTTTTCTGATACGCTGAATTCTGACGGTGTGATTTTCATTAAAATTATTTCACTTGTAGGGGATGTTTCCCCCCTCTTAAAAAATCGAGTAAATTTTCTCAGGCCTGTAGCCTTTGATGAGTAATACTAAACTTAATAAAATTTATATATTTAGGATCAGCATTATAAACACATTCTTTTGATACATTTATTGACATCAAAATTCCGTTTTTAAAAGTTTCGATTACTATTGAGCCGTATCGCTTGTTTTTTTATTGTTTTTTTATTACGTATATAATATTACGTATATGAAGGGGGTCTCCCCTTAGTCAATACCACGCTCTTTACGTTAAAAGTTAAAAAAAAATTTGATTCACAAACCCCTGAATCACAAAGGCCGTTTAATTAGAATAGATAGCTCTTTTGAAAGCACTAAAAAAAACTGTAGCGTAAAGAGCGAGGTATTGACTTGGGGGAGAACCCCCTCACATACGTTATAATTTCTGTTCGTTTTAAGTTCTGATATTCCTTCTTACATTTCAGTTGAAAAAACTTGTTTTTTTTATTTAATTTCTGATCGTCTAATGATCGATTTAATTTCTAATGCTTGGAAATCCGGCGCCCCCTTCATAGAAATGTCTCTTACCCCAAAGAAACATCCTCCACTGAAATATTCTCCAGAGTAACCACCTCCTCTAGCCCCCCCCCCCCAGAAAAAATCCTTCCTGAAAATGGTTGTATACTTCCCAATAACCAACATTGGGTAAAGTTCATAACTTTTAGCCCTCCTCTGGGAACTTCGGGGATTAAGTCACCCTAAAAGACATATTTATCATATTTTCGACCCATGCTGAACAAAATGGCTATCTCAAAATTTTGATCGGGTGACTTTGGGAAAAAAATAAGCGTGGGAGGGGGCCTAGTTGCCCTCCATTTTTTTTGGTCACTTAAAAAGGGAACTAGAACTTTTAATTTCCATTCCAATGAGCCCTCCCACGATATTCTAGGACCACTGAGTCGATACGATTACCCCTGGGAAAAAAAAAAAAAAAAACAAATAAACACGCATCCGTGATCTTTCTTCTGGCAAAAAATGTAAAATTCCACATTTTTGTAGATAGGAGCTTGAAAACTCTACAGTAGGGTTCTCTGATACGCTGAATATGATGGTGTGATTTTCATTAGGTTCTATAACTTTTAGGGGGTCTTTCCCCCTTTTTTTGAAAATCAGCCAAATTTTCTCAGGGGCTTAACTTTAGATGGGTAGCACTAAACTTGATGAAAGTTATATATTTGTAATCAGCATTAAAATCTGATTCTTTTGATATATCTATTGGTATCAAAAACCCGTTTTCTAGAGTTTCGGTTACCATTGAGCCGGGTCGCTCCTTACTTACAGTTCGTTACCAAGAACTGTTTGATACTAAAACTTAATAAAATTTATATATTTAGGATCAGCATTATAAATACATTCTTTTGATACATTTATTGACATCAAAATTCCGTTTTTAAAAGTTTCGATTACTATTGAGCCGTATCGCTTGTTTTTTTATTGTTTTTTTTATTACGTATATGTTATTACGTATATGAAGGGATTCTCCCCTTAGTCAATACCACGCTCTTTACGTTAAAAGTTAAAAAAATTTTGATTCACAAACCCCTGAATCACAAAGGCCGTTTAATTAGAATAGATAGCTCTTTTGAAAGCACTAAAAAAAACTCTAGCGTAAAGAGCGAGGTATTAACTTGGGGGTGAACCCCCTCACATACGTTATAATTTCTGTTGGTTTAAGTTCTAATATTCCTTCTTACATTTCAGTTGAAAAAACTTGTTTTTTTTATTTAATTTCTGATCGTCTAATGATCGATTTAATTTCTAATGCTTGGAAATCCGCCCCCCCCTTCATAGAAATGTCTCTTACCCCAAAGAAACATCCTCCACGAAAATATTCTCCAGAGTAACCCCCTCCTCTAGCCGGAGCCCCCCCCCCCCCCCCCCCCCCCCCCCGAAAAAATCCTTCCTGAAAATGGTTGTATACTTCCCAATAACCAATAAATAATGCTGGCAAGTCCGGCACCCCCTTCATGGCAATTTCCCTTCCCCCATAAAAAACTTCCATCATGAAAAGGTCCTCCAACATAAACACCGACCCACCCTTCCCTCCCACTACCAGAAAAAAAAAACCTCCTGAAAACTTCTGTATGCTTCCCAATAACCAATAACCACCCTAAAAGACATATTTATCATATTTTCGACCATGCTGAACAAAATAGCTATCTCAAAATTTTGATCGGGTGACTTTGGGAAAAAAATAAGCGTGGGAGGGGGCTTAGTTGACCTCCATTTTTTTTGTCACTTATAAAGGGAACTAGAACTTTTAATTTCCCTTCCAATGAGCCCTCCCATGATATTCTAGGACCACTGGGTCGATACGATCACCCCTGGGGAAAAAAAAAAAAACAAAAAAAACAAATAAACACGCATCCGTGATCTTTCTTCTGGCAAAAAATGTAAAATTCCACATTTTTGTGCATAAGAGCTTGAAAACTCTACAGTAGTTTTTCTCTGATACGCTGAATATGATGGTGTGATTTTCATTAAGGTTCTATAACTTTTAGGGGGTCTTTCCCCCTTTTTTTGAAAATCAGCCAAATTTTCTCAGGCGCGTAACTTTTGATGGGTAGCACTAAACTTGATGAAAGTTATATATTTGAAATCAGCATTGAAATCTGATTCTTTTGATATATCTATTGGTATCAAAAACCTGTTTTTTAGAGTTTCGGTTACCATTGAGCCGGGTCGCTCCTTACTTACAGTTCGTTACCACGAACTGTTTGATATTTTTAATAATTGATGTTTCAAAATTTGCAAAACCATGTTCATCTTACCCATGGTTAAAGTTTATATCCTTTTCATCAAATGTTTGGTGCTTCATAAATGGTTCTAATCTAAATGCTCCATCACCCAACAAATGAAACGGGATAGATTTGCCTTTAATTAATCTCTCATGATTTGGGAGTAATTGTCTAGAACTCAACTGTTGATAAAGGCTTGTCCTTGCAAAGGCACCCGCATCATTGGACCTTCCAGGTATTCCAGCCTTTACATATATGCAATCATATTTTGCATCAGCCACCACAATCATGTTCACTGAATGCCACCCTTTGTAATTATAATAGTCGGTTGCAAACTGTCGAGTCACTTGAATGGGTATGTGGCAACCATCAATGGCACCAATTGTCATGGGAAACCCCCACATCTCTTCAAATTCTGAAGCCTTCATCAAATAGTCTTCAATGGTTTGTGGCCATACTATTATTTCAGGCACAAGTAATTTATATGCTGCTTCAATTAAATTTTTGAAGGAATGTCCAACTGTGCTAGTACCAACCCCAAAAAGGGCTGCAATAGTTCTATAATCAGCATTTGTTGCTAAAACATATTGACCAATGGTAATCTTTTTTCAACAGTAATTGCTTTACGAAATTGAGTATTTTCTGTTTTAAGCTCTGGTTCTAACTTTTCTTTTATCCATGTAAAAGTGTCCCAGTCCATCCTCATAAATTCATAAAATTCTCTTGAATTCTTTTTAAGGAATATTTCAATCCACCACTTTGGGTCTGTGGCTTTACCCAGATATTTCTCTGCTTAAGAACTTTTTGAAGCTCTCTTTGGATTTCAATAACATCATTAATTGTTATTAATTGTCGCAAATTAAGTTCATGTAAAGTTTTCAGTAGTTCTAATATAAGATACAAGAAGCTCACTAACTGTTGACAAACTATAATTTCATTCATCAGGAACTGGGATAACAAAGTGACAAGCATAAGAAATTCTTCTCTGTCCTTCCATCAGATAATGACTAAAAAAAATAAAACAAGCTCTTAAAAGTTTTAATCAGCACAGGCTAACAAATTAAATATGAACTTTCCTTAATAACACCAAATTCAAGTCACTTTTCTTGTCACATCCATGAATTTTTAGGTAAACCATTTTGGCATCAAACAACTATCATTTTTAAGTCTAATTCCATATTTTGATTGGATTTACTTCGCTATTTCTTTCTTGGTTAGGATGTTTGCTAACACAGATTTTCACCATTGTTAGAAGAAATAGATTTTAGAGGGTTGAATCTTTATGTAAGCAAAGCAGAGAACATAATATTTCCCAGTCCTGATTTAGCTATTGATTTTTGGGAGAGTTGTTTGTACAGCACAGAAACTACTTAATCTATACAGGTTAAGCAAAGCAAGCTTTTTATCTTATTGTAGGATCTTTTTTTTTCAAACATACTTATTCAAAAAGTAAATATAAAGTTAATAGAAAAGAAGGTATGCTAAAACTAGACCTATTGCACAGTAGTTGTATCACATTATATACTTGAGATTTGTATATTTAAAAAATGTTAAATTGTTTTTATTATATAATTATAGTTCTAACTTTGCTAAACTTCCAGTTTGGTCATAATATATATATATATATATATATATATATATATATATATATATATATATATATATATATATATATATATATATATATATATATATATATATATATATATATATATATAATATATATATATATATATTGGTGTCTTTAATAAAAACAGAGACCGGTGCAATTTCACGATTGCGTCACACCATCTACCCAATGTCATTCATCAGATAAGGAGCAACTGACACTAGAAAAGAGACAATTTGTTGGGTCTGTAGGGTTCCTCTTGCCCCAAAAGACGGTGTCCAGGATCATAATCATCTTATGGACCCCAATTCAACGGGGAAAAGTAACTTTTTGGGGGTGGGCTCGCAATTCATGTAATTTAAAAATTCAACAGCAGCTCTTTCTTCCGGTTTTATACCTAATTCTAACTAGGATCTGAAGTATATGCTACCAGCAATGGCACATCTTAAAAAAAATGGAACAGTGGATGATGCATGGGTGATCGACAGGCTTTCCTACAAAATCATTCCTAAATCATCGGAAAAGTTGCTTGTTTTGCCCGTCGCGATTCCAATAATAAAATGCAATTAGAAGAGTTTTTTTTACTATGGAGAAGGAGGGTAGCATGGAGAAGCTATTGGTGTCTTTAATAAAAACAGAGACCGGTGCAATTTCACGATTGCGTCACACCATCTACCCAATGTCATTCATCAGATAAGGAGCAACTGACACTAGAAAAGAGGACAATTTGTTGGGTCTGTAGGGGTCCTCTTGCCCCAAAAGACGGTGTCCAGGATCATAATCATCTTATGGACCCCAATTCAACGGGGAAAAGTAACTTTTGGGGGTGGGCTCGCAATTCATGTAATTTAAAAATTCACAGCAGCTCTTTCTTCCGGTTTTATACCTAATTCTAACTAGGATCTGAAGTATATGCTACCAGCAATGGCACATCTTAAAAAAAATGGAACAGTGGATGATGCATGGGTGATCGACAGGCTTTCCTACAAAATCATTCCTAAATCATCGGAAAAGTTGCTTGTTTTGCCCGTCGCGATTCCAATAATAAAATGCAATTAGAAGAGTTTTTTTTACTATGGAGAAGGAGGGTAGCATGGAGAAGCTATTGGTGTCTTTAATAAAAACAGAGACCGGTGCAATTTCACGATTGCGTCACACCATCTACCCAATGTCATTCATCAGATAAGGAGCAACTGACACTAGAAAAGAGGACAATTTGTTGGGTCTGTAGGGGTCCTCTTGCCCCAAAAGACGGTTTCCAGGATCATAATCATCTTATGGACCCCAATTCAACGGGGAAAAGTAACTTTTGGGGGTGGGCTCGCAATTCATGTAATTTAAAAATTCAACAGCAGCTCTTTCTTCCGGTTTTTTATACCTAATTCTAACTAGGATCTGAAGTATATGCTACCAGCAATGGCACATCTTAAAAAAAAATGGAACAGTGGATGATGCATGGGTGATAGACAGGCTTTCCTACAAAATCATTCCTAAATCATCGGAAAAGTTGCTTGTTTTGGAATTTATGTGGAGATATGTTGAAAACGACATTGAGTACACGAATAAAATTCGCTTTTTAGATTCCTACAGTTTTTTCTTCAAATCATTGAGCGAATTAATTCAAGTGCAGAAAAACGATGACGGCTGCAACGCTTTCCCCCTTCTCAAGCAACAATTTCCAAATGATTTATATGATTTGTTGACGGTCAAGGGCTTATATCCTTATGATTATTACTGTTCCATGTCAAGATTCGCCGAGGAAACTATTCCCTCGATCGAATCGTTTTTCCGACTGTCTACACGATCGTAGGTGCACCCCTGATGAATACAGTTTTGCTAAGAAAGTGTGAGCAGAGGGAGGGTGTAAAAATAAGTTTGACTACTGCAAGCTGTATTTGTCGAGTGATGTGTTAACTTTGTTAGACATTATGTGTAAAAATACGGACAAAATATATGGGGAATTTAATCTTGATTTAGGATATTATTTTTCATCTTCTCATCTGGTAATGAACTTCATCCTAAAAATTAGCGGGGAAAAAATCGGGCTGATCACCGACATCGATCAGCCCCTGTTCATCGAGAGGTCAATGAGGGGTGGATACGTTTTTCATGGGGATCGTATCTCAGAAAACTGATCCAACTGGAGAGAAGACAGGGACAAAATCAGATGCAGTTTTCCTTGATATGAATTTTCTCTACCCCTCGGCCATGTCCCATTATGCGCAACCCTGCGATGACTATAAATGGCTCAATGACCCTCAAGCCTCCAATTTCCCCAACATGGGCAGTGTTGAGGGGAATGGGCCAGTTGGATGGTTTTTTGAAATTGATGGGGAGATACCAGTTGAGCTTCACGATTCGGTAAAGGATTTTGTTTTTCCATGCATCAATAGACCTGTGACTAGGGACTCTTTGAGCCCCGCAACAGACGTTTGGTTGAGGTGGACGGATTGCAGTGGTTACCTTCAAAACAAAAACTTATTGCTGACCTTCTGCCGAAGAAAAATATTGTTGTACATCATTTGGCTTTAAAATGGATGTGCAACAACGATTTCAACGTCACAAAGGTTCATAGAGCCCTTCAGTTTAGTAAAAAGTCCTATCTGAAAACGTTTGTTGACACTTTTGTCAAGAAACGTTCTGAAGTGCCGACGACAAAAGCCGAAAAAGAAATCTATAAGCTCATTTTAAATTCGGCTTTTGGTAAAATGCATGAAAGTGTTTGCAATAGGAATCGTTGTGACGTCATGACCGATCCCAACCAATTTGCTCGAATTATTGCCGATCCAAATTAAACTTCCTTTACAATCATAGGCCCGGACATGGTACTATTAAATAGAAAAAAAAGAAGTATTGTCCTGAATAAAATATTGCTGAAGGCAGTGCGATCTTGGAGATCTCTAAAAAGCTCATGTTAGAATTCTACTACAATATGGCTAGGGTACAGTGGCCGGAGAAAGGGCAAGTAGAGGAGTGCTACGGGGACAAAGATTCTCTACTACTAAAAGTAAAAACGCCAAACCTACTCGATGATTTTGGCGCACGGTGAAATCATCAGCTCGCGGATGGACTACACCAATTGGAGTGGGCTTTACCCAGAGCTAGTGAAACGTCGGGCGCCAAATCAGCTTTTATTTTTTAAATCAGAAATAGGAAACGACATGATTTCCCGTGGTATGTTTGTAAGTCCGAAGGTGTACTTCATACAGACACACGACGAGGAAATCAAAAAACTTTGCAAAGGAGTACCCCCGCGCTATGTGGATAAGAATTTCGATAGGACATCTATAGGAATTGTATTGTTGAAAATACAATTCCACGAGCAAAATTGTTGGCAATTCGTTCACTGAACTACAGGAACTTCACTGTAAATATAGAAAAAAATTGCCATGAGTATTATTTCCGACAAGGTCAAGTGTTTGTCAAGACGGTGGGACTACCCTCCCCCTGGGGTACTATTTAACTTCCGACCGAGCCAAATGTGTTAGCCATAGAGAAAGTCTCGGTTTGAGTAAAGTCCAATAAATTTCCCAAGACCTTGGGGGGGGGCGCCCGGCTGGCCGCCAGTGGTGGGCGCACTGCCACTACCAAAGGTATCTGTTTTTCTTTTTGATTTAGAGTAGACTTTTGTGCTTTTGTAAATATACATGTTGCATTCAAATTTTAAAAAAATGATGTAAAAAAAGTGATATTATTCTAAGTGTATTTTTTTCATTAGATTTTGTATTTTTATAAATAAATAAAGTATATTTATTAAAGTGTTTTTTCTAGTGCATTTAAAAAAAATTTATTATAAATAGATAAAAAAAAATCTTAAGTGTATTTTTCTTTGTATTCTGTAAAGTGCTGTTTTTATAATACAAGAAATATGATTCTTTATTGTTCTTCTTCTTCTCATTATTCTTGAACGGACTAGTAGGGAAATTATTTAGTCATTAGACAACTATAGTCTACAGTTAGTTGTAGACGAACTGTTGAAGGGAACATGTATCAATTTAAAACACCATTCAGATCATTTCTGTGTGGGCCATCAATGTCAGGCAAAACGAAACTCTTAACTAAAATTAAAAAATTGTGATAAAATATTTGTGGAAAAGCCGAAAAAAAATCTACTATTGTTACAGTATTTGGCAGGAGTCATACGATAAAATAAAAGCCATTGGCACGGAAGGATTGGTGCAGATACAATTTATACAGGGACTTGATATTTTCAACATTATTGAACCAAACTCTTGGCTGATCATTGACAATCTGGCTGAATAAATTGAACAATGGTCCCAGGAAATGTTGCAATTGTTCACCGTTCGCTCTCATCATGAACAGATTTCCATTACTCTGGTTCTACACAACCTCTTTCATCAGAGCAAATGTATGCGAACACTTGGTCTGAACTGCACCTACTTTATCATCTACAGAGTTGTTCGTGATTCTAGCTCGCTAATAACTCTCAATTACCAAATATACCCCGGGGCACCTAAATTTCTGCTCTCAGCGTAAAATCAGGCAACTAATAAACCATATATATATATATATAAAATATATATATATATATATATATATATATATATATATATATATATATATATATATATATATATATATATATATATATATATATATATATATATATATATATATATATATATATATATATATATATATATATATATATATATATATATATATATATATATATATATATATATATATATATATATATATATATATATATATATATATATATATATATATATATATTATATATATATATATATATATATATATATATATATATATATATATATATATATATATATATATATATATATATATAATATATATATATATATATATATATATATATATATATATATATATATATATATAATATATATATATATATATATATATATATATATATATATATATATATATATATATATATATATATATATATATATATATATATATATATATATATGTATTTGTAGTGTTTGTATGGAGAAGAGTAAATGGTGAAGCTTGAACTGTTTTGGACGATTATGATAATTCGTTAAATTAAAATTGCAGATGAGTGAACCGAAAAGAAGTAAATTTGCTCAATTAGGATTTCTTATTTTTTTTATCGTTGAAACTAATTGAGAGCATTTATAATAATTCTTCAAAAAATTTCATAACTTTCCTCTTTCTCATTTAGTACTTCCTTCACTTTTTTAAATATGTACTTTACATAAAAATTTCTTCATCTGCGTTAAATTGGTAAAGATTAACTTTATCGCCTCCAAAAGATGAGTCTTTAGAGGCAAAAACTCCAAAAGATAGATGAGACTCAGAAGCCAAATAAATTAACACCACTTTTGAAATTTGTTTCACTTAAACGTCAGTGCACTTTATTACCTCTTTAATATGTGCGTTAAAAAGCAAATTCTTCAAACACATTTTGGCCATTTTGATTGAAATGGGTATATTCGTATTATGAATCAGTGCCCTGAAATGACACCAGAAACTTCAGTTTCATATCGAATATAAGTCTCTCCAAAGTTCCTAAAACTATATGTTTGTGTACTGTGCGGCCGGGGTTAGGCAATGCTACTGCATTGACTCTGATTTTTGTAACCAGAAACAGAGAAAAGTAAAAGTTCTTTATGTTGATATTATCTCTTTATTTTCTTCCTCTGAATGCCTCTTTCAGTTTTATAAGCTTAAAGGGTTGTTTACTTGTTTCCTAAGCCGGTGTTAGGTAATGGAGATTTTTTTTATTAACCATAGTTCCATTTTTGTATATATTTTATATACTCTAGTTTTCTACTTAAACTACCTAAGGAGCTGTATCCTAGATAATTATTCGTATTTTCTGTTAAAATGATCGATCTTCGTATTTTCGGACTGGTTAAGTTTGATCGATGTTGCAGATGTTGAATTCAAATCGTAAATAATCCAAATTATGTATTACTATTGACTAGGCAATGTAGCTCTACTATATCATGAAAAAAATTATAGTTCCAGGGATTGTTGCCCCACCTTTGCTGAATCCCGAAGATGAAAAATTCTAGTCGAAGAAGTAGATGGCTAAACAGTCGTAGTTAAGGAAAAGTGAGTTTTTTTGTTTTTTCCTCTCTCTTTCTGTCTCTCTCTCTCTCTCTTTGTTTATTTTGTTTGTTCACAACACATTGCGCTGAATATGAACGCTTTTCAGGGAAAATAAACACTAAAATAAACAAATTATGCTTGGATTACCACCTAAACTGTCAAATAAAACTAAGTATGAACTAAACTTTTTTTAAGCAAATAAAGCACTTAAATGTGATGCAACCTTGTTTGATATGTAACCCTGACATCATAATGATGAGGACGTGTTCTCTATGGTCCACTTTTTGTGTGATCTGGCTGTGGTTTCCTCCACACTCTGCTTCCTTGTGTATTCACGGATGGTTTTATGCTGAATGAAGGCCCTTCCGATGACGAGGTCGTTCGTTACTCCATAGTCCAGAATAGTGTATAATTGTGGTTAATTTTGCAAAGTCCTTGAATCTGAAGGGCTTCAGAACAGAACTTGCCAATCCCCGCTTTGGTTTCAAGGTACTAGCTAAAACAGACGTAATAATACCTGGGAATTTTATTTGGTAACAGCTTGAAGGTATCTTTGGTGACGGTCTTTCTTATGTCTTCATCTGTAGTTGGTGTATAGCATGCAACCACCGTTAGCTTTGCTTGGTGAGCTGCGAACCCTGTCATAAGGATCCTCTTGTTTATTGAAATCCATTTTGTTAAGACTCTGGACGCTGATTTCGATGTTATTATAGCGACAGTTATTTCTTTTTTCGTTGGTGCCACTATGTAGAACTATGAACCCCTTAATAGTTTTATTGTGCACTTGGCTGACAGAGCTTGAATTTCGAGGCCATTATCGTTTGTCTCTCTCACAATCTGTCCCCTTTTTTAGAAGTTTGGGCCTTGGTCCCGACCAAGAAATCGAGATTTTGGCAATTCGCCAATAAAACATATTACCTGTAGGCAGTCCGAGTTTGTTACTTGGGACTCTTGGGGTGGGGAAGGTTTTTGTAGGTATTTTTGTTTCATTTGTAAGCTGCTAGTTTACCGCTCCATTCTCCTTCTTTATCTAGGTTTTGGAATGACTGTATGAATTCAGACGGATTAAGGGACATGAAACAAGAAAGAAAACCTATCAAAATCCAACAAAATGAACGGATCAAACTCTGGTAAGGCGAAACCCCTGATATTCTGTTTCTGACTGACAACCCATGATGTAGACCAGTTAGCTACTCAACAAGTTCACTGAACTAAATAAAGGAATTATTACATAGATTTCCTGGGGTGAGGAAGCAGGGGGAGATGAAGAGTGTACATTAGTGGCTTGCTGGTCTGATCAATTTTTTCTACTGTTCTGTTCCTTCGAATTACTGTCATGGTATAGCACCTAGGCTTTCCAGACTGTCTAGTATTCATATCGTGCAGTTGAATCTCGAAGGTGGCAGATTTACCTCAAAAAGTGTATGCTGTCGTAACTAAATTAAAGCCATTCACAGTCAGACTTTACTAATACTGATGATATTCTGGCCGTTCCAAAAACTAATCTTGGGGCAAGTTGAAGCAAATTGGCCCCTTTAAGTCGATTTATGACCACCATGATGCCGATTCCTTGTATGATTTTCTTGCCAGAAAACTTCACGAAAGATATTGCTTTTACTTAAACGATCAAAACTTTAGAAGTGACAATAAGGAATTTAGAGTTATGTATCATTACCATATTTAAATTTAAAACATTAATTGCTATTTGCTATAAAGGTTTGGTTCTCTGTCTGAGAATCAGAACTCTAGGCTAGGTCTAAATACTTGAATTTGATATCTTCACTTTTTACGACACCTACTGTTTGCGGGACCAAGACGAAAGTCCATTTTGACCAGTACTAATGGATCATCGAATGACTAATCTTATAAAACCCGATCTATTAGCAGCAGTCTCTTTTGTAATTTTCGGCCAATCCGTATCTCAACGATGTCCGTGTCAGCTGAGCCACCCCAAGAATCCTGTTCTTTTTTGAATGTCTGCCAGAGTTCTTTCTGTGGCTTCTCGGTGTTCTTTTCTAGATTGCGAGATGGTCGAGGGTGAGGAAATTTTGAGTGCGTTATAACTTCTACTGTGTACCGTAATAAGTTATAACATTGTCTTTAAATTGAACCATTTGTCCAACAAAAGAACGGGTCAAAAGGATGTTAAAATGGGTATTCACGGAATGACGAAAAAATACAAATAAGAGTTAAAAGGGTACACTTATAAGTTATAAGTGTACCCTTTTAACTGTGTAACGTTATAAGTTTTAACATTATCTTTAAATTGAACCATTTGTCCAACAAAAGAGCAGGTCAAAAGGATGTTAAAATGGGTACTCACGGAATGACGAAAAAAATATAAATAAGAGTTAAAAGGTTACACTTATAAGTTATGAGTTTACCCTTTTAACTTTGTACCGTTATGAGTTTATAACATTTTCTTTAAAGTGAACCATGAAACATTATTTTAAAAACTATGAGAGTTTTTAATGAAGATTAATTAAAAAACTTTTTCCAAAAAATAAGTTTAAAAAAAAGTAAAAAACTCCATTAAACAAAAATGAGTAAAATAAAATTAAATAATCTGCCGAGCGTGAAACTACCACAAATCAGCATCGATAAATAAATAAAACCCACAACAAACAGAAATTACAATAAATAACCGAGTCAAACTCAAAACGAGCAGAAATTAACACAAGTTGGGCTCAAAACCGCTATGCCTTCTCAAGGCCAGAACATAATTTGCACTTTAATGAAAAAAAATAATAAAGGTTTTTACTTTTACAACTTTAATAAATCAAATAATATTAACATTTTGATTACTAAATATCAGTATATGTATATTAAACTGACAATGCACATTCATTTGTATTTTTTTCAGTAAATTGCAAATTATGTTCTGGTCTAGGGAAGGCATAGGGGTTTGAGCCCAACTTATGTTAATTTCTGCTCGTTTTGAGTTTGACTCGGTTATTTATAATAATTTCTGTTCGTTTTGGGTTTCATTTATTTATTGATGCTGATTTGTGGTAGTTTCACGCTTGGTAGATTATTTATATTTTATTTTTGCTCATTTTTTGATTAATGGAGTCTTTACTCTTCTTTGAAAAAATTAGTTTGTGTAAAACTTTTTTTAATTAATTTCTCTGATCGTTTTATATTGACATAGGCTTTTCAGAGAAAAAGAAAATAATGCTTTGAATCTTTTCATTTCTTTAATAATTTATTGTTTAGCCTGCTATTTGTATGCTGGAGAAAAAATTTTCAGCTATTTTTAACAACATACACCCTATTAAAAATCTGGACACAAATAGTAGTGTTTAATTTAGTTTCGTACCTCCTCTAGTTGACCTGAAATGGAAAACTTGATACTGTTTGCAAAAAAATTTGTTTACTTTCTTTGAAAGCTTGGATACACTTACGCTATATTGATTTGGTTAAATTTTAAGAGCTGAAGCAGCACCGAAAGTTTGAACATAATACACTCAGTCGTTCTTGGGATACTGCTGAGATGTCTTATTGGGAATTAGCATTAATACTGTGCATCTTGAGTTAATCCTATGGCAAAATTTAGTTTTTAAACATAAAGTCAAATGGGAGGGTGGGCGTGGGAAGGGGATTAGTTTCTCTCCAATCACTTTCGACTATTAAAAAGGGCCTCAGCCCTTTCTAAACAAGTGCCCTGTATAAAAAGGGCATCAAGTGCCCTGGTCTAAACAACAAGAACAACAAAAAAATAATACATTATACCCACATCGATCTTTACTATAAAAATGTCAAGCCTTCCAATCACTTTCGACTATTAAAAAGGGCACTAGGCCTTTCGATTTCCAAGCGAATGAGCCCTTTTTGAATTTCTACGACAACACTTCCTATAAACACCTTATATGCCCCCAGGGCATAAATTACAACCCTTACCCAAAGGACTTTGAGAGTGGTTGTCATCCTCTAAGACCTAATTTCCAGATCTTTCAAATACGTTAAACAAAATGGCTATCTCATAATTTTGATTGGATGTGTCTTGGAAAATGGTGGGCTTGACAAGGGCGTTAGTCTTTCTCCAATCACTTTCAACTATTAAAAAAGGCACTAGCCCTTTCAATTTCCAATCAAATGAACCCTTTTGAAGTTCCTACGACAACGCTTTCAATAAAAACCTTATATGCCCCCGAAGGAAAACTTATATCCCTCGCCCTGAGGGCTGGGGGGGTGGGAGTTGTCGTCCTGAAAGACTACTTTCTAGAAGTTTCTACTGCGTTGAACAAAATTGCTATCTGAAAATTTTGATTGGATGTATTTGGGGGAGTGGTGGGCGTGAGAGGGGGGTTAGTTGCCCTCCAATCAGTTTCAACTATTAAAAAGGCCACTAGCCCTTTCAATTTCCAATTGAATGAGCCCCTTTTGAAGTTTTTACGACAACTCTATCATTGAAAACCTTATATACCCCCAGGGCATAAATTGCAACCTTTGCTCTGAGGACTCTGGGGGGTTAGTCATCCTTAAATACCTAATTTCCAGAACTTTCAATTACGTTGAACAAAATGGCTATCTCTAAACTTTGATTGAATGTGTTTGGGGAAATGGTGGGCGTGAGAGGGGGGTTAATTACTCTCCACTCACTTTCGACTATTAAAAAGGGCAATTTCAATTTCCAATCAAATGAAACCCTTTTGAAATTTCTACAACAACTTTCTATATAAACCTTATATGCCCCCAGGGCATAACTTACAACACTTGCACCGAGGGCTCTGATTGGGTTATCATCCTAAAAGACCTGATGTCCTGAACTTTTGACTACGTTGAACAAAATGGATATCTCAAAATTTTGATTGGATGCGTTTGGGGAAATGGTGGGCGTGAGAGGGGGGTTAGTTGCCTTTCAATCACTTTCGACTATTAAAAGGGCACTAGCCCTTTCAATTTTCAATTGAATGAGCCCTTTTTGATGTTTTTACAACATCGCTTTCTATAAAAACCTTAAATGCTCCCAGGACATAACTCAAAACCCTTGCCGTGAGGGTTGTGTGGGGGGGGGGGGGGTTGTCATCCTCAAAGACCTAATTTCCAGAACTTTCGACTGCGTTGAACAAAATGGATATCTCAAAATTTTGATTGGATGTGTTTGGGGGAAAGGTGGGCTGAGAGGGGGGTTAGTTGCCCTCAAATCACTTTCGAATATTAAAAAGGGCACTAGCCCTATGAATTTCCAATCCAATAAGCCCTTTAAAACGGTTTCGCCAAAATTATTCCTAAACGTAATTTCAGCGAGTTCCTCTTGTTGGCATCTCTGCGCTGGCGCATTTCAAATTATTTGGAAACCTGATTCCCGCGCTAAGATCTAAACTTCACACAGAGACAGTTCTTCTGGAAGAACTCCAGACATTAATAAACTTCGCGCCGGAGACAATTCAATCAATCATGACATCATCTGTCATGTGTGATCTAAACTTTGCCTCGGGAACAATTCTGGTCGAAATCCAAAGACATTAATTAACTTGACTTCATCTGTCAGACATTAATTAACTTTGCCCGGAAACAATCTATTTCTAATCCTGGATCATAACATTCCCTGAGAGCGTGCCAAAAACAACAACAACAACAAATACTCGGATCAATACATTCGCTGAGAGCGTGCCAAAAACACACCTGGAGAAAGAGACCATTGACCCCATTAACCACGTGGTCTCATTCATCCATTCATCCATCCATCCATCCATCCATCCATCCATCCATCCATCCATCCATCCATCCATCCATCTATCCATCCATTCATCCATTCATCCATCCATCCATTCATCCATTCATCCATCCATCCATCATCCATCCATCCATCCATCCATCCATCCATCCATCCATCCATCCATTCATCCATCCATCCATTCACCATTCATCCATCATCCATCCATCCATCCATCCATCCATCCATCCATTCATCGTTCCATCCATCCATTCATCCATCCATTCATCCATTCATCCATCCATTCATCCATCCATCCATCTATCCATCCATCCATTCATCCATTCATCCATCCATCCATTCACCCATTCATCCATCCATTCATCCATTCTCCATTCATCCATCCATCCATCTATCCATTCATCCATCCATCCATCCATTCATCCATTCATCCATCCATCCATCCATCCATCCATCCATCCATTCATCCATCCATCCATCCATCCATAAATGTGAGAAAATTTCTGTTTTTTTCATTCTCACTGACAAAATCCATAAAACCTCCAAGAAAACAGACATAAATGTGACAAAGTTCCTGTTTTTTTTTTTTTTTTCAAATTTTCACTGACAAAATCCATAAAAACATACAAAAATGTGAGAAAGTTCCTGTTTTTTCAAATTCTCACTGACAAAATCTATAAAACATCCAAGAAAAAAGACATAAATGTGACAAAGTTCCTGTTTTTCAAATTCTCACTGACAAAACCATAAACCACGTGGTTCTCGTCGGAGTCAATAAGGCCCTTCTACTTACAAGGTCAATTAGGTTTTAAATTTCATCCTCAGAAACTTAAAGCCCTTTTTCATGGGGGGTTTTCAAGCAAAATATAGATACTGGTGATTTTATCTTAACTAGAAAAGAAGATAATTGCGGTTCAACTATGACTATTATATCGTTTCTCAACTTATGCTTACTGTTACTAAAAATCAGTCGCAGCTTCAAACCATCTAAGACAAGATCAAACCAAGGTCAAGACAGAGGTGGTAGCTACTTCATCCTGCCCTGTTTAAAGTTTTTTCTTTGGTCATTTTCCAATGTATTCTGAATAAAAAAAAACTTATTCCAGTTTTATTGAAATTCTCATTTAAATTGTAGGACGAATTTACTGCGATTTTCGTTTTTAAATAGAGAGGATGTTCCTTGAGATTAATTTCTGAATGGTAGTCTTTTGATAGATAAGTTTTTTAAACATAGAAGCAATAACTTCATCCGATTTGTCATTATGTGCTCCATGAAGATTATCAATCATTACGATCAAACAGTTCATTGGTTCCGAATTCGAAGTAAGAAGCGACTTGGGCCAATAGTAACTGAAACTCAAAAAAAGGACTTTTATAGCAACTATTACGTCAAAAGAGTTGGCTTTTTATACTGATTCCAAAAAGTTAAAATCGTTTCAGTTCAATGTTATCTACCAAAAACTACGAGCTTGAGAAAGTGTGCCTAATTTCCGAAAAAAGTGGGAAACACCCCCAAAATGTCGAGCTATCTTAATGAAAACCAACAGCATCAGATTCAGCATATCAGATAATCCTACCGTAGAGGTTTCAAGCTAATATCTACAAAAATGTGGAATTTTATATATTTTGCCAGAAGAAAGATCATGGATGCGTGTTTATTCGTTGTTGTTGTTTTTCTTAGAAGTGATCGTATCGAATCGACTTTCCTAGAAGATCGGCAGAGGGCTCATTCGAATGGAATAAAATTTCTAGCGCTGTTCGTAATTGACCAAAAAGAATAGATGGCAAATAGCAACCCTTCCACGCTCCTTCTTTTCCCCAAAGATATCTTGTCGAAATTGCGTCCTATCGAAGATTACCATTTTGATAAGCATAGTTCAAAGGTCAATTGACTGTGCCTCTGGGGTTGACTTGAACCCCACGGCCCCTGGAAAATGGTTGTAAGTTTTGCACCTTGCCCGTTGTTTACATATAGTATTTTTGTTAGCAAATATACGAAAAAATTTTGGGGGAGTTTTCTGTGGGCTGGTAAAAGAAGAAAAAAGACAGTATTAAAAAAAAAATACTTAGAAGCAAATCAGTGTTGACAAGGACATTTTAAATCATTTTATTGCCATTCTAATTTTTTATTCCTTTACTTGAAGTGTTAGGTTAAAATTAAGTAAGAACATCAATCATTTATAAACCTTGACTTCTTTATTAACCTGGTTGACTCTGGTGTGGTTTGGGCATCAATTTAACTCCAGCTTCACACAGCCACCTAAGTAGAGATGGGGGTGTGCTACTCCGGGGGGGAGTCCATATATGGGCATAGAACCACGTGGTTTATGGACTTTGTCAGTGAGAATTTGAAAAACAGGAATTTTGTCACATTTTATGGATGGTTTTATGGACTTTGTCAGTGAGAATGAAATAAAAAAACAGAAACTTTGTCACATTTATGTCTGTTTTCATGGATGGTTATGTGTGTTGATTATTTGATGGTTTTATGGATTTTGTCAGTGAGAATGAAAAAACAGGAATTTTCTCACTTGAAAAACCAGGAATTTTGTCTGTTTTATGGACTTTGTCAGTGAGAATGAAAAAAAAAACAGAAAGTTTGTCACATTTATGTCTGTTTTCATGGATGGTTATGTGTGTTGATTATTTGATGGTTTTATGGATTTTGTCAGTGAGAATGGGAAAAACAGGAACTTTGACACTTCTTTCTTTGTTGTTGTTCAAGCCAGATGTTACGAGTTTCCGGGGAAACAGTATTTGTTATTGTTGTTTCCAAGCCAAATGTTACGAGTTCCTGGGAAACAGCTAATTAATGTCTGACAGATGACGTCAAGTTAATTAATGTCTTTGGAGTTCGACCAGAATTGTCTCCGAGACAAAGTTTTGATCACACATGATGTCATGATTGATTGATTGACACGAAAGGGGAATTAATTTGTTGTTCTAAAGAGAATTGATTCACGAAAGGGAAATTAATTTGTTGTTTCTAACAAGAGAATCGTTTCCGAGCAGACGTTTTGATCTTAGCGCGCGAAAAGGTTTCCAAATAATTTGAAATGCATTGGCGCAGAGATGCCAAACAAAAGGAACATGCCGAAATTCCGTTTAGGGATAATTTTGGCGAAACCGTTTTAGCTATTTTATGGAACTATTTCGGCGAAACAGCTAGAGACATTTTAAAAGGTGATTTTTGAAGAGAGATTTTGGAGGAGGTTTTTGAGTGTGGTCGTTATAAATACACAAGTTTCAATTGAACAGTGTTGTGAGGTCCTCTACCCCAACCCCAAAGGTTCCGATCCCCCTACCACAACCCCGAAGGAAGCCACCTGGTCCCCAAAGGTCCACCGGGCTCCCAAAGGGACCCCAGACCCCCAACGGACCCACCGGGCCCCCAAAGGGCCCAATCCGTGCTCAAGGCCACCCCCGGGCCCCCCCAAAGGCCCATCGAGCTCCCAAAGGACCAACGGGGTCCCAAAGGGCCCCCAGACCCCAAAAAAGGCCATACCCGAGCCCCAAAGGCCCTCCCCGGTCCCCAAAGGTCCACCAGACCCCCAAAAGCCCTCCCCTGTGCCACAAAGGCCATCCCCGGGCCCCCCAAAGCCCCCATCGAGCTCCCAAAGGACCAACGAGGTCCCAAAGGCCCTCCACCGGTCCCCAAATGTCCCCCAGGCCCCCAACTGCCCTCCCTGTGCCACAAAGGCCATCCCCGGGCCCCCCCAAAGCCCCATCGAGCTCCCAAAGGACCAACGGGGTCCCAAAGGCCCTCCACCGGTCCCCAAATGTCCCCAGGCCCCCAACTGCCCCCCCGGACCTCCAAAGGCCCACAGGGCTCCCAAAAGACCACCGGGCTCCCAAGGGCCCTCCCCCGGTCCACAAAGGTCCCCCGGGCTCCCAAAAGACCACTCAATCCTCAGGGCCTCCGGATCACCAAACGCCCTCCCTGGGCCCCAAAGGTCCTCCCCCAGTCACCATACATGCACACAAAAACTTACACACACACAAAAAACTTACACACACACACAACACACACACAAAAACTTACGCACACACAAAAACTTACACACACACGAAAACACACACACACACACACGCCAAAACTTACACACACACAAAAAATTACACACACACACACACACAACACACAAAAACTTACACATGAACACAAAAAAACTCACACACACACACACACACACACACAAACTTACACACACACACACACACACACACACATACACAAAACTTACACACACACACACACACGAAAACTTACACACACAAGCCAAAACTTACACACACGAAAACTTACATGCACACAAAAACTTACATGCACACAAAAACTTACACACAAAAACTTACACATGCACACGAAAACTTACATGCACACAAAAACTTACACGCACACACACACAAAAACTTACATGCACACAAAAACTTACATGCACACAAAAACTTACACACACACACAAAAACTTACACACACACACACACAAAAAACTTACATCCACACACAAAAGCATAGACACACAAAAACTTACACACACACACACAAGGGCTTAGACACACAAAAACTTACACGCACACACAAAAACTTACACCCACACGCAAAAACTTACATGCACACAAAAAAAACTTACATGCACACAAAAACTTACACACACGCACAAAAAACTAACACACACACACACACAAAAACTTACACACACAAAAACTTACGCACACACAAAAACTTACACACACACACACACACACACACACACACACACAAACTTACACATGCACACGAAAACTCACATGCACACAAAAACTTACACACACACGAAAACTTACTCACACACACATCAAAACTTACACACACAAAAGCTTAGACACACAAAAACTTACACACACACACACACACACAAAAACTTACACACACACGTCAAAACTTACATGCACACAAAAACTTACACATACACACACACACACACACAAACTTACACACACACACACACAAAAAACTTACACATGCACACGAAAAACTTACACACACACAAAAACTTACATGCACACAAAAACTTACACACACACACACACACAAAAACTTACACACACGCGCCAAAACTTACACACACACACACACACACACACACACACAAAAACTTACACATGAACACAAAAAAACTCACACACACACGCACGAAAACTTACACACACACGCCAAAACTTACACACACAAAACTTACACATGCACACGAAAACTTACACACACCACACACACACACGAAAACTTACACACACACACGCCAAAACTTACACACACACACACACACACACACACACAAACTTACACACACACACAAACTTACACACACACACACACACACACACAAAAACTTACACATGCACACGAAAACTTACATGCACACAAATACTTACATGCACACAAAAACTTACACACACACACACACACAAAACTTACAAACACACACACACACACACACGAAAAACTCACACACACACACCAAAAACTTACACACACACACACACACAAAAACTTACACACACACACATACACAAAAACTTACACATGAACACAAAAAAAAAACTCACACACACATGCACAAAAAACTTACACACACACACACACACACAAAACTTACACACACACACACACACAAAAACTTACACACACACGCCAAAACTTACACACACAAAAAACTTAGACACACACACACACACACACAAACTTACACACACACACACACACAAAAAAAAATTACACACACACACACACAAACTTACACAAACACACAAAAAAACTTATATCACACGCAATAGCTTAGACACACAAAAACTTACACACACACACACACACACCAAAACTTACACACACACAAAAAACTTACACACACACACACACAAAAACTTACACATGAACACGAAAACTTACATGCACACACAAAACTTACATGCACACAAAAAACTTACACACACACACACACAAAAACTCACACAACACACACACACACACGAAAACTTACACACACACACACACATACACACACACACACAAACTTACACATGAACACAACAAAAATCACACACACACACACACACAAAAACTTACAAACACACATGCACACACAAAACTTACACACACACGCACGAAAACTCACACACACACGCCAAAACTTACACACACAAAAAACTTACACACATAAACACACACACACACACACACACACACACACACAAACTTACACACACACATACACAAAAACTTACACACACACACACAAACACACACACAAACTTACAAAACACACACAAAAACTTACACCCACACACAAAAGCTTAGACACACAAAACTTACACACACACACACAAACTTACACCCACACGCAAAAACTTACATGCACAAAAAAAACATACATGCACACAAAAAACTTACACACAACACAAAAACTTACACACACGCACAAAAACTTACACACAAACAAAAACTTACACACACACACACACACACACACACAAAAAAAAAAAAACTTACACATGCACACGAAAACTTACATGCACACAAAAACTTACACACACACACACACACACATGAAAACTTACACACACACGTCAAAACTTACACACACAAAAGCTTAGACACACAAAAACTTACACACACACACACACACAAAAACTTACACCCACACGCAAAAACTTACATGCACACAAAAACTTACATGCACACAAAAACTTACACACACAAAAACTTGCATACACGCACAAAAACTTACACACACACACAAAAACTTACACACACACACACACGAAAACTTACGCACACACACGAAAACTTACACACACACACGCCAAAACTTACACACACACACACAAAAACTTACACACTTACCATATCACAGTTACATTGTCTTAATTTTTCAAATTTCATTTGAATTTCTGTCGTGAAATGCAAGAGTTGGAATATTTCAGTAGTGACTTGTTGTGCTTTACCTTCTCACAGTTACATTCTCTTGATTTTTCGAAGTTCATGAAGTGCAAGAGTTGGAAAATTGGGGTCTTAGTCCACCAGCCCGAATGGTGGAAATCCACTAGCTCAGTATTGGGGTCCCACTCCACCAGCCTGAACGGTGGAAATTCACTAGCTCAGAATTGGGGTCCTAGTCCACCAGCCTGAATGGTGGAAATCCACTAGCTCGATATTGGGGTCTCAGTCCACCAGCCCGAATGGTGGAAATTCACTAGCTCAGAATTGGGGTCCCACTCCACCAGCCTGAACGGTGGAAATTCACTAGCTCAGAATTGGGGTCATAGTCCACCAACCTGAATGGTGGAAATCCACTAGCTCGATATTGGGGTCTCAGTCCACCAGCCCGAATGGTGGAAATCCACTAGCTCAGTATTGGGGTCCCACTCCACCAGCCTGAACGGTGGAAATTCACTAGCTCAGAATTGGGGTCCTAGTCCACCTGCCTGAATGGTGGAAATCCACTAGCTCGATATTGGGGTCTCAGTCCACCAGCCTGAATGGTGGAAATTCACTAGCTCAGAATTAGGGTCTTAGTCCACCAGCCTGAATGGTGGAAATCCACTAGCTCAGAATTGGGGTCCTAGTCCACCAACCTGAATGGTGGAAATCCACTAGCTCAGTATTGGGGTCCCACTCCACCAGCCTGAACGGTGGAAATTCACTAGCTCAGAATTGGAGTCCTAGTCCACCAGCCTGAATGGTGGAAATCCACTAGCTCGATATTGGGGTCTCAGTCCACCAGCCCGAATGGTGGAAATTCACTAGCTCAGAATTGGGGTCCCACTCCACCCCCAGCCTGAACGGTGGAAATTCAATAGCTCAGAATTGGGGTCCTAGTCCACCAACCTGAATGGTGGAAATCCACTAGCTCGATATTGGGGTCTCAGTCCACCAGCCCGAATGGTGGAAATCCACTAGCCTCAGTATTGGGGTCCCACTCCACCAGCCTGAACGGTGGAAATTCACTAGCTCAGAATTGGGGTCCTAGTCCACCAGCCTGAATGGTGGAAATCCACTAGCTCGATATTGGGGTCTCAGTCCACCAGCCTGAATGGTGGAAATTCACTAGCTCAGAATTAGGGTCTTAGTCCACCAGCCTGAATGGTGGAAAATCCACTAGCTCAGAATTGGGGTCCTAGTCCACCAACCTGAATGGTGGAAATCCACTAGCTCAGTATTGGGGTCCCACTCCACCAGCCTGAACGGTGGAAATTCACTAGCTCAGAATTGGAGTCCTAGTCCACCAGCCTGAATGGTGGAAATCCACTAGCTCGATATTGGGGTCTCAGTCCACCAGCCAGAATGGTGGAAATTCACTAGCTCAGAATTGGGGTCCCACTCCACCAGCCTGAACGGTGGAAATTCAATAGCTCAGAATTGGGGTCCTAGTCCACCAACCTGAATGGTGGAAATCCACTAGCTCGATATGGGGTCTCAGTCCACCAGCCCGAATGGTGGAAATCCACTAGCTCAGTATTGGGGTCCCCACTCCACCAGCCTGAACGGTGGAAATTCACTAGCTCAGAATTGGGGTCCTAGTCCACCTGCCTGAATGGTGGAAAATCTACTAGCTCGATATTGGGGTCTCAGTCCACCAGCCTGAATGGTGGAAATTCACTAGCTCAGAATTAGGGTCTTAGTCCACCAGCCTGAATGGTGGAAATCCACTAGCTCAATATTGGGGTCTCAGTCTACCAGTCTGAAGGGTGGAAATTCACTGTTTAAGTTAGGTTAGGTTAACTTATCATGAGCGCTCATGATAAGTTAACCTAACCTTTTCCGGCGAGTATGGTTAGGTTAGGCTAGATTAAGTTAGGTTAGGTTAAGTTAGGTTAGGTTAGCCCATGTACGCTTCACTTAGGTTAGCTTAGGTTAGGTGAGAGACAGGCAAAAAGTTAGGTGTATGATTAGGTTAGGTTAGGTTAGATTAAATTAGGTTAGGTTAAGTTAGGTTAGCCAAGGTTAGCCTACGTACGCGCGCGTACGTAGGCTAACCTAGCCTAACCTAACTTAACCTAACCTAATTTAATCTAACCTAACCTAACCTAATCATACACCTAACTTTTTGCCTGTCTCTCACCTAACCTAAGCTAACCTAAGTGAAGCGTACATGGGCTAACCTAACCTAACTTAACCTAACCTAACTTAATCTAGCCTAACCTAACCATACTCGCCGGAAAAAAGGTTAGGTTAACTTATCATGAGCGCTCATGATAAGTTAACCTAACCTAACTTAAACAGTGAATTTCCACCCCTTCAGACTGGTAGACTGAGACCCCAATATTGAGCTAGTGGATTTCCACCATTCAGGCTGGTGGACTAAGACCCTAATTCTGAGCTAGTGAATTTCCACCATTCAGGCTGGTGGACTGAGACCCCAATATCGAGCTAGTGGATTTCCACCATTCAGGGCAGGTGGACTAGGACCCCAATTCTGAGCTAGTGAATTTCCACCGTTCAGGCTGGTGGAGTGGGACCCCAATACTGAGCTAGTGGATTTCCACCATTCGGGCTGGTGGACTGAGACCCCAATATCGAGCTAGTGGATTTCCACCATTCAGGTTGGTGGACTAGGACCCCAATTCTGAGCTATTGAATTTCCACCGTTCAGGCTGGTGGAGTGGGACCCCAATTCTGAGCTAGTGAATTTCCACCATTCGGGCTGGTGGACTGAGACCCAATATCGAGCTAGTGGATTTCCACCATTCAGGCTGGTGGACTAGGACTCCAATTCTGAGCTAGTGAATTTCCACCGTTCAGGCTGGTGGAGTGGGGACCCCAATACTGAGCTAGTGGATTTCCACCATTCAGGTTGGTGGACTAGGACCCCAATTCTGAGCTAGTGGATTTCCACCATTCAGGCTGGTGGACTAAGACCCTAATATCGAGCTAGTGGATTTCCACCATTCAGGCTGGTGGACTAGGACCCCAATTCTGAGCTAGTGAATTTCCACCGTTCAGGCTGGTGGAGTGGGACCCCAATACTGAGCTAGTGGATTTCCACCATTCGGGCTGGTGGACTGAGACCCCAATATCGAGCTAGTGGATTTCCACCATTCAGGTTGGTGGACTAGGACCCCAATTTCTGAGCTATTGAATTTCCACCGTTCAGGCTGGTGGAGTGGGACCCCAATTCTGAGCTAGTGAATTTCCACCATTCGGGCTGGTGGACTGAGACCCCAATATCGAGCTAGTGGATTTCCACCATTCAGGCTGGTGGACTAGGACTCCAATTCTGAGCTAGTGAATTTCCACCGTTCAGGCTGGTGGAGTGGGACCCCAATACTGAGCTAGTGGATTTCCACCATTCAGGTTGGTGGACTGAGACCCCAATATCGAGCTAGTGGATTTCCACCATTCAGGTTGGTGGACTATGACCCCAATTCTGAGCTAGTGAATTTCCACCGTTCAGGCTGGTGGAGTGGGACCCCAATTCTGAGCTAGTGAATTTCCCACATTCGGGCTGGTGGACTGAGACCCCAATATCGAGCTAGTGGATTTCCACCATTCAGGCTGGTGGACTTGGACCCCAATTCTGAGCTAGTGAATTTCCACCGTTCAGCTGGTGGAGTGGGACCCCAATACTGAGCTAGTGGATTTCCACCATTCGGGCTGGTGGACTAAGACCCCAATTTTCCAACTCTTGCACTTCATGAACTTCGAAAAATCAAGAGAATGTAACTGTGAGAAGGTAAAGCACAACAAGTCACTACTGAAATATTCCAACTCTTGCATTTCACGACAGAAATTCAAATGAAATTTGAAAAATTAAGACAATGTAACTGTGATATGGTAAGTGTGTAAGTTTTTGTGTGTGTGTGTGTAAGTTTTCGTGTGTGTGCGTAAGTTTTCGTGTGTGTGTGTGTGTAAGTTTTGTGTGTGTGTGTGTAAGTTTTTGTGCGTGTATGCAAGTTTTTGTGTGTGTAAGTTTTTTTGTGTGCATGTAAGTTTTTGTGTGCATGTAAGTTTTTGCGTGTGGGTGTAAGTTTTTGTGTGTGTGTGTGTGTGTGTAAGTTTTTGTGTGTCTAAGCTTTTGTGTGTGTAAGTTTTGACGTGTGTGTGTAAGTTTTCATGTGTGTGTGTGTGTGTGTGTGTGTAAGTTTTTGTGTGCATGTAAGTTTTCGTGTGCATGTGTAAGTTTTTTTTTTTTTTTTGTGTGTGTGTGTGTGTGTGTGTAAGTTTTTTGTTTGTGTGTAAGTTTTTTGTGCGTGTGTGTAAGTTTTTGTGTGTGTGTAAGTTTTTGTGTGCATGTATGTTTTTGTGTGCATGTAAGTTTTGCGTGTGGGTGTAAGTTTTTGTGTGTGTGTGTAAGTTTTGTGTGTCTAAGCTTTTTGTGTGTGGGTGTAAGTTTTTGTGTGTGTTTGTAAGTTTGTGTGTGTTTGTGTGTGTGTGTGTAAGTTTTTGTGTATGTGTGTGTGTAAGTTTTGTGTGTGTGTGTGTGTGTGTGTGTGTGTTTATGTGTGTAAGTTTTTGTGTGTGTAAGTTTTTGGCGTGTGTGTGTGAGTTTTCGTGCGTGTGTGTGTAAGTTTTGTGTGTGTGCATGTGTGTTTGTAAGTTTTTGTGTGTGTGTGTGTGGAATTTTTGTTGTGTTCATGTGTAAGTTTTGTGTGTGTGTGTGTATGTGTGTGTGTGTGTGTAAGTTTTCGTGTGTGTGTGTGTGTGTGAGTTTTGAGTGTGTGTGTGTGTGTAAGTTTTTGTGTGCATGTAAGTTTTTGTGTGCATGTAAGTTTTCGTGTTCATGTGTAAGTTTTGGTGTGTGTGTGTGTGTGTAAGTTTTTGTGTGTGCGTAAGTTTTGGTGTGTGTGTGTGTGTGTAAGTTTTTGTGTGTCTAAGCTATTGCGTGTGGATATAAGTTTTTTGTGTGTTTGTGTAAGTTTGTGTGTGTGTGTGTGTAATTTTTTTTTGTGTGTGTGTGTGTGTAAGTTTGTGTGTGTGTGTGTGTGTGTCTAAGTTTTTGTGTGTGTAAGTTTTGGCGTGTGTGTGTAAGTTTTTTGTGTGTGTGGTGTGTGTAAGTTTTGTGTGTGTGTGTGTGTGTAAGTTTTTGTGCATGTGTGTGTGAGTTTTTTTTGTGTTCATGTGTAAGTTTTTTGTGTATGTGTGTGTGTGTAAGTTTTTGTGTGTGTGTGTGTGTGTAAGTTTTGGTGTGTGTGTGTGAGTTTTTCGTGTGTGTGTGTGTGTGTGTTTGTAAGTTTTGTGTGTGTGTGTGTGTGTGTAAGTTTTTGTGTGCATGTAAGTTTTTGTGTGCATGTAAGTTTTCGTGTGCATGTGTAAGTTTTTGTGTGTGTGTGTGTGTGTGTGTGTAAGTTTGTGTGTGTGTGTAAGTTTGTGTGTGTGTGTGTGTGTGTGTGTGTAAGTTTTGGCGTGTGTGTGTAAGTTTTCGTGTGTGTGTGTGTGTGTAAGTTTTCGTGTGCATGTGTAAGTTTTTGTGTGTGTAAGTTTTGGCGTGTGTGTGTAAGTTTTCGTGCGTGTGTGTGTGAGTTTTTTGTGTTCATGTGTAAGTTTTTTGTGTGTGTGTGTGTGTGTGTGTGTGTGTGTGTGTAAGTTTTGGCGCGTGTGTGTAAGTTTTTTGTGTGTGTGTGTGTGTACGTTTTTGTGTGCATGTAAGTTTTTGTGTGTGTGTAAGTTTTCGTGTGCATGTGTAAGTTTTTGTGTGTGTGTGTGTGTAAGTTTGTGTGTGTGTGTGTGTGTATGTGTAAGTTTTTTGTGTGCATGTAAGTTTTGACGTGTGTGTGTAAGTTTTTGTGTGTGTGTGTGTGTGTAAGTTTTTGTGTGTCTAAGCTTTTGTGTGTGTAAGTTTTGATGTGTGTGTGAGTAAGTTTTCGTGTGTGTGTAAGTTTTTTGTGTGCATGTGAGTTTTCGTGTGCATGTGTAAGTTTGTGTGTGTGTGTGTGTGTGTGTGTGTGTGTGTGTGTGTAAGTTTTTGTGTGTGCGTAAGTTTTTGTGTGTGTAAGTTTTTGTGTGTGTGTGTGTGTTAGTTTTTGTGCGTGTGTGTGTAAGTTTTTGTGTGCATGTAAGTTTTTGTGTGCATGTAAGTTTTTGCGTGTGGGTGTAAGTTTTTGTGTGTGCGTGTAGTTTTTGTGTGTCTAAGCCTTGTGTGTGTTTGTGTAAGTTTTTGTGTGTCTATGCTTTTGTGTGTGGATGTAAGTTTTTTGTGTGTGTGTGTAAGTTTTTGTGTGTGTGTAAGTTTTTGTGTGCATGTAAGTTTTTGTGTGCATGTAAGTTTTTGTGTGTGTGTGTGTAAGTTTTTGTGTGCATGTAAGTTTTTCGTGTGCATGTGTAAGTTTTTGTGTGTAAGTTTTTGTGTGCATGTAAGTTTTTGTGTGCATGTAAGTTTTCGTGTGTGTAAGTTTTGGCTTGTGTGTGTAAGTTTTCGTGTGTGTGTGTGTGTGTAAGTTTTGTGTATGTGTGTGTGTGTGTGTGTGTGTGTGTGTAAGTTTGTGTGTGTGTGTGTGTGTGTGTGTGAGTTTTTTTGTGTTCATGTGTAAGTTTTTGTGTGTGTGTGTGTGTGTGTAATTTTTGTGTGTGTGTGTAAGTTTTGGCGTGTGTGTGTGAGTTTTCGTGTGTGTGTAAGTTTTTGTGTGTGCGTAAGTTTTTGTGTGTGTGTGTGTAAGTTTTTGTGTGTGTGTAAGTTTTTGTGTGCATGTATGGTGACTGGGGGAGGACCTTTGGGGCCCAGGGAGGGCGTTTGGGGATCCGGAGGCCCTTGAGGATTGAGTGGTCTTTTGGGAGCCCGGGGACCTTTGTGGACCGGGGGAGGGCCCTTGGGAGCCCGGTGGTCTTTTGGGAGCCCTGTGGGCCTTTGGAGGTCCGGGGGGGGGGGGCAGTTGGGGGCCATTTGGGGACATTTGGGGACCGGTGGAGGGCCTTTGGGACCCCGTTGGTCCTTTGGGAGCTCAATGGGGCTTTGGGGGGGCCCGGGGATGGCCTTTGTGGCACAGGGAGGGCAGTTGGGGGCCTGGGGGACATTTGGGGACCGGTGGAGGGCCTTTGGGACCCCGTTGGTCCTTTGGGAGCTCGATGGGGGGCTTTGGGGGGCCCGGGATGGCCTTTGTGGCACAGGGAGGGCTTTTGGGGGTCTGGTGGACTTTTGGGGACCGGGGAGGGCCTTTGGGGCTCGGGTATGGCCTTTTTGGGGTCTGGGGGCCCTTTGGGACCCCGTTGGTCCTTTGGGAGCTCGATGGGCCTTTGGGGGGCCCGGGGGTGGCCTTGAGCACGGATTGGGCCCTTTGGGGCCCGGTGGGTCCGTTGGGGGTCTGGGGTCCCTTTGGGAGCCCGGTGGACCTTTGGGGACCAGGTGGCTTCCTTCGGGGTTGTGTTAGGGGGATCGGAACCTTTGGGGTTGGGGTAGAGGACCTCACAACACTGTTCAATTGAAACTTGTGTATTATAACGACCACACTCAAAACCTCCTCCAAAATCTCTTCAAAAATCACCTTTAAAATGTCTCTAGCTGTTTCGCCGAAATAGTTCCATAAAATAGCTAAAACGGTTTCGCCAAAATTATCCCTAAACGGAATTTCGGCATGTTCCTTTTGTTTGGCATCTCTGCGCCAATGCATTTCAAATTATTTGGAAACCTTTTCGCGCGCTAAAATCAAAACGTCTGCTCGGAAACGATTCTCTTGTTAGAAAAACAAATTAATTTCCCTTTCGTGAATCAATTCTCTTTAGAACAACAAATTAATTCCCCTTTCGTGTCAATCAATCAATCATGACATCATGTGTGATCAAAACTTTGTCTCGGAGACAATTCTGGTCGAACTCCAAAGACATTAATTAACTTGACGTCATCTGTCAGACATTAATTAGCTGTTTCCCAGGAACTCGTAACATTTGGCTTGGAAACAACAATAACAAATACTGTTTCCCGGAAACTCGTAACATCTGGCTTGAACAACAACAAGAAGGAAGTGTCAAAGTTCCTGTTTTTCCATTCTCACTGACAAAAATCCATAAAACATCAAATAATCAACACACATAACCATCCATGAAAACAGACATAAATGTGACAAACTTTCTGTTTTTTCATTCTCACTGACAAAGTCCATAAAACAGACAAAATTCCTGGTTTTTCAAGTGAGAAAATTCCTGTTTTTTTTCATTCTCACTGACAAAATCCATAAAACCATCAAATAATCAACACACATAACCATCCATGAAAACAGACATAAATGTGACAAAGTTTCTGTTTTTTCATTCTCACTGACAAAGTCCATAAAACCATCCATAAATGTGACAAAATTTCCTGTTTTTCAAATTCTCACTGACAAAGTCCATAAACCACGTGGTTCTATGCCCATATATGGACTCCCCCCCCCCCCCCGGAGTAGCACCCCCATCTCTACTCACCTAAGGAATACATTGGGTATGGTAATTATGTACGCTGTCTATGACTCGTGAAATTCTTTTTGCTGGTGAAAAACAAACAATTTTACATAGATGAATTGATGGTTAAGAGACCTATGTGACGAGTCAACATATACAGGGTGAGTTGCAAAAAAGAGACAAAGGCAAAGACTCAAATCAATTTTTCAATAAAAATGATTGTTTCCTTTTTTTCGGTTCGTTACAGAAAAGACTTGTAGTTTTATCTGGCGCTAAAATTATAACTCCGAGCTGTTTTCGGTGGAAGATAAGACAAAGATTTAGGAATTGTATCTTAAAACTGAGTCACCTACTCTTGTTCGCAGGCATTTTAACGTGAATGTCCTGGGAAGAATATTCCTCGTCCCCGTATAAGCAAAGTTTAAAAATACTTTAAGTGTGGTTAACAATAATAAAGACCATTGTGGCCCTAAAATTCACAGCAAGAACGCTGGCTTGTGTTCAAGACATCAGATACTAAATATCGCGCAAGTTCTTCAGACGGCTATCTCAGCAAGTGAGTATTTCTAGCAGATCCAAAGCGGTTTGAATATATTTCTCTACAAGGTGCAGATTCTTCAAACTCAAGCTAACTAGATTGGCCAGATGATAAGCGAGCATGTTGAGAACGGTAAATACTTTCCAGGAGACCGACTAATTTTGAAGAGGATCGACAATGTTTTGGCCCCCCTACTTCTCTGATTTTAGTGTGCAGGACTCCGCTCTCTGAAGCTACCTAAGGGAGAGAGAATGTATGAAGGTTTCTCGGACACGATTGATAAGCTGAAAGAAAGCATCAAATTAAGTCAGAAAATTCCGAATGGCATATTGTAAAGAGTCGTGAACAGTTTCAATGTCCCTAATGGCGAATATTATAGTGCTGCCAGGTGCCTGGGTCTAACCAGTTATAAATTATCAATCATTCTGACTAAAGATTTGTCAGTTTTAAAATGTTTTTTGAAAATAAAACTACGTAATACGAGTCTTTAATTTTGTCCCTCTTTCTACGGCCAACCCTGTATACTTGATATACCGTATATACTAAAAGTACATAAAACGTCTAGGCTCATGTTATAAATCACAAAGAAGTTTAAGTAGATTACGAACATCAGCTTACACAGAATAGATAATGAAAATGAAGCCAATATATGAATACATTTTCATTGGGTACTTTTAAGGTACTCGTAAAATACAATGTCTTCAGATTGAGACGGGCTTAGTTGGGTTCCCCTTTTTGCTGCTCGAAATATTTCACTTTTTCCATCTGTAATATCATGATGGGACATTGCCATTTTCTCTCATAGGGAAAATTGCATCCCCGATTATTATCTATTTACTTTAAATTATATTAGTAAGACATGTTCCATTTCTCAAAATAACGAGAATATTTAGGTCACTAAATTAGTTATTAGAGCTTCATTGATGCTTAAATAAACTATTTTTTTGGGGGGGGGGGCTGGACTTGAATAAAGAGATCTTCGTATTCTTACCTTATATATAAAAATACCTTTTCAAGAGAAGGGAAAACTGATTTTGAGAGTTTCCAATTACCTAAGAATAGGTATAATGCATGAGAGAAACTTTGAAATTGTTTTTCTAGATGTACTAATTTAAAGCGTAAAAGAAAACAGTTGAAGATTTGTAAAGTGGGACTCAAGCACTGGTCTCTATCTTGGATTCTGTCCAAAACCGAATTTACAAATAGTCAACTCAATTTTGAGCTCAGTATAAGGTCAGAAATCCAAAAGCCACTAGCCTGTGTAAACAATATCTAACGTCTGTCTTATGAATGGCTATAAGTTTAACAATGCTTAACACTGTTTTAAGACATGATCCAAAACCTAGCAGCTAAGTTTTTGTCTAGTTTCGGACATAGTCCAATGCCTGAAAGCCTCGACCACACAGCAAATACTAGTATATTTTTCGGTTCTTTATTAGTATCTAACTAAATCTTGGGCATGTTTTGGACCAAGCCGTCCTATAGCTTATACATCAAAATGTCACATACGGTGTGTCAGGTGTAAACAAGGATAAGCAGTGATATTTTTTATTGATAAAGAATAATACAGAGCTCTAGGGCTTAAATTCATCATCAGCTAAAGATCTTAAGCATTAAGACTGCTGTCTAAGAAAGTTAATTTCATTGGCACTTACACTAAATTAGACTTATCTATAATAAACTATGCGATTTGTCGAGCGTCTGTTCTAGGATACACTCGGTTTCCTAGAGCAGGGTATTTGTAATGGATTTTAGAAAACTCAAAAATGATTTTCGTCATAATTATTAAACATTTTTAAAAATAATTTAGGCACCAATGGTCTGTTTAGGATCAAAGTAATTCAGGTAGTTTGATTTTGCTCCAAGAACCACTGATAGGTATAAAATTATTCTGAATATGCTATAGAGTCCAACTCCTATTGCTCCTTTCATGATTACTAATCTATACCACTTCTTCGTGGCTATACCCTTTCTATAATTGATCTGTTCCTTCTTCCATGATTGGAGGATCTGTCGCTTTGCCCTTCAGGTGAGGTAGGAAAAAGGAAGATATAATGAGGCTGATGGGGAGGTCTAATATTGTTTCTAGGACTATCGTAGGGCTTCAGGAATCTTATTTAGGAAAATAAGTTTACATGTATTCTTGGGAAAGGCAGACAAGGTAGAAATTCCAAGCTTTAGCGTTCAAATGGTATAATGTAAATAATACTAACATGTAGAATGTTTTTTTTACGCAATATATTTTCAAGGTATGAAAAACATAATTATTTTATTATATATTAGTGCCATTAATCATCAAAGAGACAAGAAAAAAGATTGAAATTTCCCATGAGCCTCATTTTGCCTTCCTGTAGACATTCCTGCACACATTTAATTATTATTTGGGGCAATCAGTTAACATGTACTCTTGGGAGAGGCAAGCTGAGTCGTAATTCTAAGCTTTAGCTTCCAAATGATACTAGGTCTATAATACTATTTTGAGTTATGATAGACACTTTAAATTTACAATACAGTAGTCCGATTAACCGTCAAATAAAGAAGGAAAAAAGTTTAACTTTCCACAAGCCCCATTGTGCCTTCCTGTACACATTTGATTATTATTTAGAAAAATCAGATGACATGCACTTCTGGAGAGATAATTCTAAGTTTTAGCGTTCGAATGGCGCAAGGCCTATTATGCTATTTTGTAAAGTGTATCTAGCATAATATATATTTGAGGAATGAAAGATACTATTCTTTTATTGCATATTATTTCCATTAAGCGTCGAGCATACGCAATTCAGCTATTTCTATTTAAGAAACAACATAGAAAGTTTCCTAATTTTTTGTCAAATTATAAACGTATTAATTTGTAAAATATAGATAGCATGGATTTGAGCAAAATCAATATCTTGTTTTTTCCATACCACGGCCAAACGGTTTCCTAAGGTTTATTTAATCGTTTCCTCTATTTCGCAGTAGTTTAAAACATATACTTTTATTTAGTATATGAATCTGTAACGTATTATAAATGCATTATTTCTATCTGTATATGAATAATGCAACAGCTGCACGCTAGCTATTTACTGACTCGTCTACTGCAAGGAGTTTTGAATATTATCAATATTCATTCACGGATTTCACTTGAAAGTAAACCATTCTGGACTGAATTGAAGAAACTATCCATGATTTTTAGTAAATTGTTTGGGAATCTCCTTCAAAGTTAAGGGTCAAATAATAAATCAGTGGGTCAAATCATGCTAATACTGATATTAACATGTTATAAAATCCAGCCATATAAGGCCAACACAACTGAGAATGCTTCTCCTGCAGCCCAATATGTACAAATTTTCTCTTTTACGCCCTCCCATAGGGTTACACATAGGGCTTCTCTTTTACACATACTATTAATTTATGATAGACTACAGACGATAATTGGATTTTGCGGGCTCCTTGAGATTTTCTTCCGTACTACTGACAAAGGCTTGCTATGGTTTCGTATCAAGCGCTGGGAGTAGGTGACAGAAGAACGAATCTAAGTTTTCTTATCTAAACAGATTATTTCTATTATTTTTTGTTAGATCCATGGTGGATGTGTTCTTGTTAATGTCTCTTCCATATTATCTTAAACCGATTCAGGTAATAAATTTGTTGATCACACATAGCTTTTTTTCAACACACACATAGCTTTTTTGGTGCTGATTTACCAAATTGGTGCCGATTTGAGCTTGAAAATTGTTCTTGTTTTCTGTGCAAACTGCACCAAATTTCTTCGTGATCATAAAAAAAAAAAAAAAAAAAAAATCTTCAATCGTTTCCTTTTCTTCAGCAGGAAAATCAAATGAACTAAATAATAATAGTAACAATTAATATTTAATAATAAAAGAACTTCATAATTTAATAATAAATCTTTTAAAATTTTAACCAATGTTTTCTAATGAAATAAAATTTTAAAATTTAAATAATGAAAGAACCTAATAATAATAAAAGACTAAATAATAAGTTGAGATCAATCATGCAAGTATTGATAACCTACAGTTGACTAATGATGTTCATGTAATGGCATTTTATTTACAGGGACGAATCCAGCAAAAAATTTTGGGGGGAGATGGTTAAATTGACTCATGGATGATATTACTGGTTAACAAAAATAAATAAAATTTTTAGAATATAAGATACATTCTTTATTGAAACAGTACTATAAACAAATGTGCAATTATAAAATAAAATTAAGCCGCCATTTTTTGTTGTGGGGTAGTTTATCCAAAACGTCTTCTGTATTGACTGGAACACCTCTGTGTATGGATAATAAGGTCAATTCATTAAGCCGTTCCTGATCTGAGGCACCCCTGGTTCAAGAATTCACTCTTTTTAGGGTAGAAAAAGAACGCTCGCACGTAGTCGTAGTGTATCTTCAAAATAGATGTAATTTGAGGGAAATGTTCTTATCACATTCTTGTAAGCACGTTATGAAATGTTTTGGTGCCACGTTTCCTGACTGTATCCACATTCTCCTCTAAAGAGCTAACTGAGCAATTTTTCTGTGACTAAGGAATAACTGATACAGCTGCTGTGGAGAAGATTCAGAATCTGAATCAGGATGTTCTTGAATTTCCCTCATAGCCTTACAGATAATAATGAGCATCTCTTTAAACATAATGATTGTTTTTAAGTGCATGATCTATCTAGTCTCACAAAGTTTCTTGAATCTCGTTGGCTGTGTTTTTATAGGCCTATGTACAGATTTAGCGGAGATACCAGCTTCCTTGGGCTGAAATCTCATAAATATAACCCGAAAGTTGTCACTTGACCCAGGGGTCGGATGTTTGTGTGCCATTGTGTGCCCGATTCTGTTACAAGCTAGTAGGAGTAGGAGAGTCAGTACATACTGGAGCGTCAAGGTGTTTCAAATGATAAATATGTCTCGTATTCTTAAGTAAAAGGATTTTAGCTTTAAAAAAGTGTAACAATTTTGCTACCGCGTTCATCAGTTTTAAACTTGTGAGAACATAGACGAGATGACTGATAGAAAAGGGAGTTGTGGAAAAACTGAGACTGAAGTGAAGAAAAGAATTTTTCCGAGGCTGGAAAAGGCCCAAAACAGAGAAAGTTATTATTTATACGGAGAACTAAGGTTAGGCAAAACTTGTTGCCACTTTTTTCAACTTGTGGGCTAGGATTTGAAGTTTTTTCTATGTTGGTCTTAGATTCTAAGTATTTTTTGCATGACACTCACTGTTTTTGACTAATCTTGATATAAAAAAGTCGGTTAGTCTATTGAGGCTGTGTCCGTTATGCTATTTCCATTGGCACGAATATTGATCAAATTAGGTGCTTAGGCGACGACAGCTCGGATAGAGCCCCAACCATTTGAGGTCCGTTGAGTCAACTCTATGAGTTATTGTTGCCTTGGTTTAAAATTTGGTTTTTTTATGGTGTTTTTTTTTCCAGTCCCGGGAGATTAGGCCTGGCCATATGACACCTAAAAAGGCAGCTTTTTTTTTCTTCGGCCATTTTTTTTTTTTCAGGTTTTGTTTCACAAAGCCAAAGGTCAATTATCGGATCAGATTTTTCACAGTCCTTGGATTGCAGAAAAATCTTATCCGATCATTCAAACCTTGATAAAATCTGTTTTTTGGCGGATGGTCAAAAACTTGAACCAAGATTCAGCGTCCTGGCTTCAATGCCTGCGACATTTTACACAAGTGTCGAGAACTTCACCCTACTTTGACTGCTTCTAGGCTTGAGTGTTCTTGTGCTTACATATTCTATTTTTTAGAACCACATCGAAGAAGCACACGACATCGACCCTGTTTCAGCAGAGGGTGATCCAACATCGTCAAATACTGTGACGCCTTCCAGACCAGTGGAGTCAGTAGAAAAGAAAATTCACTACTGGATCTTTACCGTTTCCGAACCAAACAGGAAGTGGTGACTCAGAACCAAAGCCAGGTGATGGTGAATCACCTTTGCCAGTAAGCGTGTCTATTCCCTACTTTTTACTGCCGAATTTGACACTAGCTCATAAATTAAATTTCATGAGGTCACATCCGTTTCAGCTGGCACCACCTCAAATAGAAAATCCTAGCTTTGACTTGGCTTCGATTTACTACAGGAAACTTACAACTGATTCCTTCTCACGTTCCTGGGTTACGCCTGAAAATAGAGAATGACAGTAAAAATCAATTCTTTGCAGCATATGCATCGCGTTTTTTTTACGAAAAGTCACAGTTTGTTTCTAGGTTCACCAATTTTAGGCATGCCAACGAGAAGATCCAGGCATATGAAAAGCCGAAAGTACATATCACTGCAGCTGAAGCAAGCTTAAAATTGCGACGATATTGGATGGTACAAAACAGTGCTTTGGCCAATAAACGGAAAGAACAGATTTTGCAAAACGTTCAAGTACTGAACCGCGTTTTGAGGTTCTAAAGCTGTTGGGAAGACAAGGATTACCTTTTAGAGCACATAGCGACCAGGAGAGGCTTGAGCTTCTAACAAAACTGGAAACAAACCGTGAAGACTTCCTTGAGGTCATACTTTTGCTCTTGAAATATTACCGTCCCTCTTAAGGAAAATCTAGAAAAAACAATAGAGGATAGCAGGAAAAGGAAATCAAACAAGGATACGAACGTAAAATTCACAGACATAGCTAAGAGTCATGGTTCACTCGTTGCTTTTCTTTCTAAGACGGCGGTCCAGAAAGTGATAAGGAGCAGTTTGAAGCACACGCAGAGAGTCATAGTGAACAAAATCGGTGAAAAAAGATACAGCATCCAAATGGACACATCTCAGCATGCTGAGGTTGTGGACCAGGCTTCAATCGTGTTAAGGTATGAGAAAGACGAAGAAATTCACGAACGGCTCTTTGCCATCGTGCCCGTCCAAGATTCCAGCAGTAAGGGGATGAAAGGACTTCTATAAGCCAAGATTGAAGAGCATGGACTTAAGTACGGAAATATAGCTGAGGAATTGTTTGACGGTGTTTCTAACATGGGAAGCAAATTTAACGGACTTCTTTCTCACATTAAAAACCGCGTTCCAGATTTGGTTTATACCTGGTGTTAGAGTCGTGTTCTAAGCCTTTGAGTCGTTTATTGTTGCACTGCAACAGAGGCGAGGCATCTCTTCGGCACCATGAACAGGATTTCATGTTTTTTTTGCAGAGTCGCCAAACGAATGGGCCTGTGGCGACAACAAGCAGAGAACACAAACGAAGGACAGTCGAAGTTGAAAAGGCTGCAGAAAATCGGTGAAACTCATTGGTGGGCAAAAGAGAAGTCCCTTGTTTGGAGTTTGTTTGGTGATCATTCACTGTACTAAGATGTAGTACACATTTTTTCCTCATTTAAAAACAGCAGTTCTTTCGACTCAAACACGTCATCGGAAGTCGACTCACAGCTGAGTAAGCTTACGGAGTACAAAATAATCTTAAACACTTACTTGTTCCTGGCTGTATTTGAGATCATTGGCCCTATTTCAAGGTATCTCCAGACAAAATCATTGAACTTTTTAACGGCCTGAAACATGGTTAATAAAGCATGAAAGGATCTAGAGATAATTTCCTTTGAAAGCGTCAAATAAAACGCCTTTAAGTTCGTGTCAAAGATCCAGGGCCTTCTAGTGACCCCTTCATTGTACCTTGAACTTAGCTCAGAGATAACAGCTTGTCGCGTTGCCAAGAAATAGTGAATGCCGGGAGAAACGGCAAAATATTCTTGACCTGAAGATCCGGATCAGCGATTTGGAGTCAAAGTGTTCAGGTTAGTAATTGACCAAATAGTTAGTAATGAAAGGAAGATGTTCAGACGAAAAAACAGCTTATTTCTGAGGTATATCTCTTGCAGCCCCCCACTTTCAGCCTTGTGCGTCGAGGTGAAATACCGAAGTTGGCCCTTCGAAACGTTGCAGAGATGGCGAAGGTTTCACATGACGAGCGGAGGTCAGAGCTGAAAAGCTTTGCCTAAGTGTACGACGAAACCATTAGCATAGGTCATAAAAATGGCCAGAATGGACTTGGTTCAAAAATTTGAGAATGGAATTGAACTCGGAGCTAAGTGCAGAGGGGCTGATGTGTGAGATTCAAGTTCCTTTATTTCGTACAATAATTATATAATTTGCGCGTATCGGCCACTATTAAGGCTCAATCTGTGCTCATGAGCTTACACTTCAATTTTTCTGGTCTACGAATTTCTGCAGACATTTCTGCAGAAAGATCCTTCAGCGAACTGAAGCTCATTAGGGCAAGATTAAGAACTACAATATCAGATCATCTCTTGGAAGCATTCATGTTGATGTCATGAGATAGGGAACTGCTTTAATCAGTACGGTTTGAAGAAATTTTAGAAGACATGAAAAGAGATTTAAAGACTTTAACTTCACTTTTGTTAATGCAGTAGCTTTTCCCTCTTTTAGTCCAGCTATTTTGTTTTGTATCTGATCAAAATATATATATTTTGTGTTTTGATGGAAAATCGAAAAACTTTCAGTGGAATTAAATATCCTTCTGAAGAGGACAAATACCTTGAATGTTCTTTGGTCCAGGTTTCCAAAATGCAGGACGAAAGCTGAAAGTTTTTTATACAGCTGAAAATACGATGCCGCTCTCTCCCTTTATGTGGAAACCTGAGCAACACCGAGTCCAACGAAGCATCGGGGAGATCTGGCACAAAAAATGATTAGCAGTATCTGTCCTCTTCCTACTATAAGCCTACTTCTTACTTAGCGGGTAGTACTAATTTGCCTGGCGATTGAATTTCGGCACGAATGACGCGGAGGGCAATTTCCATTCCTTGTTCAAGGCTCTTTCTGATTAAACACGAAAAAAATAATCCTTCTATAGGGAGGGCCATAGGTAGGGCCACTTAACCCAAATGCCCCTTTTCGCTACCAGTCCGCCTCTGCTGTGAAAGGATTACTTTCTTGAACAATGTTTTTTAAAATTGCAGTGCATTTAGATAAAATTCTAAAGTAATTAAGACTTCTTTCAAAGTTCCAAGACAATTTCCTACATCAGGTATTTTGTACGAATGACAGAGGGCTAATTTTAGGGAGATATTTGCACAGCGAACATAAATTGCATGGGGAAGACTTTCATGGACTGTAGCAGAGCATCCTTGAAATTGGTCACTCATAGATGAAGCTCCATTATAACCTTGCCCCCTTAAATATTTTAAATTGATTCCTATTTCACCTAAGGTTTGTATCAACCAACTAATGTCTGCTATCAACTATTTATTTCTTTTAAAGCTATCAACTAACAATTTCTTTTTATATTTGTTGATTTCCGTTTTGAGATGATGAACGACTAATTGACAAATAGTGGCGTAGACTTCTATTTAAATACTGAAAAAGTACACGTGTGATTTAAGCGAAGTGCAACTATCTATGGAGTCTGAGGCTATGATGGCACGTGGCTTACTTGGCAGCAGCCTGCCATTATTCCCAACTGCATTTTCATAAAACACAAATTCTCGTGTGGAGATTGTCACACAATACCTAATTGTTGTCCATGCATTGCTCTAGATTAATTGGATGAAAACCCATAATGAATTTGGTTAGTTTTTAAGACAGTTTTGTTTTAAATTTTATTTATAAATCAGTAAAAAAAATAATTTACGTATCCTTTTCACAATAAGATATATGGCATACATTATTATCCTTTCATATTAGTAAAAATCTACAAGAATTTTGATTTTAAAGGGAAAATTTCCCGATTTTTTTTTTTTTTTTTTGGGGGGGGGGGGTTGTATCACCTTAATCCCCCCTACCTGGGTTCACCCCTGTGCATTTGTAATGCTATCATTTGCCCACTGAGCTACTGAAATCGGTATCCAAAAAAATCTACGTGTGTCCAGCCCTCGATGATTTAAATGATAATATAGGTGGCAGATTCGAAGCACTATTTTCATCAATTACTTAAGTAGTTCCTATTTTTCTTGCAATTAAAACTATAAGTACTTCTGACTGTACTTTTACCTATTGTATTCTGAATAGAGTTATAAAGAGACACGTTATTTTTGGAACCTGAATTTATAGACCAACAATTACTGGATTGCATAAATTCTTGTAAAGATGTCTACCAAAGCTTTGGGGCCTTTGGCTAGGTAAATTTAATAAAATTTAAAAAAGGAATGTTTGGAAGCGTCATTTTAGTCTTTTAGTGTGTTCGCTGGAGGCCTGTGGTTTCTAAGAGATGTTTATTATTGTTAAGTTTTAGTTATTGCCCAATTGCTTATATCTAAACCATAGGCTAGTCTGTTTCAAGGATAGGGTTTGCTGTATTTGGTATTTAATAAAAAAGGGTAAAATTCTACTTTAGTTACTTTTGGCTATCTTGGAATGGGATTAGGTTAGGGAAATGAAACTTTCAGGGATGGGTCTACAGGCTAAAGTATGTCCTGGGAAGGTATTTACCCATGCCTACCCATTGAAATTTTACCCAGGTCTGAAATTTTTCCCAGGTAAACACCTGGGAAGGTATTTACCCAGGTCTATACCCATTGAAATTTTGACAAAACAACATTTGCCTTAATTTTCAATTATCAGTTTTTTTTTCTTTGGCTTTAGTTCTGAAAATGCAATTTCAGTTATTTGAGCATAATTTTAAGCCATATCAATGTTTTATTTCCAAAATTTATGAAATGTATTTGCATAGGGTAAGACACCCAGTAGACGGCCACCTGCCTATTCTCGGACAGAATGTAACTAACAGGGAACCTACCTCTAGGCTAATGTGCTTAGAAAGTTTTTAGAAGACAGCAGGTGTCAGAATAGGCAGGTGTCTAGAGGTAGGTTCCCTGTTAGTTACATTCTGTCCGAGAATAGGCAGATGGTTGACTACTAGGTGTCTTACCCTATCTATTTAAAACCTTATAAGTTGGGATTGAGCAAAGTTTTGAAGTTGAAAACTATTTTGTTGTACTTCATTCAAACAGAAGATCTATTTTGCAAGGTTTCACTTTTATAACTCACAGATTTTTAAAGATCATCAAAGGTCAGGAACTTCTAGGGGGAGAAGGAGTAGAGGTTGGTACTTCAAAATACCTTCCTGGGACTAACTTTAACATTTACTCCCATCCCTGAAAGTTTCATTTTCTTAACCTAACCCCTTTCCAAGACAGTCAAAAGTAGCTAAAGTAGAATTTTACCTAAAGCAGATCAATATTTTTGCTCTGTCAGACTAAGCCCAGGTGAGACACTCAGTAGGCTATTCAGACAGTTAATCACTACTTCAATGGTTAAATATCTATAAAATCCATGTCTTTGTAATTTTTTTGAATCATATTATTGACTTACAAATAAAGTGAATATACCACTTGATGCCTTTTTTTATGCTCTTTACAAATATAATAATGACTTCTATGTGAAATCCAAATTTAAGCCCTTTTTGAGCTCTTGAAAATGACAAAAATATAAAAACCTAACCTAGGTACCTCCCACCCCCCCCCCCCCAAAGAAAAACCACTAAATATAGCATATGCAATTAAAACCATGCTATGCATGGTATTTGTATACAGTAGTGTCTTGCATCATTCTGTCAAAATGGGTTCTTCATTTAGTCTTCAGTTGAGATATATAAAAGAGTGGGTATAGCCTATTGACAGAGTACCTGCAAAATTTATTGTTACAATTTTCATTTACCCAACTTAATTGTGGTAAGTCAGTGCTTGTGGATTAAAAAAAAAGGATTTATTATGAAACAGTAAGTTTGAAACAGATGTTTTAAGCCTTTTTACACCCTATATATTTTTATATTTTTGTCATTTTCAAAAGCTGAAAAAGGGCTTCAATTTGAATTTCTGATAGAAGTGATTATTATATAGTAAAGAGTGTAAAAAAAGGAACATCCACCATATGGCTAATATGGGAGTAAAGTTCATTTGTGATGCAAATGGATGTTATATTTAGATTGAAGATGCAATTCTAGGCATATATTTGCACATTAGGCGGGTGGTGGTATATATTCTGTGAATATATAGGTCCTAAGAAATTCATGAATTTCATAGAAAAACTGTAAAAACAAGGAAAGAAGTGAAGCTCTCCCCCTGCAAAATGTGTTAACTATGGTTTTTCTGCATATTATGGAGTAAGAATTGTTTTTCTTAATATGTTTCCTTATGCCCAGCTGGACTCCTAGGCTTATAATACTGGTTGGCTAATTTAAAGATTTGTATATATATACACTGTCAAATTAGTCATCTGGTGGTATCCCTAAAAAAGGTATTGAGTGATGTATTCACTTTATTTTTAAGCCAATTATATGATTTGCAAAAAATTTACCCATGTCTTGGCATCTAGATCATGGACTGTTTCACCATTGGACTTGTCATAGTTTTCTTGATAAAAGTGTGATTAGCTTTAATATTTCATTGATAAACAATGCTGAGTATTGACAGTCAGTAGGGAAGTCTCAGGTACAATCCTAGACAAGCTGCTTTTGCTATCTTGCAAAGTGGTTAGGCTAGGAAAATAAAACTCAGTAGAGATTCCAGGTCAAAAACAGGCCTACTCTGGAGAGATAGTGCCAAGTTAGCATGTTAATGCTCTTCATATTTCTATATATTGGACATTTTCCTACTTTTCTGGTCTACATCTTACAAAATTTTTGACAAAACAACTTATCTTAATTTTCAGTTTTCACTTTTGGTAAATTTTTCATTATTCATATTATTGACTTACAAATAAACATACCACTCAATGCCTTTTTTATGCTCTTTCCAAATGTAATAATCATTTTTGTTAGAAATGAATTTTACCCCCACCCCTACATATACCAATTCAGGGTATATATTTGCAAATTAGGGGGCTGGGGGGTAAATTTTATTTCTGATGTAAATGAGAGGTAAGTTTAAACTTTCCCCCACCCCCCAATGTGCAAATATATGCCCTGAATTGGTATATATAGGGGTGGGGGGTAAAATTCATTTCCAACAAAAATGATCATTATATTTGGATAGAGCATAAAAAAAGGCATTGAGTGGTATGTTTACTTTATTCATAAGTCAATAATATGAATAATGAAAAATTTACCTTACTTTCTTTTTATCTGGTTTTGGTTTTGAAAATGAGATTCCTTTTATTTGAGTAGAATTTTAAGCCATATCAATATTGTTTTTTTTTTCTTCTAAATTTAAGAATGTATTTGCAGATCTTTGAAACCCCACAATTAGGGTAAGATTTATATTAAGAGACTATTCAGGTAGCTTAGAAATAAACTTTCCTCTACAGTCAGAATTGCATCCTGAATACAAATTTAACATGCATTTGCATTGAAAATGAACTTTACCCCCACCCCTATATATACCAGTTCAGGCTATATATTTTCACATTAGGGGGGGGGGGGTAAAGTTGATATCTGACACAAATGAATGTTAAATTTGGATTTAGGATGAAATTCTGACTATATAGGTAAGTTTATTTCTTAGCTACCTGAGTAGTCTATTAATATAACCTTATTCCACAATTAGGAATTGAGCAAAGCTGTGATGCTGAAAATACCTTCTTTTTTTTACTTCATTTAAGCTGAAGATCTATTTTGCAAAGTTTTACTTTTATACTTTTACTTTATAAAACAAATAGTTTTAAAGGTCAGTGCCCTCTAGAGAGAGAAGGAGTATAAATAAATGTTTCAGAATACCTTTCCAAGACATCACTTTAGTCTGTAAATTCATCCCTGAAAGTTTCATTTTCCTTACCTAGACACTTTCCAAGATAACAAAAAGTAGCTTGTCTAGAATTTTACCAAGCCTAATCTTGTTAAATATAACCCTGTCTAGACTCAGGGTTCTAAAACTGGAACAAAGTATCCAAATCATTGAAATGCTCAAGGTTGCACAGATGCTTTCTAAGACAGGCATCGTGAAGCAAAAACATATTTCCTTCTCTCAAAAGTCCCTAATCTAGGCTTATACTAACCTTTTTTTCTAATCTGAGGGCTCTGATATTACTTTTAGGCTGGTTTTTGCAAACATCTCTCTTCATTCTACTCTGATCAGTTTTCTAAGGACTCTGATGAGATGTTTATCAACATTCTCTATTTAATACTTTCTTTGTTAGGGAGCTGTAAGACCTTTGCACCCTGATTACATTTATTCACACATTGAAGCAACATTAAGAGATAAGGTCCAACGTTGGATCTGTTAGGCTCTATTGTTGAAATGGCTACTAATTAAACACTTTACACAAAATATATAAAAGAGAAGGTTGTGACTATGGTTACAGCCCAGTAAAATGCCTTCCAACTAGAATAGATGCAATTTAAGCCCACTTGGTAACAGTGACCACAAATAGGTATTATCAAGGTATATATATATATACATACAAGGTATGTATATATATACATACTAATCACTATTTATGAGACACAAGTGACAAGTAGCTCTTGCTGTATCTTAAAGGTTTGGCAAGTTGCCTATTCTTTGGCAAGTCTCCTTTTGAAAATTTTGACTGATGTTGAAGATGTGGTCTCCCTACTTAAACAGTTCCAGTAATTGATGAACCTTTGGTGAAAAAATCTTGACCTTGTGTTTTTCTTTCTTTAGGTAAATGAGTAAAGAGCTTCTTTTAGGGTTCACTAACATAATTATGTGTCAGTAGCATGTCACTGCACCTGTAGTAGAAGGTCAAAGATGGTAGTTTTAGGGTGACATACAAAAATACATTTGGTGGCCCTCCTCTGCACAGCTTCAAAAAGATTCCACATGATTTGCTACTAAAAGTTCAATCAGTAAGTCTAAGGCTTGAATTGCTCTGGAGGCAGTTTGTTAAATGTTAAAGGTTATCTATAATAGCTAAAATGAATGGTGACACACTTGGATATATTAAAAAAGAGAAGTTGCCTGTCTGCACATGCCTTAACATGATCAAGGCTGGATTGTATTAATGATTTGTTGGGTATGCCAAATAGTTTTGAATCATCAGTGCAAAGGGTGAAGTGGCTGCTGACTTTGGGCATCATTTCATTAATATATAGAAGAAGCATTGTAAGTCCAAGAACAGCTTGCAGGGGAACACTACTTAATACTTTGCAAGGTTGTGTGTAGGTACATTTGCTGTCTGTTGTGAATAGTTGTTCAGCCTGAGATCTGCTGACCAGGAAGTCCATTAGGCAATCTACTAAGTCTTTGCTGATTCCTGCTGCTGTTAACTTCTAACAAAGCTCATTATCTGGAACCTTGTCTTCTTCTTTGTCTTTGTCTTCTTTTTTATTTTTTTTTCTCTCTTCTTTTTTTATGTGGATCTTTGTATTTTATGATTTTTTTTCCTTGTTGATTTTTTTTAATTTTTTTTTTCTTGTGTTGGGTCTCTTAAAGGTGTGAATGTATGATGCTGAAAATGTTTTTGTTTTTTTTATGTATTGGCTATGACTGAACTAATGAGGTGGACCAGCTGGGTATATTCAAGAGACTAAATGTAGATTGTAGAGAGGTTGGCTATAACACAGTACTTTTATTCAGTTAACATATAATATAATTGGATATATTCTGTCTACTGGGACTGGCTGTCCCAAGTAGACCACAAGTCTCAAAAACAACACTAATATATAAATAAGACACAGACACTTACAATAATCTGACAAAGTCCAAGGTATTTCTAATGATAAAACAAACGGGCAGAGGTTCACCTGGCAAGTCAAAAAGTCTGCCTTCAGTCTCAAAAATCAGGGTATATATATGAAAAACCTAACCACGTCCTTCCAGTAAATTGATGCATTTAGCCAGGAAATTCGTTATTGAGCAAGTTCCCTCCAAGCCCACCCATTCCATGATTTGTATCCTTATTTTAAAAAGTGGTATTTTGAAACATTGTTTTTGTGTCTTAATATTTTTACTCAATTATTAATTAACTAAATTAGAAAGCTTTACCACATAGCCAAGAAAGTGATACAATTCTGCTGTGCTGTGGCAACCTTAATTGGATTTGAGCTTTGATGAGTTTTTAGTAATAATACTAGTTTAGCTTGGTGTTGTCAATCCTTTTGGCCTGTAAATCTCAAGCCAAAAAATGTGGCTCTATCGCACTTTTTAGGGTTGTAATGTCAGAAAGGCTGAGATAGGTGGAATATCTTTCACAGATGTTGGATGATAGATTGCCAAAGATTGTTCTTTTTGGCCATCATCATCATTTGTGGCTATTCATCTGGGGCCAAACGAAAAGCAGGCTAGGGGTAAAGAGTGAGATGTTAAATAGGCTGGGGTGGAGGAGGAGCGTGTGTAGCTGTATTGGCCTTTGACGACAATGTATGACAGATTTCTAAAGACTGTTCTATTTGGTCATTCACCTTTGGCAAACGAAAAGCCTTCCTTAATAGGGTAGGTGGTCATAATTAATAGCTTCATGGGAGGGTTTAAAGTGTAGGCTTGGAATAGATTTGGTTAGAGAAGGAGTGTGTGTGGCTCTTTTGGCCCTATGTGGCTTGGTCAGGGTTGCCACCAGCTCGAGAAAAAAATCCATGGCAAGCAAAGGCATTTTCAAAGGACCAAAAATTTGCCACTCATTATGCTTCGCGTCGCTCACGGTTTTACTTTTCCATGTTTAGATCCTCGTTACATAAATTATTGTTATCACAAAGACGACGATTTTTTTTTTTTTTTTTTTTTTTTTCCCAGTGATGCAAGATTCTGTGTCCTGTCAGGCCCCAGGTGCTTTGAATTATTCAATGCATCTGGTGTTGTCATCATTGAACAATTTCACTCTTTTAGTTAATTCATTGTTAATATTTTACCCAGCATTAAAAGGGAATTATACTCTATCTTGAAATAATTCCCATAATTATTAGAAATATATTCCATTGCACGCCTAACCCTTAAGTATGCAGTCTAAAACTAAGTCTAACCAATCCATTGACAACATCAAAAGGTTTAGTTGCTGCATTTGGAAACAAGATTATCTTTAGAATCTGGAGGCTGTTACAGTTTTTATAAATCGCTTAAGAACCCTGAACTTCTCGCGTATGAAGTTAGGGCTGAGCAATATATCGTGAGCCCATAAAATGCTCTCTTAAGCTATGTTTTTTCACCTTCTTGTCTCTTCTGCAAAGGACCAAGATAATAACATTAAACATGACGTAGATAATTTCGGAGACCACACTGCCTTTCCATGACGATAAAATACAAGTTCAAAATAGGGATTAAAAAACATTACAAAAAAACATTAAAGCAGTACAGATTTATGTTCGCAGGGCCACATTTTTTGTTTTGGTGTTTAGGCATTAATCTTCAAATAAATTTACGGATTCATGGCATTAATTTACGCAGAGACTTTTTCAATTCAATGCACAGGCAAGGCCATCTGTTGTTCCATGTGAATCTATTTCTGCAATGAAGCCCAGACAGTAATTTTTATATTATTTGGTTATTTGGGCAATTTTTAAAGTTAAATTTATCTGGTATTAAGAATTCTGCATGAAAAGTTTAAACTTGTGATTTTTTGGAAAAAAAATCCATGTATTTATAGTAAAAATCCATGGCATTTCAAATATCCATGTGACTTGTAAAAAAAATCCACGTAAACATGGATAAATCCATGGCAGTGGCAACTTTGGGCTTGGTGCCGCAGTGGCTTGTTAGTAGTAGTAGATTCTACTGTCTATGTATTATTATTTAGGAAAATGGCCATTTGGGAACCTCTTGAGCAGTGAAGCCCCTGGCAGTTTTGATTTCGGAGCCATTTTGAATAATCCAAATTTAGTGAATATGACATCAGAAGAAGAAACAGCCAATCCTGCTGTCCAATCTTAGTAAGTACCTATTATCTAGGTCGGGAGCTAGAAATTTTATTATGCTGAAGCTTAGATTCCATAGGCTAATGCTTCCTGGGCAGATGTAAGATTTTTCAAGGTTAAAGCGGCAGATTCATTTAATATGGTTGTTTGTACATACAATTTAGAACTAAATGTGTCAACATATACAACCTATTATATGTATGTAAACTATATATATTTATATATATATATATATATATATATATATATATATATATATATATATATATATATATATATATATATATATATATATATATATATATATATATATATATATATATAATATATATATATATATATATATATATATAATATATAGCTATATATAATATATATATATATATATATATATATATATATATATATATATATATATATATATATATATATATATATATATATAATATATATATATATATATATATATATATATATATATATATATATATATATATATATATATATATATATATATATATATATATATATATATATATATATATATATATATATATATGTGTGCCCCTTGAGTCTTGAGTAGGCGTGTTTTTATGGGATATGTGTTTTGGGTCTTGGATTCTTTCTAAAATTCTTTTCTGCATCTCTTTTTGCAGCGATTGCAGTTTGGCACTCATCATTCCACCATGGTTTTAATGTTTCCCATGATTGTATTCTTAAGTATTGTTTGTTTGTAGTTCTAGGTATTGTTGTAGTGACAGTTTCTCAGATATGGACAGTTAGTCTTGAAGTAAAGAATTATGGATCTTTGCTTTCTTGAATAGGCTTGTAATCAATGTTTTGAAGATTGAAGATTTCTTCAAACTTTACCCAATTTATCTTGTAATTATTAAATGTTGTAGTATACTCCTCTTCTTCTTCTTCTTAAACAATTATACCGAACCGATTTATACCAGTATGGCATTGTGATCTGTTAGTAGATGAGGGACAGTTTTTTTTTTTTTTTTTTTTTTTTTTTTTTTTTTTTTTTTTTTTTTTTTTTTTTTTTTTTTTTTTTTTTTTTTTTTTTTTTTTTTTTTAATGATACTTTATTTGGCATAAGTTGTAGTCAATGATGGATAACAGGCTAGTTTCTTATAAACAAATAGATCTTCAACTCATACGGTGCGGATATCAATATTCCTGGAAATTAATTTATAAGGTTTTTCTAAAAATTGACCTGCTTTGTTAGTTTTCTTTCCTCCCCAACCAAGACTATGAGCATTAAAGTCTCCTGCTATTATTATTTTCTGATGAACCAACTTAGATGCAATTTCTGTTAGGGAATCTTCAGCTTCGTGGTTACTAATAGGGTTGTAAAAAGAATATACTGTCAGTGTTTCTCTGTTTTATAGACCTATTTTTACTCCAACTACATCAACCTCATTTGGGAATCCTTTGGTATTATAAACATGTGTTTTAACATAAGGATAGCCATACATCCTCCTTTTCTACATGATGATCTGCCTTTTCTGTAGAGTTCATAGCCTTCTACCCAAAGTGTACTTGCTGTGTCAAGGGGGTTTCTTGGGTGTGGATAGCATGTGTATCTTTTTCCTTGGTATATGTGAGCAGCTGCTCTAGTTTCTCTTTCGATAATGATCGTGTATTCCATTGGAGAATCTTTAGTATTATTTTGCTCTGGTTTTGTGAGGGATTGATCGTGGATTTGGTCTTTATACGTTTGTCATATGGTGGAAAGTTTGATGGTTGTTTTGGATGGTAATTAGATCTATCTCTGCAGTTTCTACAAGGCTTTTGGAGAAGTGTTTCGTTGCTAAGTCGCTCGTGATAGCTGCCTTGTGTCCTTGGAGTATATAAGCTTGGAAGAGGAATAGTATAGGAATAATAAGGTTTGACAAGGAACAAATTGATAAAGTAATTGGATATATTGTTCTTGATAGAGTATTTTGGATATATTGTACAGCAAAAAAAAAAAAGAAATCGCTGAACAATATATCCAAAATCCCCATCTCTAACTTGCTGGATAACAATAGCTGAGGAGCTTTTCCTTTTCCGATGCCATAAAGGTGCAATGTTGTGTCGCAACTCAGTATGACAGAACGGCATCAGCTGGTAAGCTTCTGATCCTAGCTTGTTGCGAAATTTGTTGTTTTTTTTTCTCCGTTTTTGTTTATTTTTAATTTTTATTTTTTTTGGAAAAAATGAAATATCACGAAACTTGTGTTTGATTTGTCTTTGTGTATCAGATTTAAAAGCTGAAACGATATCTGATGTTAGTTTCTCCGAAATGTCAAAAAATAAATCAGAAATACTCTGTTTTTGAACAAAAATGAACAAATTTTTTAACGTTTTAGTTAAATAAAACAAGCGTTCAATAGAAGTTTGTAGATCAGTTGTGAGTTGACAAACTAGGTTTTCTGAGATACTTCAAAATCTTTTTAATACCCATCCTACCAACCCGTCCCCAAAAACCTTGCTCTACGCAGGCATTTGAGATCAAAATCCATTCACCTTCATCGCCATAAAAAACGACATGTTAAAGATTATTTGTAATAAAACATAAGAAAATTGCACATCTGATTGATCAAATGAACAAAAATCACAAAAATTAAATAAGAGGCTTAAAGCTCATCCTCAGAATTCATCTTCTTGACACTTCACGTTGTTGCACGTAACTCCTCTATATACTCGACAACCTATGGTGCTTTCCAGGCCATTTTTCTTGTAGGATCATCTGTCACTGTCGCATCAGCTCGGCAAGAAAACTTTACTGTCTTTAGAAGATGAGGAGGAGCAGCAGGAAGATCCATCATTTTTGGCTCTAAAACTTCATTGCCTTGAAGATTCCATCCCCAGCTTAGGGGGTCAACGTTGTTCCCTAGCCAAATCTGAACCTGGCTGTAGACTCGGAACGAATGATACTTCGCTGCCATCATAGTCGGAGGCAGCTATTGTGGGGTGTACGAATTGACTTTCAGCATTGACTTTCCTCTGGAAAACTTGGTTCCTGGCAGTTTCAAGACTTGGCAGATCCTGGCAGTTTTAGAGTATCAGCAAAGCTTTCTCTCCAGCCGCAGCTATCTCATCATGAGATGCAGATTTTTTGGTAAACAGGGCACTGGCGTCTCTGAAACTCGAGCTGCTGGATGACAATAGCTGAAGAGCTTTTCCTTTCCGATGCCATAAAGGTGCGATGTTGTGTCGCAACCCAGTAAGGCATGACAGAACGGTATCAGTTGGCAGGCTTCTGATCCTAGCTTGTCTTTTATCTGACAAACATCCCAAGCTAAGCATTCACTTCTGAATTTCGCTTCCGGCGAGAAGTAAACTCGATTTGAACTCGTGTCTACATGACAGGTGGGGAGGACGATAACATCCGTGTCATCAGCAACCCCAATGGTGTCGCTATTAAGTGCAGTTTCCGTTGCCTTCTTCAGTATGTCCAGATCAGCATCTCCTTCTGAGTGTTATACATCGCAACCGCTGGCTACCAGAGCGTTTCCAAGAATCTTTAGAAGACGTGATTTGTTCTCCTTGCATGAAAGAAACTCCTCTTTCTTCATGCAAAGATTCATTTCTTCGGTAAATAACTCTTTGCGGCCGACAGATCCAGCTCGACGCAAATGGGTTGCATCTTTGATTGACTGACCGCCGTTGTATCCGTCGAAGACGACAACTGCACGGGGATACTTTGTTTTTACGTAATGAATGTACGAAGACATGATAGCCTTGTACGTGGAAGCGCCTTCCACGGGATCCGATGGAGGAGGGCGCCCCTGTCTAAGACGAAGCTGGTAATTCCCACCGGTCTTGGGGACTGAACATCAAACCCACATGACTGATAGACTGCTTTTGCAAGCTCAGGCCTGTTGGCCTTTTGCATGAATCCGTTTCTTTCGATAAAAGCAGGAGGAATGGTACAGAGCTCAAACTTGAAATAATCTTCCTTGAGACTAATCTTCCTTGAGACTTGAGACCTCTGGGCAACAATAGTGAACCTCTGAAAAAGTAGCGCCGGGTCGATGTGCGCCACCTCAGAAGGGCCCGACTTTTTTGTGCTCATCAGTCACTTGGTCTTTCTTTTTAAAGACGAGTTCCTTCAAGGTCTTTTCTGACATCTTGTCTCAGATTTTCTTCCCAGCAGATTCGGCTTTGTCAACATTCACGCCTGGAGATGAAGTTACTCCATTTGCAACGTTTCTCAGTTGTACATTGCCTTTGAATGGGGATGACACTTCGAAGAAATCTACCAACTTCGCGGTATCTTCAGAGTCACGAATTTGTCTATTCAGACTGAAGTCACGATGCTGCTCGCTTGTAGAGTAGCCGATATTCGTCAGGTTCTGCATCAACAGGTTGACCTCAAGACACGCCGGCCTCGATAGGACCCAAATTGCTCTCTGTTCTTCAGTCATGCCACCACCACCAGTGAGTCCTCCCGATGTCTTTAGGCTTCGCATGTACTCTTGTTCAATAACTAAGTCTGCTGAGAGGCCGGCCGAGCGCCGATCTAACCTTCTAATCGTGTGTCCTTGCTCACTGAACATCTGAAACTTTTTTGGGTGATGACTGGGAAGTTTATTATCTCTTGGATGTACAACCAGACAGATTTCACGTAAAGGTTGTGCCCAGATGCGGCTAGGTAGGGAAGCATTTCTGCTGGAACCTGCAAATGCAGGTCCCATAGGCCCAGTCTCTCGGCACGTATAACTTGAGAAGCTTTTCAACCATGTCAAGGTAATGCAGCCAGAGCTTTGCTGTTCGGTGATCTCGTAGGTCTTCAATCTTCTATTTGATAATACTTTCCAATAGTCCCAGCTCTGGTCCTTCGTCAAGGACTCTAGAGGACATTTTTCCCTTAAGGGTGTCGTTGAAGAGTTTCTCAAGGTCGAAAGTATCCAAAGTTCCCGCATCTTTTCCTAAAAGATGAGCGTAGAGAGCCGAGCTCACGGGAATGTGAGCTCTAATAGCTCTAGAAATTGCTTTCCCAGAGAGTATATGATGTACCGTTGCCGGTGCGTATGCTATTTCCAAGATTTCTTTGAGTCCACTGTCTTGCATCAGGTGCCCTATGCATCCAACGAAGCTCAGCATCAGGTGAAAGCCTCCGAGTTTGATGATAACGTTGTCCAGCTCAACTAGTCAAGCGCTAGTTTTGTATAATCATAAAAGCACAGGGAAACATAATTAGTTGGTTTATTTGTCCTAGGCTAGTTATATTAATATATATTAAATAGGCTGTGAAGTAATAATTTTTGTCCGGTTTAAGTTTCAACTTTGCTCTTTACTTCCCTCGAGGAAAAACTTTTTTTTTTTTATTAATACGCTTTAAATGCAGGGAAATGTATCTTTCAACTGCTTATACCTGCACCAGTATATGGCACTGATAAGCAAAATGGTATATTAAGGGGAGTATGCAGAGAAGAAGTGTTGTTGATGCAGGCCATGTCCTGATTAAGGCTATGTAATTCAGCTTATTTACAAGTTTGGTAAGAAAGAAGCTACCCTAGCATTTATTTGACGTTTTTAAGAAAACTAACGTCAGAAAGGGTTTCAGCTCTCAATTCTGATACAGATAGATGTATCAATCACTCATTTTGTGACGCTTCATATTTTCATGAAAAAATAAAATAAATGTGACAAAAATAGCGAAAAAAAAAAGATTTTGTCACGGGTTAAAGATGAGATATGTTGTTCAGCGCTTTTTTCTGGTCCGGATGGTGAAGAAAGCATTACTTTATCAATTTGTTCCTGGTTTGGGCATTTTTTCCCGTATTATTTCTATACTTGAAAGTACTTATCATGGTGTAGGCTTTGAGGCTGGTGATTGCCTTGGCTGTGTTAATAGACATTGAGTCTGTAGCGGGTTGGGGACTGTTGTTAGTAAAGCTGGTGGTTCGGGGTTTTGTCTGGTGACTGGTAGGCTTGTGGGTCTTGATTTCCTGTTGCTGCTACTGGAGGTGCTGCTGACTAGTGCAAGGAACAGTGATGAAAAGCTGTCGGGGATTAGAGGTCTTTTTGTGTTACTGGATAATTGTAATGTCCATTGAGTCTCTAGTATACGACTATGTATTACAGTATTAGTCGTATGTACGACTATGTATTAGTCGTATGTACGACTATGTATTAGTCATATTTATTAGTATACGACTATGTTACGAGGTTATCTGTATTTGAGACTTAGCCTTCTGTTATTGGAATAATGGGGAACATTGTAATTTATGCATTTAGGTTAGACTTTTAATTCGTTGCTTTCGTTTTCTCCTTTGTATACTATGCATTTACTTGTTGTGTTTTAAATGCTAGGAGATGTGCCCAAGCCTGCGGCACTTTGTTAATTGGATTGGTTTATCCTTGTATACTTCATCTGCCTTTGGCTGCTCTAAGTGCCACTTTGTTAATTGCCTGTTGCACTTCGTTAATTGGATTGGTTTATCCTTGTATGCTTTGTGTGCCTTTGGCTGCCCTAAGTGCCACTTTGTTAATTGTCTGTTGCACTTTGTTAATTGGATTGGTTTATCCTTGTATACTTTATGTACCTTTGGCTGCCCTGTGTGCCACTTTGTTAATTGCCTGTGGCACTTTGTTAATTGGATTGGTTCACCCTTGTATACTTTATGTGCCTTTGGCTGCCTAAAGTACAATCCCTATGTGCCACTTTGTTAATTGCCTGGGGCAATTTGTTAATTGGGTTGGTTTATCTTTGTATACTTTGTGCCTTTGGCTGCCCAAACTGGAATATTTGTTGGGTAGTGTGAGAATGTCCATCTATTAAAAAAGTACAATCCTCCTTGTTTTTGAAGTGTTTATTACTGTTTTACCTAGAAAGTGGATAGTCTTAGGTGGAATGGCTTCTTCTTTGACAGTCATTAAACCATCTTTTAGTTTAGCTTTAGAGGATTTGGGTGGTATTTTTCATACTAGAAAGGTGGTATTTTTCGTTCTTTTTTCTGCAGGAATTGTTGGGTAGTTTGGTGGTGGCCTGTAGGATTTGTAGCCTGCGGGGGATTGTTAAAAGGCTTTTTCCTTTTTGATTTTATTTGTAGAGTGATGACCTCTGAAGATTCTTTTGTGTAGGTTTTTTTTTTTCCTGAACTCTGATATTGTGTTGTTTTGGCTATCGTCAGACATTTCGGTTTCGATTTCCAATGCAGGATTGGAGACTTGATGTGGAGAGAGTATAGCGTCTCACCAAGACTGACCCCCTTCTAGATCGGGGTAGGTTTTGGGATGGGTTTTTGCATTTAATCAAGGAAAAAAGGTAAAATAGGTACAGTGTGTTAAACTTAACGTGGCAAATCAATCAAAATACTTTTACCAAAAAATGATAATAATTGTAGTCTTTCTTCTTCTTCTTCTTCTATTTAACAGCAGGCGGGCTTTTCAGTATAACTATTTAGCCCTTTTCCTTTTGCTTCACTCTGTGGGATACAGAGCTACTGGCTTGATTGCCTCATATTTATTAGATATATTCAGATATCTTTCAGCAGATCTTTCGACTCTAGGACTTCAAATATAAGATGATAGATGTCGATTTCTATGCTCTGTGTGCAGGTATAGTTGGCTAGGCTCTTGGCTGATAGTGGGATTTTGTGGTGTTTGAAGTATTTTAACAGTTTACAAAGCAAGGTATGTTGTGCAGACGTCAGCATATTACATTCAAATAGGCAATGGTCAATTGTTTCATTATTCATATTACAATGCCTGCAAAGAGGGGACAGGGGAATTGAACCACTTGAATCAGAAAGCTTATATGAGAATGCAAGGAAATTTAGTCCGTTTGTTCCAGAACGAATTCTATGATAAATTTTAGAAAGATACTTATTGGGAAAGGGGGAAAGGATAGGATTAATCTTATTAAAATTAATATCTCATAGCCTCCATTGGTAAATATCTCTAATTGGGATTGGTCTCCCACTTGGCTGGTCAATATTTATAGCATTTTTTGCTATTTCATCAACCTGATGATTACCACTTATGCCAGAGTGGCTAGGAATGTACTGAAAGTAAGTTTTTTTTATGCCACTTGAAGCAAGATTATCAATAATACTGAGACAATGATAAGTGTCAATGTCCAACTTATTTTGAGGAGCTGAGGCCAGCAACTCAAGGCTTGATAAAGAGTCGGAATAAATGATAATATTATTCGAATTTTCAATCAAAGGTTGGTTTTGCTTAAGGTGTTCTAATGCCATGATTATGGCATTTAACTCAGCAGACATTATAGATAAATTATTAAATAATCTCTCGCCCATTGCAATTTTCAGGTGAGGAAGGAATACACCACACTTGCTACCTTCTCATTCATTTTTGACCCATCAACAAATATTTGGAAGTGGTTTTTATATGTAATTGTATTAAGTTCTGCAAATTTTTTCTGGACAAAAGCAATGGGGGTTAAATCTTTATTCTTTTGAACATTGGCATACTCATCTGCAATACCTCTATACATGGCTGGATTTCTTAACCAATTATATAATTTGTGTGAGCTATTTGATTCAATTTTTGTAAGATGTTTTGTCAAGAGAAAGCTACGTCTCTCCCTTATTGTTGTTAATCCACTCTCCATGAGCAGAAACTTGGTGCTTGTGGGTTTCCTAAGACCAAATATGAGACGTATTATATCATTTTGTGTTGTTTAAATTTTTTGCATCTGGATCTTTGCACATGCACCATAGACAATGAGCCCATAGTCAATATGGGGTCTTATATGTGATTTATAAAACTGGAGTAAGGTTTTCTCCTTACAACCCCAGGGTGTGGAAAGAAGTCTTTTTAGTGTATTTGCTTTTCTATAACATCTTTTTATTGTGTTTGCAATGTGGAGGTGGAAATTAAGTTTTTGGTCAAGCATGAGACCTAGGTAATTAATATGATTATCTTCTGGAATAGTTGTTTTATTTAGAGTTAGTTTTGCATTAACATGGTTTCGCATCCGGTGAAATCGGATTATTTTTGACTTGGTGGGTGCAATGGGTAAATCTGAATGTTGAGAGAATTTTTCAAACTGGAAAAGTGACTTTTGCAGATTTGACTGTGCTATCTGAAAGGTGTTTCCAGATGACCATAGCACCAGATCATCAGCATATTGTAGATTTGTGTGGGGTAGGTTCATGTCCCAGAGATATAGGGCAAATGGGAGGCAACTGAGGACTGCTCCCTGAGGTAGGCCTTTGGATATTGTCTTTTGGGGTGAAGAGGCTGAACCAACACACAATGACACTTCGCGCACTTCTATGAAGGATTTAATAAAAGATACTAGCTTAGGAGGTACGCCAAGGTTTGAAAGTTTATTTAAAAGGATTTGGTGGTTCACATTGTCATATGCCCCTTCAAAATCTAGGAAAGCTGCCACTAGGATACTATTTTTTGAGAAAGATTCATTTATTGCATTTGTTAGCAAAATGAAAGCATCTGTTGAGGAGTGGTATTTCCTGAATCCAGTTTGAGTGTGTGTGGGAACATGTTATTTTTTTTTTCAACAAACCAGAGGAGTCTGTGATAAATCATTTTCTCCATTATTTTCCCCATCACAGGTGTAATCATTATGGGCCTATAAAACTCAGGGTTATCTTTTGGTTTATTTTTCCTTAGGATTGGTATGAGGGACAAACATTTCCATATATTGGGGAACCTAGAAGATGCCCAAGCGTGATTATAACAATTTAGCAGTTCTTGTTTGTATGAAGGTGTGAGATTCTTTATCCATGTAGGGTGTATATTGTCATAGCTGCTGCTAGTTTTGGTCCTAATATGTATTGCATTATTCAATTCCTGGATTGAAAATGGATTAGTTATGCCCTCGGATCCTGGGCGTGTTTGGTAACTTGGGTTCATAGGAATTGTGGACAGTTTGCTTTGATTATTTGATGTTAGCTTATTAACAAAAAGAGTTGCAAATAGGTTAGCCTTTTCATTATCATTATCATAATGGGTATTATTTTGTATAAGCTCATACAGGAGTGGGGTGGGGGAAGTCTTTTTCCCACATATGTGACTTATGACTTTATGTATAATTGGCTCATACGTTTCTCTGGAGAGGTTATTTGCAAAATTATTCCAGTTGTTATATTTAGCATATATTATAGTCCTTTTTAGATTAGATTCTGCTTGTAATTTTTTTAAATATGTAGTAGGTGTTGGTTTTTTTTATGAATTCTGTCCTAGCTGCCTTTTTTTATCCTCCATTTATTTAGGCACTCATTTGTCCACCATGCTTTAGGAATTTGTTTAGGGAATGTTTTCTTAGGTGTTGTCCTGGGGTTAGCACGATTAGCTGTATTTATTAGTAAAGATGTCAAGGTTTCAGCATGTGTGTCAACTGTTGTGTTAGAAATGCATGAACTTTGGGTGAAACTTGTAATTTCATCATTTAGCTTATTTTGGAACATAGACCAAATTGCTTTAGTGTTGATATATTTGGAGGTATGAGATAAAGTTTCAGCAGGTCTATCAATGACTATCAATGACTATCAATAGCAGGTCTATCAATAGACTATCAATTTTATTTATGTAAATTTTGTTCAAAAAATTTAAAGACACAATTTGTAGGTCAATTGTGGAGAATTTGCCACTTTTGGGGTTGAAATATGTATTCAGGTTTGGAGGGGTAGCAACAGCTAAATCATTATTATTTGAAGTCATATGCTCAATAAATTTACCAGCTTTATTTGCTGGTTTATTCCCCCACAAACGGTTGTGGGCATTGAAATCACCACAAATAATGATATTTTTTAACATATTAGAATTATTTATATAATTAAAGAAATCCTTGGCATCTGTGGTTTGGCCATATTAGGGTTATAAAAGCTTATTATGTAGGTTTTTAAATTATTCAGCCAAACACTTAAACCAATTACATCAACATCATTTTCAAAATCTGGAAAATTGATGCCACAAAATTTTATATTATTATTAACTAATAAAGCTACACCACCTCCTTTTCTCTCTGAAGATCTATCCTTTCTCAGGATAGTATATCCCAGAGACTTAATTTGTTGATTTTGGGTTAAATGAGTTTCCTGGAGGCAAGCAATATTAATGGAATTATTATTCATAAACGATATTAGTTCATTTAGCTTATTTTCTGTGAGTGATCTTACATTCCATTGGAGTATTGATAAATGTTGTGTTGTTGATTTATTCTTCATATGACTGTGTATCAATGTTCAGCTTTGTTAAAAGTAAAGCAAGATCTTTTTTTGCTTGAATGAGCATATCATCTGGGATGTAGATTTTTGCCAATTCTGCAATAATTTTTGTTTTCTGTAGTTGATGTATGTTCATGGCCTGCATTGCATTACAGTTTAGAATGAATAAGCATATATTTGGGGATTGCATCTTTGGTTGTGCATCCTGTTTGTTGGTTAAGGGATTGATGCCTGGTAGTGTTTCTGGTTTGTTTCTTCTTGGGAGGGGGGGGGGGCAGGCTGACCTCATCTCACCGGACAAAGGGGCTTGTTGGCTTGGTGATTCCTTCTGATAGGGATTTGAGCTAGGGGGCTTAGAAGATGGTGTTTTATATGGGGTGCTTGATGCATTGGGGGCATTTGACTTGGGGGTTTTGGTTGGTTTCATTACAGGCTTTATTTGATATTGTTGGGCAGCATTTGCTTCCATTGCTGCAAAGGAGTATGGGATGGCCTTCTCTGTTGATATTCGGAGTGTTAGAGCTCTTTTCTTGTATGCAGGGCATAATGATTTATTTGTAGATTCATGTGGGCCTTCGCAATTGATGCATGTAGGCTGAGTGTTGTTGCAAGTTGTCAGCTCTTTAGGATGGAAAGATTTACAATTACTACACTCTTGGAGAATTTCATTGCATTTTTTTGTCGTGTGTCCCAATTTGAAACACTTCTGACACTGAATAGGCTTAGGTTTGTATGCCTTGTGTGATTTGATTTGCCCAAATAGGAATAATTTTTCTGGGATATCAATATTATCCTTCAGTGTGAATAAGAAGGATCTACTAGTTTTTAGGCCCTTAGAGTTAGGTTTTCCAAGTTGAGTAACATCCTCAACTGGGATTGTGTTTCCAGCCCTATCTGAGAGGCCTTCTTTTAACTCCTGAGTAGATATCTCTGGGGGAACATTATAAACTACTATTTTTGTTGGTGATTGTTTTGGGTTCCAATTAGATGCAATAATTGGGGTATTCAGAAGGGATTTAAGGTTAATTATTGTATCTGCTGATTTCTGATCTTCTACAGCTATTAGCAGAGATCCATCACGGTTAATGTTAAGAGAGAACATTGATTTTAGCAATTTAAAAATTGCAACTCTTATTGCAGTGATCATTTTTATTTCAAAGGGGGTAGTGGGAGTAATTTTAAGGTAGATTCCTAAGTTTTTGGAGGGAGGACCTTGGGCAGGGAGAGAAGGGAAATGCTTTTAATTGGGGAGATTTTTTTCCTTTTTTTAGAACTTCTAGAGAGGACCTCTTGAAACCCATTATCATCTATGGTTACATTATCCCCTACACTTATTATTGTCCTATTCTCCGAATTGGAGCTATCATTAGAACTTTGAGATAGGGTGCTTGACCAGCCAGGATGGGTATCTTTCACTATGACACTTTCACTGGAATTTGATTGGGATCTGGGGGGACTTTTTTTTTGGAGGACTTCTAATCATTGCCTATTGGAAAAAGCTTTAAACACAAAAATAAAACTAAAACAAGAGGGGAAAATAGATTATATCAAACCGTCTGCACTATACTATGGGGGAGGATAAACACCACAGTATAGCCCTGAGGATGTCTTGAGCAGAATTGGTTTGGTACAAACTGCTGATTAGAAGAGATAATAATCACAAGAAAATATATTTCGATTTTCTTAAAAGGTTGCTGTTGCTTTTTAGATAATAAACTTTAAATCTTCTGCTTTAAATCTTCGGATAATTATTTGTATTTATTTCTATTCTCTCGTCCTCTTCTTCGAATTTTTCTTTTCAATTGTTTTTTTTTTCAGGTACAGTTCTTCCTTCTTCTTTTCAATAAAAGTTGAAATTTTTGTTAATCGCCACGCAAATCGTAGCCTGAAAATGAACTTTTTGTGTTTTGACCCCCTCCCCCTTCCCCTACTCTATGCTCATGCAGATATGAAGTAATATGTGGTTTAATTATGTATATATCTAAAACACTAGAATGGAATACTTTAGTTAAAGTGCCAATTTGGGTACTTTTCCAGCAAAAACTGTATAAAAAATGTCCTAACTCTTTGAAGGGAGGGGTCTTATATTGATCCCTTTCCCAAGATGAGAAAAAATTACCGAACAATACTTAGTTCTTGGCTATTTAAGAGGGGAAAAAAACAAATGGTCTACCCCCCCCCCCTCCGAATACAATTTCAGGGTTCAACCCTGTCCATGGGATTCAAAATATTAAAAAAAGACTCTTGCCCTCATCCTTAGTTGGCCACTAGAGTACTTTGATTTAGCATTGAAAATTATTGGTTTTCTTTACAGCATTAATAATTTGGTCGTGGCATGAGCTCAAGCACAGGAGCTCCAAAGGAAGGAGGAGCTGCTTTGGATCTTATTTTAAATGCGTAAGTGTTTTTTTATTACTTTTTGTCAAAGCATAGTTGTTCATTGAAATCCAATACTGTCCAGTTTCCAATGTCCTTTGGTCTATAGTAGGGGTTAGAAACCCCTACCATTTTTTTTGTTCTTAAAAAAAAAATTAAGAACTAAAATATCTTAAAAGTCTATAAAACTTGAATTAACACTCAAATTTAATGAGATAATATTTTTATCAAGCACGTCCAGCGTCTGTTGTATCAATAAAAAGTGTTCCATTACGCGTAGAATACTAGAATGTTTATTTGAAATAACGTTGCTCCTACGTTTGTTAAGTTACGGATCATATTGATGACTACATTTGAAAATTTTTATGAACATTGTAACTGGTCGTGTAATGAGACCTGGAAGTTATACCACTATTTATACCCTTTGATCAACAATCTAGTCTCAAAACCCTAATAATTTTTTATTTCTCTGTTAGCAGCAAAGCCTGCTGGGCGACAAGCATAAATAAAAACAGAAACATACCCATAAACATCTTAGTCTGAAAAACTATTTATTATAATAATCAATAAAAAATATTTACCCCCCCCCCTCCCATAAAAAAAGTCAGATAAAAAAATTTACACCACCTCCTCCCATTGCGGAATATAATTTGAAGTCCCCTTACCCTCCTCCCTAGTAAAAAATTTCTTCAAAGTTTGAACTTGACCCCCCACAGCCATGAGACAAAACAGGATACAGTCACTAAAACTACGTCTAAAATTTGCCACAACTTAATTGAACATACTTATCAAGACCAATTGATTATATAGGATATTTTTATGATGCTAATTATATGTTCAATTAATATAAGCATTTGATATTTGCAAAGTTTATGTTTATATCCTTCTATGTTCATCTTTTGTTTTTGACGTGTCCATTTTTACTGCTATTGATGAAAAAATAAACTATTGAGCTCTGCTTTAACTGGGACCTATTGAGCTCTGCATAACGCCCCGTTTGCAGACAGTTTTTTTTATGTTGGTGACTTTGTGGACACTGGCACCTGTTTCCACTTTTATAAGTTACACATACTCTTTGGGTCATACAAGTACGAGTTATGCCCAGCGTCGCCAACATGGTATAATTGTACCGTTTTTGGTACAATTTAGAGGCCATGGTACAATGCGGCATATTTGGAAATTTTTGGTAGAATGCAAATTTTCGGGTACGTTTTAGTTTTATTTACTCCTTTCACTCGGATATCTGTTGATGTTTTAGTGCAGATTATCTATTAGGTTTCACCAGATATCTCACTCCTAGCAAAAATACATGGGTCAATGTGTCCCTCAATTACATTGGCTATCTAACAAAACTCGCCCGCCCGCGCAATGTCATGAAATCTGATCGGATTGGATCGGATAACGCTCTGCCCTTGCAATGTCATTGGATATCGTCATCCTTTAGGAAGGCAAATCTTCTGATTGGATGGCTTCGGAGGTTTGCAAAAATATCGAAGTGAGAAATCTGCTTAAGCATCAATAATTTGTGGAGTTAGCTCATCGAAAATTTTCTTCTGGTTACCAAAAAATTTTTAACATGCTGTTCAGATGGTACAAATTAACCTCTTATGATACAATTTTAGTCAGAAAACTGGTACAGTTTATTTCAGTGTTGGCGACGCTAGTTTTGCCCAACCGCCATCTATTTACTTTGGATTCGCGACACTATTCATAGAACAAGCCTGCTAAAAACTCCTAATAAAAAGAAATAAGAATGTTTAGTTAGCACAATAATAATAGCAAACTCAGATTACAGCGACGCGAAAACCATGCTAATGCACTAGGTTTTAAATATCTAAAAATCTATTAAATAATAGATATTTTAAATAAAATAACCATTTGAAGGAACGAATTTGCACACTTCCATCTTTTTGTACTAACATCATCTTCAGTTTTTCTTTTTGTTTTAAATTTTTATTAATCTGCATTTGAATCTGTAGTATTTTTGCTGATTTTTTCTACTGCTATGCAACCTCATTGAAGTTTCGTCTTCTTCTTCAAGGAGATGGTTGAAGCATGGGAGAAAAGAAGAAATTCATATCAAGTTAAAATATGGATTGGAGTATTTTTGTTAGTAAAAAGGATTAGAAACAAGAGAATAATATCAAAGTCATAAGGTTTTGAATTCAAAATTGGGGAAAATTTGAAAATAATAATAGTGATTTGAAACCTATCAGCTATGGGAAATGATAAGTTGATTCGTTAAAACGATTTCGAGAAACGGGTTTGCATAGTTTCATCTTTGTACAGGCACCATATTCAATTTTTGGCTGATTTTGTCTATTTCTTCTTCTATTTAACAGTAGGCGGGCTTTTCAGTAACACTATTTAGCCCTTTTCCTTTTGCTTCACTCTGTGGGCTACAGAGCTACTGGCTTGATTGCCTCATATTTATTAGATATATCCAGATATCTTTCAGCAGATCTTTCGACTCTAGGAGTTCAAATATAAGATGATAGATGTCGATTTCTATGCTCTGTGTGCAGGTATAGTTGGCTAGCCTCTTGGCTGATAGTGGGATGTTGTGGAGTTTGAAGTATTTTAACAGTTTAGAAAGCAAGGTATGTTGTGCAGACGTCAGCATATTACATTCAAATAGGCAATGGTCAATTGTTTCATTATTCATATTACAATGCCTGCAAAGAGGGGACAGGGGAATTGAACCACTTGAATTAGAAAGCTTATATGAGAATGCAAGGAAATTTAGTCCATTTGTTCCAGAACGAATTCTATGATAAATTTTAGAAAGATACTTATTGAGAAAGGGGGAAAGGATAGGATTAATCTTATTAAATTAATATCTGATAGCCTCCATCGGTAAATATCTCTAATTGGGATTGGTCTCCCACTTGGCTGGTCAATATTTATAGCATTTTTTGCTATTTCATCAACCTGATGATTACCACTTATGCCAGAGTGGCTAGGAATGTACTGAAAGTAAGTTTTTTATGCCACTTGAAGCAAGATTATCAATAATACTGAGACAATGATAAGTGTCAATGTCCAACTTATATTGAGGAGCTGAGGCCAGCAACTCAAGGCTTGATAAAGAGTCGGAATAGATGATAATATTATTCAAATTTTCAATCAAAGATTGGTTTTGCTTAAGGTGTTCTAATGCCATGATTATGGCATTTAACTCAGCAGACATTATAGATAAATTATTAAATAATCTCTCGCCCATTGCAATTTTCAGGTGAGGAAGGAAAACACCACTTGCAACCTTCTCATTCATTTTTGACCCATCAACAAATTTGGAAGTGATTTTTATAGGTAATTGTATTAAGTTCTGCAAATTTTTTCTGAACAAAAGCAATGGGGGTTAAATCTTTATTCCATTTTAAAAATTCAGTATTTATTATGGGAAATGACCAATTCCATGGAGGGGATTGGGGGAAAGTAGGTGCAATAGACTTTGCTGGTACAGGGAACTTCTTTTGAATATTGGCATACTCATCTGCAATACCTCTATACATGGCTGGATTTCTTAACCAATTATGTAATGTGTGTGAGCTATTTGATTCAATTTTTGTAAGATGTTTTATCAAGAGAAAGCTACGTCTCTCCCTTATTGTTGTTAATCCATTCTCCATAAGCAGAAACTTGGTGCTTGTGGGTTTCCTAAGACCAAATATGAGACGTATTATATCATTTTGTGTTGTTTCAATTTTTTGCATCTGGGTCTTTGCACATGCACCATAGACAATGAGCCCATAGTCAATATGGGGTCTTATATGTGATTTATAAAACTGGAGTAAGGTTTTCTCCTTACAACCCCAGGGTGTTGAAAGAAGTCTTTAATATATTTGCTTTTCTATAACATTTTTTTTATTGTGTTTTAAATGTGGAGGTGGAAATCAAGTTTTTGGTCAAGCATGAGACCTAGGTAATTAATATTATTATCTTCTGGAATAGTTGTTTTATTTCGAGTTAGTTTTGCATTAACATGGTTTCGCTTCCTGTGAAATTGGGATTATTTTTGACTTGGTGGGTGCAATGGGTAAATTTGAATGTTGAGAGAATTTTTCAAACCGGAAAAGTGACTTTTGCAGATTTGACTGTGCTATCTGAAAGGTGTTGCCAGATGACCATAGCACCAGATCATCAGCGTATTATAGATTCGTGTGGGGTAGGTTCATGTCCCAGAGATATAGGGCAAATAGGAGGCAACTGAGGACTGCTCCCTGAGGTAGGCCTTTGGATATTGTCTTTTGGGGTGAAGAGGCTGAACTAACACAAACAATGAAACTTCGCACTTCTATGAAGGATTTAATAAAGGATACTAGCTTAGGAGGTACTCCAAGGTTTGCAAGTTTATTTAAAAGGATTTGGTGGTTCACATTGTCATATGCTCCTTCAAAATCTAGGAAAGCTGCAACTAGGATATTATTTTTTGAGAAAGATTCATTTATTGCATTTGTTAGTAAAATGAAAGCACCTGTTGAGGAGTGGTATTTCCTGAATCCAGTTTGAGTGTGTGGGATCATGTTATAGAATGTTCAACTAGTCCTGAAATCAGTTACAGAATCTTGTAGCCTATATATTGAATGAAATATAGCCTTTATACTATTTATCAAAAGCCCAGGGGGGGGGGGCATATTGGTATTTTTTTAATTTTTCCATTGAAAACACCAATAAAAAATTCTTAGATCTAATAAGGAGAAAAAAATCTAGGGGGCATATACCCCCCCCCCCTTGACACCCTTGGGCAAGGCTAGCCTAAAATAACACATAAAAAAAAAAATCAAGGAACTGATTTGGAATCCAGAAATGAACATTCAACAGAATATGGGATAATTCCGTTGAATTATTACCAGTGACGTAATTTCGATAAATACAGGGGGGGAGGGACAAAGTTGGGAACCAATTTTCCCAAATCTGGTGAAAATGACAGTGAAAACTGAAAAATTTCTGTACTTTGACATAAAGGAAAAGACATACTAAGGAAAACTGACCTGTTTTTCTGGAACCTTGAATTATGCAGACTTATCTTAGTTTTGACAAGATTTTTAGCGAACAAATTGAGTTTTGGGGGGTAAAACTTGGTTCTGGAGGGGCAGTTGCCCCCTGCCCCATATCATATTACGCCCCTGTTAATAAGTATTTGATCTCAGTTCCAGAAAAACTATTGCTACTACTACTAACAACTCACCGCAGCACCAAGCCAACCGACGCCAACACAGCTACGCACGCTCCTCCTCCATCCTATTCTATTAAACGCTTCCCTCTTTACACCGACTTAATGACAAGACGAAATTCTTTTTATTATAATAAAAGAAAAATTTACTCACCAGAACTCGCTTAGAACTCTCCATATCACTATCAATGCAAATAATCAAAATATCTATTAGACTCAAGGGAAGAGCCATCAAACTGTACAAAATTCTAATTTGAGTTTGTATTTTATACTTAAAAATGCTGCAATAGTACTGCTAATAAACCAAAACTTATCATTTACATTTTTTTTCTTCTTTAAACTTTAGGTGTTTGAAAAACAGCTGTTTAAACAGATGTTTTTTGAACGAAAACAGCTGTTTTCTGTTCTGTTTCGTTCAAGCTCTGTTTATTTTTTTTTTCTGTTTCTTCAGAAAGACAGAACAGTGCTCATGCTTAATCTGCATCCAATGTTTTTGTGCCCCTCTTGTTCGATTATATTCATATATTCTTAAGGAAAAAATATTTTCTACTTTTTTGTTCATTTTGAAAATGAGTTTGATTTTTTTTTTTTTTTTTTTATTGTTTGACCTCCTCTCCTAAAAATTCTTTGTACGTTTTAGGATAACTTTCTTGGGGTTGAATTGTGTGAACTCTTCTTTTATTTCTACAAACCGAAAAAAGGCATTTTATGTAAAATAACTGCTGTTTCGTATAAGAACTAAAGACAACGATAGAAATATTTTTTTGTTCGAAAAAAAGGTGATTGTCGAAGTTCCAGTTGTAAATAAATAATAATTAATCAAATTTGATAATTGGTAGTTGAGAGCATCACCTTTTATATTTCAGCTAAATGGGATTTACTGCTTTCAAACTTTGGGTCTAACTTTGCTGTTTTTGTGTTTAGTGCCTTTACTGTATGAGAGTGATTATATTCTATTTCTCATTTTGTTTTATTTTCAGGTTGGCTGCTCGATACGAAATACGAAATACGAAAACGTAGTCTATTTTCTGTTATTTTCATGATTTGAGTTATAGAAGACGTCAGTTAAACACAATCACTGGAAATAATAGCATAGACTACTTGGAACTACTAAAATTCACTGGACACAACCCCTGGATATAATAGCGTAGACTACCTAGAATTACCGAAATTTACTTCAAAGTCCTTAAAATTCGCTTCACAAAAACAAGAATCAGCTCCACCCATACTTTTTGTAGACCTCTTTTTAGTAAATATATTGACATTTTGGAAAATTTTATGCGAATGAACTTATGGGCTGTAGAGACAATTAAGAAATTTAAGGGTTGTTCAGGCTGACTTTTTGGTCTGAGGTTTTTTCTAATATGTTTTTTTATCGAAGATTTGTAGACATACCACCTCACTCGATATAGTTGTTGATTGCAAGTGTCCAAGGCCAAATTTTTCTTCCAAGCGGCTTGGAACAACTTACCTAAGCAAGTTCTTGGATCAAGGGGCCCATAGTGTATAAAAAAAATGATTCAGCGACAAGGTCCATCTAAAAATCTTAGTTTTGACTGGTTGAAACCTGTTATTGAAATTCCTTGTTACGAAGATTATTTTGAAACTTTGAATTGTTTTCTCAATAAAGTTATTACATCTTCATGCACCTGTATTTTAACATTGTTATTTATGGGAAGCTTTTGGACAAAATCAAATACCAACGAAACTAGTAATTCTATCCAAGACAAAAAAAAAAACTGAATCAACAATTTGAACTAAATCAAACAATTAAAGTATACCAATATAAAAATGTGTCTTATTCCATTCAGCATTCCATTTTGTTTGTATACTTCAATATTAAGGCTCTCAACTTGCTGACTCATAGACGTCAGTTCGTGGAAATTAGAAGAGTTAAACGGTGTATGTGTAAATACGTATGTTTAAAATACATTTTTACAGTCCTCCTATACAAATGAGGAGCTATTTCAAGACGCAGGTTCTGTTTTTTACATTTTACTCACATGAGTTTGAATACATCTTAGTTTTAGCAAGGGCTAAAACTGCACTCTTAGCAGCTTTAGGTGTTGACTTTTGCGAAACATAACATATGTTTCGCTTCTGACAGGTAAAGTAAGGATGATCCCCGTTATATTTCTACAGTAAATCTCAGTTCGGCGCACTCGGTGGTTTACCACTTAGTAAATCACTTGGACAAGACACTTCGGTTGAGCAGGACAGTTCAACTGTGGTAACTCAAAAGGTACTATGAAAGTCACCTAAATAATACACGCCCCCTTCCCTTTAATGCATACTTTCAACTATAAGGTAGAAAGTCTACCATTGACAAGCATATTCAACCTTGTTTAAACCATTCAAGGAATCTCAATTTTAAGCTTCACCTTTACTAAACTTGGATTTAAGCTCCTCCTCCTAAAATGAATCAGATCCACCGATTGACCATCTCATTCTATCCAATTTGCTTCTCAAACAATTCACAAGTTTTTCGACTTTTCTAAAACTTGCTATACTCTCTTTCTTCCTTCTAAGAAGCAGTAGAAATCCAAGCTTTTTTATGCCAAAATTATTTTCCTTTTCATTACCATTGTTCGTTAGGTTATTACATTACTACAGTTACCATTCGGACCTCTTCTTCAGAAAGCCAAACAAATTGTTCAAGGTTTGTATAGTCACCATAAATTGTTTTTGTTAATATTTGGGTTAGCCTTCTTTTAGATGACAAGATAACCATTTTAATTTTTCAGTGCGGTAATAGTATTTGGAAATGCCATAAGATACTGTGCGTAAGACCAAACACGTGTGCAAAAATTCATTACAAAGAGGTCCTATATATCGAAAGGGAAGGGGGTGACAAGGCACAGATCCAAAGAAACATAAAAGTTGATAAACTATACAACAATAAATAACTTGTAGGATTAATAAAATCGAAACACTAAAAGTCAAAGAGTGGGCCACTAGGAGTGGCAGTGATACAGAAAGACCTTGACAGGTAGGTAAACACAAGACTCAAAATGGTGACAAAATAATAAGCCCGTTTTTTTAGCACTAAGATCTTACATTTTTTTAAAAAGATTATCGTTTTTTAACTCATCTTTGTTCTACTAGATCTTACAGCTCACTGATGTTAACAAAAAACCGCCACTGTTGCAGGTAGAACAAAGGATGAGGAAATTATCTACACATCATTCTTCTGCTGATCATATGACAAAAACCAAATAGATCGTTATCCAAGATTTTTTTAACTGACAAAAGATGTAAGATCTTACAGTTACTGCAAAGATTCTTTTCATCGTTTTCAGCATGAAATAATTTCAATCATCTCATGGATTTAATAGACGTCTTCTTTGTTCTAAGATCTTACAGCTCACATTGATGTTACCAAAACGTGTGAAGACGCGCCACTGTTCTGCCATATAGAACAAAGATGAGAGAACTTTGATCTACTCATCATTCTTCTCAGACCGCTGATCAAGCGAATGATGAAAGACGTTTGCACAAAAATGACCAAAGATGTAAGATCTTAGTTCAAAGATTTCACTTTTAAGCGTTTTCTGACAAAAGATGTAAGATCTTAGTACATTGATGGGTGAAAAAAACGCCCCCAATACTGAACAACCTTTAAAGGTTCAGACTTTCACCGGGCAGAACTATTGAGCTTTATCTTACTGTTGCTTATTCGGGACCAGTGACCTTTTTTAGTCAGGATAATTTCAATCAATCTCATTTGGAATTTGTAATAGTTTTGGTAGGTAATGCTTCTTCTTTTTTTGTTTTTTTTTTTGGTTATTCAAAAATAATTGGCATGCTAAATATTAAATTCCTTTTGCCATTTTGTTATACCAGCTGAAAAATAAATTAATGTATCTTTAAGATGAATTATACCGTCTCAATTGCTAGCAATATTTTGCTAATAACCTAACGAAGTAAGATACCTCTACGCATATTGAAATTACCTCTAGACATATTCAAAATTTTCCAATTTACTTTTGTTAGTAATATTTGCCCAACAACCGAAGAATAATAATGGCACAACGATAGTGCTATATTAAGCCATCTCTATTCGTCCTTATTTACAGTAAAGGGTTGGACACACGTAGGTGATTTCGGGAACTGATTTCCAAATCAGCGACGATTTTAAAAGAAATCGGCGTCGATTTGAGCTTGAAAAATTTTCTAGTTTTTGGCACCGATGGGTGCCGATTTTTAAAAATTTAAGCATGATCATCACAAAAAAATAGAGATATAAATAAATATTCAGCCAGAGCTGTCTGTGGTGAAAGATGCCGCTACTGAGCTGAGAACTAAGCTGAAATCAATCATTTAACTATTAATAAACTCCAGTTGAATATTTGTGTCCATGATATTTTGTTTTGAAAATCTCACGCCATAAATTTTTCTTTCAACAAATGTGTCTTGCCACTATCCTTTGCCCACTGATGCTGAAATCAGTTCCCGAAATCAGGTACGTTTGCCCAGCCCTTAAGAGCCCATTTACGCGAGGATGAAAACTAGATGGAATTCATAACATCCAAGCAAACCTGAGGTTTCAGGCTGGATTCGTTCGACGAAAGTACATTTTTGCTTCCATCCTCCTTCATCAGTCTCTTGTTGAACCTAACGAAGAGCTCTAGTTCAACTTGACCTCAAAGTGGCCAGTTGCAATGCATTTCTGCCATTTTGGCGCTTTTTTTAGGCGGTTGCGCATTGAATTTTTCAGATCGGCACATTTTTTTACGGGGAAATTCGTTTACTCGGCATATTTTGCTAGAAAAATTCAACGGTTGATTCTTAATCGAAGTAGTAAAGGCCATGCGGCTCCAATGTTGGAGTGGGTTGAGTAAAGTCAGGTTGAAGTGGGTGCTATTCAACCTAACCTAATTTTTTCTATGACTACCAAGATCATGGTTCACATTTGCACATAGGCATATACTCAGGACTTTGTTTGAATGGGGGTTGGCACTTTTTGGAGGTGAGGGTTAACAATTTCAAATAGAACGCAGGTTTGTTAAACAGAATGTGCGGAACGCATAAGAACTCAAGATGTCATAAAGAGGGGTATAGGTCCAAACCTATTTCACAAAGACTATGGTTAAACAAATTCGTAGTAAATCTAAGAATCAACTTGAATATCTCCATCTATATTTGAACGTGCTTTTCAATTTGTATAACAAAGAGACGCAGGTGATCTCAAAAATACATATTACACTTGAATATTTCATTTAGTACTTTTAGCACTGGTGAAAACAAAACAAGGATTTCGTGAAATATCAAACATATGATTAAATGATTACAATTGTTTATCAAGTTAGTTCCCATTAAAAACATATCCTAGCAAAAAAGGAGAAGTTTAGTAAATTGCACAAAACGCTAAAGGCGCGTTGAGAGGTTGTACATAATCTATAATTAGCGGTCATTTAAAGAATTAGTGCTTAATCCAAATTTTGGGAACCTTATTTGGTGAAACAACTTAGCTCGGGAGATTTCTATTATATACAACTTAAGGAGTAGAATTCCGATACCAGGGTATCAATTAGGGAGGAAGGAGACGATAACTTATCCCTTGTGTTTTAAAAATACTTTTTTTGTATCAAACAGTTTGAAGTAATGAACTGTAAGTAAGGAGCACAGTTCATATATTATCCAGTATGATCATTCTCTATCTCACCCATTATAAAAACCCGGACCGGGGTGCGAGTGCTCCGGAGAACGTTTTTTAGCAGATATAAACATAGGCGAAGTCAGATTAGCGGGAATGCAGGTTAGTCTATTTCCGACTGTTTCCATCAAAGTGCATTGAAACAAACGGAAATAAAGCTAATGCAGAAACAAGCTAATGCAGAAATAAGTGGGAGGAGCTTTTTGTTCACGAAGACCAGAAATGATCTGCGATAAGCTTACTGGCATATTCTGTCTACCGTGGTAAGGAGCGACCAGGCTCAAATAATAACCGTAACTCTAAAAAATGAAATTTTCATACCAATAAATATATCAAAAGAATTAGATTTTTATCTTAATTTCAGATATATAAGTCTTATTAAGTCTAATTGAATCCTTATTAAGTTGAGCTCCTATCTACAAACATGCAGAATTTTTCGCTCTTTGCCAGAAGAAAGATTACGGATGCGTATATTTTTTTCCCAAGCTTGATCTTTGGACACCACCCGCCCCCTCCCAGTTCTCTCTTTTCCCCAAGTGCATCCAGTCAAATGTTTGAGACGGCCATTATGTCCAGAATAGTCAAAAGGAGAAGAAAGTAAATAATTATTGCTCGAGTGTTGATAAAACCTCACACTACCCCCAAGGAATGGGCTGTAAGTTTGGCAAACTGGCCTTTGTTCATATATAAGGTTTTTATTGAATGGGATAATCATATAAACTGTAGAAAAGGCTCATTCGATTTAAATCGAAAGTTCTAGATCCATTTTTTAAAAGTCAAGAGTAATCAGACGGTAAGCAGCCCCCCCCCCCGCCCTTTTATTCGAAATGCTTCCGATCAAATTTTGTGCTAACCATTTTGTTCAAAATGGTCCAAATGTCAAATGGCTATGGTTCTAGGCTTGAACCCCCCAGCCCTTGGGGAAAGGGCTGTAAGTTATACTAGCAGCCCATCGTTAATATATAAAGCATTTCACAGAAGTTTTTATACTCTTGCATGTACTGCCTAATTTCATCTGAATTTTTAAGCCAGAATTGCAATTTTATAATTTTTTTGCACTAGCCGAACTGGCGTTTAATAAGTTTCTACAATGAGGAGTTGGAACCTCAGATAAATTTCTCTTTAGTAAAGAAACAAAAAGGATTCACAGCGTCAGTCGACGGACGTCATAATCCTTCCAGAGATCGAACCAAAATTTTGCTTCGAGGTAAGAAGCAACAAGACCAGGGCTTAAGAACAGCCTGAAATAATACCCTCATGGATTTCCTGAAGTTGGACAGCTTGATTTTCGACAAAAGACTGAGCATGGCTGATTTTGGCTACATAAATATCCAGGCTAAGTCTCACGTCATATTTTGACAATTTAATTGATCTTCGCAAAAGATGGAAGGCAGCCCAAACTTTACTCAGAATACAACATGTAGAAGAGGAAAACAAATCAGAATTGAAATATAACATGACGTCAGTCTAGAAACACTGAAGTATTGATATTTTACTTGGCAAATATCTACAAGCAGATGAACTGATTCTAGCTTAATCACTACGGGTTCTTAGCCTAAGAGGAATTACATAATTATTTTGTTCTTTGAAACCGTGGAGTTGGAAAGAAGATGTAATAGGGAGATGGTCAGATATAGTCCCCACCAATTCAGCAGCAAGATTGAGGGATATAGCGCATGATTTAGATGAGAAGTTCAAGCAGAATTTGATGCTAAGGTTTATGTCTTGGAACATTAACGAAGCCTATTTGAATAAATTACCAGTGCTAAATGATCTTATTTCTAGATATTCTGCTATTTTTATTAAGGAGCGTTTTATATCTAAGCTTAGTATGGGCTTTGGTTTAAGGGACTTATGGCGAAGGGCCATACCATACAGAAAAGCTTCTCTTTGCAACTCATTTTTAAATACAATGAGCACTGAGCGACTGGGTATAAGATTACCATCATTTTTGAAGCTGAGTCTTGTGGCTGTTGTTGGTTGGACCGGATGACCTGAAGAATCAATTAGTTCAGTTGTAAATTCCTCTATCGGTATACCGGTGTCAACACCATAAACCACGTATTTATAGGACTTTTCTACTTCTTTAGAAGTGGCAAAGATTTTGGAACCCTCAACAATTAATTCCTTGGACCTTGAAAGGACTGAATCTGCGGCCTTGTGAGAGGTAAAATAAAGATCTATCAGACCATCTTTTAGGAAAACTACTTCAAAAGTTGAGTTAGCTAGTAAAAATATAGGCTTTCTAATATCCATTAACCGCTCCCTAGTAAAGGTTCGACCATTGGTTTTTTTGATGGTCACAATGTAATAGCATTGCTGATCTAGAGAGCTAGGAAGCGATTCAATTGGTTGAAATGCAAGAGTTGGAATATTTCAGTAGTGTCTTGTTGTGCTTTACCTTGTCACAGTTACGTTCTCTTGATTTTTCAAAGTTCGTTTTGGATTTTCTTTCGTTGAAATGCAAGAGTTGGAGTATTTCAGTAGTGTTTTTTTGTGCTTTACCTTGTCACAGTTACATTCTCTTGATTTTTCAAATTTCATTTTGAATTTCTTTCGTGAAATGCAAGAGTTGATATATTTCAGTAGTGTTTTGTCGTGGTTTACCTTGTCACAGTTACATTCTCTTAATTTTTCAAAGTTCATTTTGAATTTCTTTCGTTGAAATGCAAGAGTTGGAATATTTCAGTAGTGTCTTGTTGTGCTTTACCTTGTCACAGTTACATTCTCTTGATTTTTCAAAGTTCATTTTGGATTCCTTTCGTTGAAATGCAAGAGTTGGAATATTTCAGTAGTGTTTTTGTTGTGCTTTACCTTGTCACAGTTACATTCACTTGATTTTTCATAGTTCATTTTGAATTTCTTTCGTGAAATGCAAGAGTTGGAATATTTCAGTAGTGTTTTGTCGTGGTTTACTATGTCACAGTTACATTCGTTGTAGTTGTGATTTACCTTGTCAAAAATACATTCTCTTGATTTTTCAAAGTTCATTTTGGATTTTTTTCATTGAAATGCAAGAGTTGGAATATTTCAGTAGTGTTTTGTTGTGCCTTACATTGTCACAATTACATTCTCCTGATTTTTCAAAGTTCATTTTGAATTTCTTTCGTGAAATGCAAGAGTTGGAATATTTCAGTAGTGTTTTGTCGTGGTTTACTATGTCACAGTTACATTCTCTTGATGTTTCGAAGTTCATTTTGAATTTCTTTCATGAAATACACGAGTTGGAATATTTCAATAATGTTTCGTCGTGGTTTACCTTGTCACAGTTACATTCTCTTGATTTTTCAAAGTTCAATTTGGATTTCTTTCCTTGAAATGCAAGAGTTGGAATATTTCAGTAGTGTCTTGTTGTGCTTTACCTTGTCACAGTTACAATCTCTTGATTTTTCAAAGTTCATTTTGAATTTCTTTCATGAAATACAAGAGTTGGAATATTTCAATAGTATTTTGTCGTGGTTTACCTTGTCACAGTTACAATCTCTTGATTTTTCAAAGTTCAATTTGGATTTCTTTCGTTGAAATGCAAGAGCTGGAATATTTCAGTAGTGTCTTGTTGTGCTTTAACCTTGTCACAGTTACATTCTCTTGATTTTTCAAAGTTCATTTTGGATTTCTTTCGTTGAAATGAAAGAGTTGGAATATTTCAGTAGTGTTTTATCGTGGTTACCTTGTCACAGTTACATTCTCTTGATTTTTTCGAAGTTCATTTTGGATTTCTTTCGTTTAAATGCAAGAGTTGGAATATTTCAGTAGTGTTTCGTAGTGGCTTACCTTGTCACAGTTACATTCTCTTGATTTTTCAAAGTTCATTTTGAATTTCTTTCGTGAAATGCAAGAGTTGGAATATTTCAGTAGTGTTTTGTCGTGGTTTACTATGTCACAGTTACATTCTCTTGATTTTTCAAAGTTCATTTTGAATTTCTTTCATGAATTACAAGAGTTGGAATATTTCAGTAGTGTTTTGTCGTGGTTGACCTTGTCACAGTTACATTCTCATGATTTTTCAAAGTTCAATTTGGATTTCTTGCCTTGAAATGCAAGAGTCGGAATATTTCAGTAGTGTCTTGTTGTGCTTTACCTTGTCACAGTTACATTCTCTTGATTTTTCAAGTTCATTTTGGATCTCTTTCGTTGAAATGCAAGAGTTGGAATATTTCAGTAGTGTTTTGTTGTGCTTTAGATTGTCACAATTACATTCTCCTGATTTTTCAAAGTTCATTTTGAATTTCTTTCGTGAAATACAAGAGTTGGAATATTTTAGTTGTGTTTTGTCGTGGTTTACTATGTCACAGTTACAATCTCTTGATTTTTCAAAGTTCATTTTGAATTTCTTTCATGAAATACAAGAGTTGGAATATTTCAATAGTATTTTGTCGTGGTTTACCTTGTCACAGTTACAATCTCTTGATTTTTCAAAGTCAATTTGGATTTCTTTCGTTGAAATGCAAGAGTTGAAATATTTCAGTAGTGTCTTATTGTGCTTTGCCTTGTCACAGTTACATTCTCTTGATTTTTCAAAGTTCTTTTTGGATTTCTTTCGTCGAAATGCAAGAGTTGGAATATTTCAGTAGTGTTTTGTCGTGCTGTTACCTTGTCACAGTTACATTCACTTGATTTTTTAAAGTTCATTTTGAATTTCTTTCGTGAAATGCAAGAGTTAGAATATTTCAGTAGTGTTTTGTGGTGGTTTACCTTGTCACAGTTAATTTTTCTTGAGGTTTCAAATTTTATTTTGAAAATATTTCGTTACTATGTCACAGTTACATTCTCTTGATTTTTCAAAGTTCAATTTGAATTTCTTTCATGAAATACAAGAGTTGGAATATTTCAGTAGTGTTTTGTTGTGCTTTACCTTGTCACAGTTACATTCTCATGATTTTTCAAAGTTCAATTTGGATTTTTTCCTTGAAATGCAAGAGTTGGAATATTTCAGTAGTGTCTTGTTGTGCTTTACCTTGTCACAGTTAAATTCTCTTGATTTTTTCAAAGTTCATTTTGGATTTCTTTCATTGAAATGCAAGAGTTGGAATATTTCAGTAGTGTTTTGTTGTGCTTTACATTGTCACAATTACATTCTCCTGATTTTTCAAAGTTCATTTTGAATTTCTTTCGTGAAATGCAAGAGTTGGAATATTTCAGTAGTGTTTTGTCGTGGTTTACTATGTCACAGTTACATTCTCTTGATTTTTCTAAGTTCATTTTGAATTTCTTTCATGAAATACAAGAGTTAGAATATTTCAATAGTGTTTTGTCGTGGTTTACCCTGTCACAGTTACATTCTTTTGATTTTTCAAAGTTCAATTTGGATTTCTTTCCTTGAAATGCAAGAGTTGGAATATTTCAGTAGTGTCTTGTGTGCTTTACCTTGTCACAGTTACATTCTTTTGATTTTTCAAAGTTCATTTTGGATTTCTTTCGTTGAAATGCAAGAGTTGGAATATTTCAGCTGTGTTTTTGTTGTGCTTTACATTGTCACAGTTACATTCTCCTGATTTTTCAAAGTTCATTTTGAATTTCTTTCGTGAAATGCAAGAGTTGGAATATTTCAGTAGTGTCTTGTTGTGCTTTACCTTGTCACAGTTACATTCTCTTGATTTTTCAAAGTTCATTTTGGATTTCTTTCGTTGAAATGCAAGAGTTGGAATATTTCAGTAGTGTTTTATCGTGGTTTACCTTGTCACAGTTACATTCTCTTGATTTTTTCGAACTTCATTTTGGAATTCTTTCGTTGAAATGCAAGAGTTGGAATATTTCAGTAGCGTTTCGTAGTGGTTTACCTTGTCACAGTTACATTCTCTTGATTTTTCAAAGTTCATTTTGAATTTCTTTCGTGAAATGCAAGAGTTGGAATATTTCAGTAGTGTTTTGTCGTGGTTTACTATGTCACAGTTACATTCTCTTGATTTTTCAAAGTTCATTTCGAATTTCTTTCATGAATTACAAGAGTTGGAATATTTCAGTAGTGTTTTGTCGTGGTTTACCTTGTCACAGTTACATTCTCATGATTTTTCAAAGTTCAATTTGAATTTCTTGCCTTGAAATGCAAGAGTTGGAATATTTCAGTAGTGTCTTGTTGTGCTTTACCTTGTCACAGTTACATTCTCTTGATTTTCCAAAGTTTATTTTGGATTTCTTTCGTTGAAATGCAAGAGTTGGAATATTTCAGTAGTGTTTTGTTGTGCTTTACATTGTCACAATTACATTCTCCTGATTTTTCAAAGTTCATTTTGAATTTCTTTCGTGAAATACAAGAGTTGGAATATTTCAGTAGTGTTTTGTCGTGGTTTACTATGTCACAGTTACAATCTCTTAATTTTCCAAAGTTCACTTTGAATTTCTTTCATGAAATACAAGAGTTGGAATATTTCAATAGTATTTTGTCGTGGTTTACCTTGTCACAGTTACAATCTCTTGATTTTTCAAAGTTCAATTTGGATTTCTTTCGTTGAAATGCAAGAGTTGGAATATTTCAGTAGTGTCTTGTTGTGCTTTACCTTGTCACAGTTACATTCTCTTGATTTTTCAAAGTTCATTTTGGATTTCTTTCGTTGAAATGCAAGAGTTGGAATATTTCAGTAGTGTTTTGTTGTGCTTTACATTGTCACAGTTACATTCTTCTGATTTTTCAAAGTTAATTTTGAATTTCTTTCGTGAAATGCAAGAGTTTTGAATATTTCAGTAGTGTTTTATCGTGGCTTACCTTGTCACAGTTACATTCTCTTGATTTTTTCGAAGTTCATTTTGGATTTCTTTCGTTGAAATGCAAGAGTTGTAATATTTCAGTAGTGTTTTGTAGTGGTTTACCTTGTCACAGTTACATTCTCTTGATTTTTCAAATTTCATTTTGAATTTCTTTCGTGAAATGCAAGAGTTTGAATATTTCAGTAGTGTTTTGTTGTGCTTTACCTTGTGACAGTTACATTCTCTTGATTTTTCAAATTTCATTTTGAATTTCTTTCGTGAAATGCAAGAGTTGGAATATTTCAGTAGTGTTTTGTTGTGGTTTACCTTGTCACACTTAAATTTTCTTGATTTTTCAAAATTTATTTTGAATTTCTTTCATTGAAATGCATGAGCTGGAAATATTTCAGTACTGTTTTGTGGTGGTTTACCTTGTCACAGTTAAATTTTCTTGAGGTTTCAAATTTTATTTTGAAAATATTTCGTTGAAATGGAAGAGTTGGAAATATTTCAGTAGTGTTTTGTTGTGCTTTACCTTGTCACAATTACATTCTCTTGATTTTTCAAAGTTCATTTTGAAAATCTTTCGTTGAAATGCAAGAGTTGGAATATTTCAATCGTGTTTTGTTGCGGTTTACTTTGTCATACATTCTCTTGATGTTTCAATGTTGATTTGAATTTCTTTCGTTGAAATGCAAGTTGGAATATTTCAGTAGTGTTTTTTTGTGATTTACCTTGTCACAGTTACATTCTCTTGATTTTTCAAAGTTCATTTTGAATTTCTTTCATTGAAATGCAAGAGTTGGAATATTTCGATAGTGTTTTGTCGTGTTTTACCTAGTCACAGTTACATTCTCTTGATTTTTCAAAGTTCATTTGAATTTCTTTCATTGAAATGCAAGAATTGGAATATTTCAATAGTGTTTTTTGTCGTGGTTTACCATATCATAGTTACATTCTCTTGATTTTTTAAAGTTTATTTTCGATTTCTATCGTTGAAATGCAATAGTTGGGATATTTCAGTAGTGTTTTGTTGTGGTTTACCTTGTCACAGTTACATTCTCTTAATTTTTCAAAGTTCATTTAGAATTTCTTTCATTGAAATGCAAGAGTCAGAATATTTCAGTAGTGTTTTGTCGTGGTTTACCTTGTCACAGTTACATTCTCTTGATTTTTCAAAGTTCATTTTGAATTTCTTACATTGAAATGCAAGAGTTGAAATATTTCAGTAGTGTTTTCTTGTGGTTTGCCTTTTCACAGTTACATTCTCTTGATTTTTCAAAGTTCATTTCGGTTTTCTTTCATTTAAATGCAAGAGTTGGAATATTTCAGTTGTGTTTTGTTGTGCTTTACCTTGTCACAGTTATATTCTCTTGATTTTTCAAAGTTCATTTGGGATTTCATTCATTGAATGCAAGAGTTGGAATATTTCAGTAGTGTTTTGTTGTGGTTTACCTTGTCAAAGTTACATTCTCTTGATTTTCAAAGTTCATTTTGGATTTCTTTCGTTTAAATGCAAGAGTTGGAATATTTCAGTAGTATTTTTTATGCTTTACCTTGTCAAAGTTGCATTCTCTCGATTTTTCAAAGATCATTTTGGACTTCTTTCATTGAAATGCAAGAGTTGGAATATTTCAGTAAAGTTTTGTTGTGGTTTACCTTGTCAAAGTTACATTTTCTTGATTTTTCAAAGTTCATTTTGGATTTATTTCATTGAAATGCAAGATTTGGAATATTTCAGTAGTGTTTTGTTGTGGTTTACCATGTCACAGTTACATTGTCTTGATTTTTCAAAGTTCATTTTGAATTTCTTTCATTAAAATGCAAGAGTTGGATTATTTCAGTAGTGTTTTGTTGTGGTTTACCATATCACAGTTACATTCTCTTGATTTTTCAAAGTTCATTGTCGATTTCTTTCGTTGAAATGCAAGAGTAATATTTCAGTATTATTTTGTCGCGGTTTACCGTGTCACAGTTACATTCTCTTGATTTTCAAACTTCATTGTGGATTTCTTTCATTTTAATGGAAGAGTTGGAATATTTCAGTAGTGTTTTGTCGTGGTTTACCTTGTCACAGTTACATTCTCTTTATTTTTCAAAGTTCATTTTGAATTTCTTTCATTGAAATGTAAGAGTTGGATTATTGCAGTAGTGCTTTGTTGTGGTTTACCTTGTCACAGTTACATTTTCTTGATTTTCAAAGTTCATTGTGGATTTCTTTCATTGAAAAGAGTTTTGTTGTGCTTTACATTGAACACACTTACATTTTCTTGATTTTTCGAAGTTCATTTTGGATTTATTTCGTTGAAATGCCAGAGTTTGAATATTTCAGTAGTGTTTTTTTATGCTTTCTCGATTTTTCAAAGATCATTTTGGATTTCTTTCATTGATATGCAAGAGTTGAAATATTCCAGTAGTGTTTTGTTGGGGTTTACCGTTTCACAGCTACATTCTCTTGATTTTCAAAGTTCATTGTGGATTTCTTTCATTTTAATGGAAGAGTTGGAATATTTCAGTAGTGTTTTGTCGTGGTTTACCTTGTCAGAGTTATATTCTCTTGATTTTTCAAAGTTCATTTTGGATTTCTTTCAATGAAATGCAAGAGTTGGAATATTTCTGTAGTGTTTTGTCGTGGTTTACTTTGTCAGAGTTAAATTCTCTTGATTTTTCAGAGTTCATTTTGGATTTCATTCATTGAAATGCAAGAGTTGGAATATTTCAGTAATGTTTTTTTGTGGTATACCTTGTCAAAATAACATTCTCTCGATTTTTCAAAGTTAATTTTGGATTTCTTTCATTGAACTTTAACACTTGAAATGTTTCAGTAGTGTTTTGTTGTGCTTTACCTTGTCACAGTTACATTCTCTCGATTTTTCAAAGCTCGTTTTGGATTTCTTTCACTGAAATGCAAGAGTTGGAATATTTCAGCAGTGTTTTGTTGTGGTTTACCTTGTTCTAGTTACATTCTCTTGATTTTTCAAAGTTCATTTTTGATTTCTTTCATTGAAAAGCAAGAGTTGGAATATTTCAGTAGTGTTTTGTTGTGTTTTACCTTGTCACAGTTACATTTTTTGATTTTTCAAAGTTCATTTTGGATTTCTTTCGTTGAAAAGCAAGAGTTTGAATATTTCAGTTGTGTTTTGTCGTGGTGTACCTTATCACAGTTACATTCTCATGATTGTTCAAAGTTCATTTTGGATTTCTTTCATTGAAATGTAAGAGTTGGAATGTTTCAGTAGTGCTTTGTTGTGGTTTTTCTTGTCACACTTAAATTTTCTTGATTTTTCAAAGTTCATTTTGAATTTCTTTCATTGAAATGCATGGATTGGAATTTTTCAGTAGTGTTTTGTTGTGGTTTACCTTTTCACAGTTACATTCTTTTGATTTTTCGAAGTTCATTTAGGAATTCTTTCATTTAAAAGCAAGAGTTGGAATATTTCAGTAGTGTTTTGTTGTGCTTTATCTTGTCACAGTTACATTCTCTTGATTTTTCAAAGTTCATTTTGGATTTCTTTCGTTGAAAAGCAAGAGTTGGAATATTTCAGTGGTGTTTTGTTATGGTTTACCCTGTCACAGTTACATTCTCATGATTTTTCAAAGTTCATTTTGGATTTCTTTCATTGAAATGTAAGAGTTGGAATATTTCAGTAGTGCTATGTTGTAGTTTACCTTGTCACACTTACATTTTCTTGATTTTCAAAGTTCATTTTGAATTTCTTTCATTGAAATGCATGAGTTGGAATATTTCAGTACTGTTTTGTCGTGGTTTACCTTGTCAGTTACATTTTCTTGATTTTTCAAATTTCATTTTGAAAATCTTTCGTTGAAATGCAAGAGTTGGAAATATTTCAGTAGTGTTTTTTTGTGCTTTACCTTGTCACAGTTACATTCTCTTGATTTTTTAAAGTTCATTTTCGATTTTTATCGTTGAAATGCAATAGTTGGGATATTTCAGTAGTGTTTTGTTGTGGTATACCTTGTCACAGTTAAATTCTCTTAATTTTTCAAATTTCATTTTGAATTTCTTTCATTGAAATGCAAGAGTCAGAATATTTAAGTAGCGTTTTGTCGTGGTTTACCTTGTCACAGTTACATTCTCTTGATTTTTCAAAGTTCATTTTGAATTTCTTACATTGAAATGCAAGAGTTAGAATATTTTAGTAGTATTTTGTTGTGGTTTACCTTTTCACAGTTACATTCTCTTGATTTTTCAAAGTTCATTTCGGTTTTCTTTCATTGAAATGCAAGAGTTGAAATATTTCAGTAGTGTTTTGTTGTGCTTTACCTTGTCACAGTTATATTCTCTTGATTTTTCAAAGTTCATTTTGGATTTCTTTCGTTGAAATACAAGAGTTGGAATATTTCAGTAGTGTTTTATCGTGGTTTACTTTGTTACAGTTACATTCTCTTGATTTTTCAAAGTTCATTATGGATTTCTTTCATTGAAATGCAAGAGTTGGAATATTTCAGTAGTGTTTTGTTGTGCTTTATCTTGTCACAGTTACATTCTCTTGATTTTTCAAAGTTCATTTTGGATTTCTCTCGTTGAAAAGCAAGAATTGGAATATTTCAGTGGTGTTTTGTCGTGGTTTACCTTGTCACAATTACATTCTCTTGATTTTTCAAAGTTCATTTTGGAATTCTTTCATTGAAATGTAAGAGTTGGAATATTTCAGTAGTGTTTTGTTGTGGTTTACCTTGTCACACTTACATTTTCTTTATTTTTTAAAGTTCATTTTGGATTTCTTTCAATGAAATGCAAGAGTTGGAATATTTCTGTAGTGTTTTGTCGTGGTTTACTTTGTCAGAGTTAAATTCTCTTGATTTTTCAGAGTTCATTTTGGATTTCATTCATTGAAATGCAAGAAGTTGGAATATTTCAGTAATGTTTTTTTTGTGGTTTATCTTGTCAAAATAACATTCTCTCGATTTTTCAAAGTTAATTTTGGATTTCTTTCATTGAACTTTAACACTTGAAATGTTTCAGTAGTGTTTTGTTGTGCTTTACCTTGTCACAGTTACATTCTCTCGATTTTTCAAAGCTCGTTTTGGATTTTTTTCACTGAAATACAAGAGTTGGAATATTTCAGCAGTGTTTTGTTGTGGTTTACCTTGTTCTAGTTACATTCTCTTGATTTTTCAAAGTTCATTTTTGATTTCTTTCATTGAAAAGCAAGAGTTGGAATATTTCAGTAGTGTTTTGTTGTGTTTTACCTTGTCACAGTTACATTTTTTGATTTTTCAAAGTTCATTTTGGATTTCTTTCGTTGAAAAGCAAGAGTTTGAATATTTCAGTTGTGTTTTGTCGTGGTGTACCTTATCACAGTTACATTCTCATGATTGTTCAAAGTTCATTTTGGATTTCTTTCATTGAAATGTAAGAGTTGGAATGTTTCAGTAGTGCTTTGTTGTGGTTTTTCTTGTCACTCTTAAATTTTCTTGATTTTTCAAAGTTCATTTTGAATTTCTTTCATTGAAATGTAAGAGTTGGAATATTTCAGTAGTGCTATGTTGTAGTTTACCTTGTCACACTTACATTTTCTTGATTTTCAAAGTTCATTTTGAATTTCTTTCATTGAAATGCATGAGTTGGAATATTTCAGTACTGTTTTGTCGTGGTTTACCTTGTCAGTTACATTTTCTTGATTTTTCAAATTTCATTTTGAAAATCTTTCGTTGAAATGCAAGAGTTGGAAATATTTCAGTAGTGTTTTTTTGTGCTTTACCTTGTCACAGTTACATTCTCTTGATTTTTTAAAGTTCATTTTCGATTTTTATCGTTGAAATGCAATAGTTGGGATATTTCAGTGTTGTGGTATACCTTGTCACAGTTACATTCTCTTATTTTTCAAATTTCATTTTGAATTTCTTTCATTGAAATGCAAGAGTCAGAATATTTAAGTAGCGTTTTGTCGTGGTTTACCTTGTCACAGTTACATTCTCTTGATTTTTCAAAGTTCATTTTGTATTTCTTACATTGAAATGCAAGAGTTAGAATATTTTAGTAGTATTTTGTTGTGGTTTACCTTTTCACAGTTACATTCTCTTGATTTTTCAAAGTTCATTTCGGTTTTCTTTCATTGAAATGCAAGAGTTGAAATATTTCAGTAGTGTTTTGTTGTGCTTTACCTTGTCACAGTTATATTCTCTTGATTTTTCAAAGTTCATTTTGGATTTCTTTCGTTGAAATACAAGAGTTGGAATATTTCAGTAGTGTTTTATCGTGGTTTACTTTGTTACAGTTACATTCTCTTGATTTTTCAAAGTTCATTATGGATTTTTTTCATTGAAATGCAAGAGTTGGAATATTTCAGTAGTGTTTTGTTGTGGTTTACCTAGTCAAAGTTACATTCTCTTGATTTTCAAAGTTCATTTTTTTGTATTTCTTTCGTTGAAATGCTAGAGTTTGAATATTTCAGTATTGTTTTGTCGTGGTTTACCTTGTCACAGTTATATTCTCTTTATTTTTCAAATTTCATTTTGGATTTCTCTCATTGAAATGCAAGAGTTGAAATATTTCAGTGGTGTTTTCTCGTGGTTTACCTTGTAACACTTACATTCTCTTGATTTTTTCAAAGATCATTTTGAATTTCTTTCGTTGAAATACAAGAGTTGGAATATCTCAGTAGTGTTTTGATGTGGTTTACCTAGTCACTGTTACATCTCTTGATTTTTACAAGTTTATTTTGGATTTCTTTCGTTGAAATGCATGAGTTGGAATATTTCAGTAGTGTTTTGTTGTGTTTTACCTCGTCACACTTACATTCTCTCGATGTTTTAAAGCTCATTTTGGATTTCTTTCACTGAAATGCAAGACTTGGAATATTTCAGTAGTGTTTTTGTTGTGGTTTTCCTTGTCACAGTTACATTCTTTTGATTTTTCAAAGTTCATTTTGGATTTCTTTCATTGAAAAGCAAGAGTTGGAATATTTCAGTAGTGTTTTGTTGTGCTTTATCTTGTCACAGTTACATTCTCTTGATTTTTCAAAGTTCATTTTGGATTTCTCTCGTTGAAAAGCAAGAATTGGAATATTTCAGTGGTGTTTTGTCGTGGTTTACCTTGTCACAATTACATTCTCTTGATTTTTCAAAGTTCATTTTGGAATTCTTTCATTGAAATGTAAGAGTTGGAATATTTCAGTAGTGTTTTGTTGTGGTTTACCTTGTCACACTTACATTTTCTTTATTTTTTAAAGTTCATTTTGGATTTCTTTCAATGAAATGCAAGAGTTGGAATATTTCTGTAGTGTTTTGTCGTGGTTTACTTTGTCAGAGTTAAATTCTCTTGATTTTTCAGAGTTCATTTTGGATTTCATTCATTGAAATGCAAGAGTTGGAATATTTCAGTAATGTTTTTTTTTGTGGTTTATCTTGTCAAAATAACATTCTCTCGATTTTTCAAAGTTAATTTTGGATTTCTTTCATTGAACTTTAACACTTGAAATGTTTCAGTAGTGTTTTGTTGTGCTTTACCTTGTCACAGTTACATTCTCTCGATTTTTCAAAGCTCGTTTTGGATTTCTTTCACTGAAATGCAAGAGTTGGAATATTTCAGCAGTGTTTTGTTGTGGTTTACCTTGTTCTAGTTACATTCTCTTGATTTTTCAAAGTTCATTTTTGATTTCTTTCATTGAAAAGCAAGAGTTGGAATATTTCAGTAGTGTTTTGTTGTGTTTTACCTTGTCACAGTTACATTTTTTGATTTTTCAAAGTTCATTTTGGATTTCTTTCGTTGAAAAGCAAGAGTTTGAATATTTCAGTTGTGTTTTGTCGTGGTGTACCTTATCACAGTTACATTCTCATGATTGTTCAAAGTTCATTTTGGATTTCTTTCATTGAAATGTAAGAGTTGGAATGTTTCAGTAGTGCTTTGTTGTGGTTTTTCTTGTCACTCTTAAATTTTCTTGATTTTTCAAAGTTCATTTTGAATTTCTTTCATTGAAATGCATGGATTGGAATTTTTCAGTAGTGTTTTGTTGTGGTTTACCTTTTCACAGTTACATTCTTTTGATTTTTCGAAGTTCATTTAGGAATTCTTTCATTTAAAAGCAAGAGTTGGAATATTTCAGTAGTGTTTTTGTTGTGCTTTATCTTGTCACAGTTACATTCTCTTGATTTTTCAAAGTTCATTTTGGATTTCTTTCGTTGAAAAGCAAGAGTTGGAATATTTCAGTGTGTTTTGTTATGGTTTACCCTGTCACAGTTACATTCTCATGATTTTTCAAAGTTCATTTTGGATTTCTTTCATTGAAATGCAAGAGTTGGAATATTTCAGTAGTGTTTTGTAGTGGTTTACCTTGTCACAGTTATATTCTCTTCATTTTTCAAATTTCATTTGGATTTCTCTCATTGAAATGCAAGAGTTGAAATATTTCAGTGGTGTTTTCTCGTGGTTTACCTTGTAACACTTACATTCTCTTGATTTTTCAAAGATCATTTTGAATTTCTTTCGTTGAAATACAAGAGTTGGAATATCTCAGTAGTGTTTTGATGTGGTTTACCTAGTCAAAGTTACATTCTCTTGATTTTCAAAGTTCATTTTGTATTTCTTTCGTTGAAATGCTAGAGTTTGAATATTTCAGTATTGTTTTGTCGTGGTTTACCTTGTCACAGTTATATTCTCTTTATTTTTCAAATTTCATTTTGGATTTCTCTCATTGAAATGCAAGAGTTGAAATATTTCAGTGGTGTTTTCTCGTGGTTTACCTTGTAACACTTACATTCTCTTGATTTTTCAAAGATCATTTTGAATTTCTTTCGTTGAAATACAAGAGTTGGAATATTTCAGTAGTGTTTTGATGTGGTTTACCTAGTCACTGTTACATTCTCTTGATTTTTCTAAGTTTATTTTGGATTTCTTTCGTTGAAATGCATGAGTTGGAATATTTCAGTAGTGTTTTGTTGTGTTTTACCTCGTCACACTTACATTCTCTCGATGTTTCAAAGCTCATTTTGGATTTCTTTCACTGAAATGCAAGACTTGGAATATTTTTAGTAGTGTTTTGTTGTGGTTTACCTTGTCACAGTTACATTCTTTTGATTTTTCAAAGTTCATTTTGGATTTCTTTCATTGAAAAGCAAGAGTTGGAATATTTCAGTAGTGTTTTGTTGTGCTTTATCTTGTCACAGTTACATTCTCTTGATTTTTCAAAGTTCATTTTGGATTTCTCTCGTTGAAAAGCCAGAATTGGAATATTTCAGTGGTGTTTTGTCGTGGTTTACCTTGTCACAATTACATTCTCTTGATTTTTCAAAGTTCATTTTGGATTTCTTTCATGGAAATTTAAGAGTTGGAATATTTCAGTAGTGTTTTGTTGTGGTTTACCTTGTCACACTTACATTTTCTTTATTTTTCAAAGTTCATTTTGAATTTCTTTCATTGAAATGCATGAGTTGGAATATTTCAGTACTGTTTTTTCGTGGTTTACCTTGTCACAGTTACATTTTCTTGATTTTTCAAAGTACATTTTGAAAATCTTTCGATGAAATGCAAGAGTTGGAAATATTTCAGTTGTGTTTTGTTGTGCTTTACTTTGTCACAGTTACATTCTCTTGATTTTTAAAGTTCATTTTGAAAATCTTTCGTTGAAATGCAAGAGTTGGAATATTTCAATCGTGTTTTGTTTTGGTTTACTTTGTCACAGTTACATTCTATTGATGTTTCAAAGTTGATTTTGAATTTCTTTCGTTGAAATGCAAGAGTTAGAATATTTCAGTAGTGTTTTGTTGTGATTTACCTTGTCACAGTTACATTCTCTTGATTTTTCAAAGTTCATTTTGAATTTCTTTCATTGAAATGCAAGAGTTGGAATATTTCGATAGCATTTTGTCGTGTTTTACCTTGTCACAGTTATATTCTCTTGATTTTCCAAAGTTCATTTTGAATTTCTTTCATTCAAATGCAAGGATTGGAATATTTCAATAGTGTTTTGTCGTTGTTTACCATATCATAGTTACATTCTCTTGATTTTATTTCGTTGATTCAAAGTTAATTTTCGATTTCTTTCGTTGAAATGCAAGAGCTGGAATATTTCAGTAGTGTTTTGTCATGGTTTACCTTGTCACAGTTACATTCTCTTGATTTTTTAAAGTTCATTTTCGATTTCTATCGTTGAAATGCAATAGTTGGGACATTTCAGTAGTGTTTTGTTGTGGTTTACCTTATCACAGTTACATTCTCTTGATTTTTCAGAGTTCATTTTGGATTTCTTTCATTGAAATGCATGAATTGGAATATTTCAGTAGTGTTTTTTTTTGTTTTACCTCGTCACAGTTACATTCTCTCGATTTTTCAAAGCTCATTTTGGATTTCTTTCACTGAAATGCAAGAGTTGGAATATTTCAGTAGTATTTTGCTGTGGTTTACCTTGTCACAGTAACATTTTCTTGATTTTTCAAAGTTCATTTTGGATTTTTTTTCGTTGAAATGCATGAGTTGGAATATTTTAGTAGTGTTTTTTTGTGTTTTACCTCGTCACAGTTACATTTTCTTGATTTTTTAAAGTTCATTGTGGATTTCTTTCATTGAAATGCAAGAGTTGGAATATTTCAATAGTGTTTTGTCGTGGTTTACCTTGTCACAATTACATTTTCTTGATTTTTCAAAGCTCATTTTGGATTTCTTTCACTGAAATGCAAGAGTTGGAATATTTCAGTATTATTTTGTTGTGGTTTACCTTGTCACATTTACATTCTTTCTATTTTTCAATGTTCATTTTGGATTTCTTTTATTGAAAAGCAAGAGTTGGAATATTTCAGTAGTGTTTTTGTTGTGCTTTATCTTGTCACAGTTACATTCTCTTAATTTTTCAAAGTTCATTTTGGATTTCTTTCATTTTGGATTTTTCTTTCTTTGTTTTTTTTGTGTTTTGTCGTGGTTTACCTTGTCACAGTTACATTCCCATGATTTTTCAAAGTTCATTTTGGATTTCTTTCATGTAAATGTAAGAGTTGGAATATTTCAGTAGTGTTTTGTTTTGGTTTACCTTGTCACGCTTACACTTTCTTGATTTTTCAGAGTTCATTTTGAATTTCTTTCATTGAAATGCATAAGTTGGAATATTTCAGTACTGTTTTGTCGTGGTTTACCTTGTCACAGTTACATTTTCTTGATTTTTCAAATTTCATTTTGAAAATATTTCGTTGAAATGCAAGAGTTGGAAATATTTCAGTAGTGTTTTGTTGTGCTTTACCTTGTCACAGTTACATTCTCTTGATTTTTCAAAGTTCATTTTGAAAATCTTTCGTTGAAATGCAAGAGTTGGAATATTTCAATCGTGTTTTGTTGTGGTTTACTTTGTCACAGTTACATTCTCTTGATATTTCAAAGTTGATTTTGAATTTCTTTCGTTGAAATGCAAGAGTTGGAATATTTCGATAGTGTTTTTTTGTCATGTTTTACCTTGTCACAGTTACATTCTCTTGATTTTTCAAAGTTCATTTTGAATTTCTTTCATTGAAATGCAAGAATTGGAATATTTCAATAGTGTTTTGTCGTTGTTTACCATATCATAGTTACATTCTCTTGATTTTTCAAAGTTAATTTTCAATTTCTTTCGTTGAAATGCAAGAGTTGGAATATTTCAGTTGTGTTTTGTCATGGTTTACCTTGTCACAGTTACATTCTCTTGATTTTTTAAATGTTCATTTTCGATTTCTATCGCTGAAAATGCAATAGTTGGGATATTTCAGTTGTGTTTTGTTGTGGTTTACCTTGTCACAGTTACATTCTCTTAATTTTTAAAGTTCATTTTGAATTTCTTTCATTGAAATGCAAGAGTCGGAATATTTCAGTAGTGTTTTGTCATGGTTTACCTTGTCACAGTTACATTCTTCTGATTTTTCAAAGTTCATTTTGAATTTCTTACATTGAAATGCAAGAGTTGGAATATTTCAGTAGTGTTTGTTGTGGTTTATCTTTTCACAGTTACATTCTCTTGATTTCTCAAAGTTCATTTCGGTTTTCTTTCATTGAAATGCAAGAGTTGAAATATTTCAGTAGTGTTTTGTTGTGCTTTACCTTGTCACAGTTATATTCTCTTGATTTTTCAAAGTTCATTTTGGATTTCTTTCGTTGAAATACAAGAGTTGGAATATTTAAGTAGTGTTTAGTCGTGGTTTACATTGTTATAGTTACATTCTCTTGATTTTTCAAAGTTCATTATGGATTTCTTGCATTGAAATGCAAGAGTTGGAATATTTCAGTAGTGTTTTGTTGTGGTTTAGCTTGTCACACTTACATTTTCTTGATTTTTCAAAGTTCATTTTGGATTTCTTTCATTGAAAAGGAAGAGTTAGAATATTTCAGTAGTGTTTTGTTGTGGTTTACTTAGTCAAAGTTACATTCTCTTGATTTTCAAAGTTCATTTTGGATTTCTTTCGCTGAAATGCAAGAGTTGGAATATTTCAGTAGTGTTTTGTCGTGGTTTACCTTGTCACAGTTACATTCTCTTGATTTTTCGAAGTTTATTTTGGATTTCTTTCATTGAAATGCAAGAGTTGAAATATTTCAGTGGTGTTTTCTCGTGGTTTACCTTGTCACACTTACATTCTCTTGATTTTTAAAAGGTTATTTTGAATTTCTTTCGTTGAAATGCAAGAGTTTGAATATTTCAGTAGTGTTTTGATGTGGTTTACCTAAACACTGTTACATTCTCTTGATTTTTCAAAGTTAATTTTGGATTTCTATCGTTGAAATGTAAGAATTGGAATATTTCAGTAGTGTTTTGTTGTCATTTACCTTGTCACTGTTACATACTCTTAATTTTTCAAAGTTCATTTTGAAAATCTTTCGTTGAAATGTAAGAGCTGGAAATGTTTCAATAGTGTTTTGTTGTGATTTAACTTGTCACTGTTACATTCTCTTGATTTTTCAAAGTATATTTTGAATTTTTTTCGTTGAAATACAAGAGTTGAATATTTCGGTAGTGTTCTGTCGTGCTTTACCTTGTCACAGTTACATTCTCTTGATTTTTTTTAGTTCATTTTGAATTTAACTCATTGAAGTGGAAGAGTTGGAATATTTCAGTAGTGTTTTCTAGTGGTTTACCTTGTCACACTTACATTCTCTTTATTTTTTCAAAGATCATTTTGAATTTCTTTTGTTGAAAGGCAAGAGTTGGAATATTTCAGTAGTGGTTTGATGTGGTTTACCTAGTCACTGTAACATTCTCTTGATTAAAATCCTAGTAAATGGGTATATATCTTATTCTTTAATATTATTATTATATTCTTTTAAGCAGGAACATATTAGTCTTAATATATTAGTTATAATGCTTTCTTTCCTTTAATAATAATAAATTTTACTTCTAGCAATTATATGACACAAGAATTGATCTTTGATTGTGAATAATATTATTTGATTTTGATTTATAATGAAATAACAATAATGAAAATCTTAGTTTTTTCCTATACCTATGCTGTCTTGTATATTTTATCACGATGATTAGGATTTTGTCAAGATATCTCTCTCACTTGGTTTATTTCGTCGATTGAGGCTTATTTAGGGGTACGCGGGTCTCATGGCTGAGTTTGGGCATGGAGTCATCACCATGAGAAGACCCCCCCTCTTACAAAATGAGCTAATCTTGATTATAAATCCTTTTTCTAATATTTTTTAATAATTAATTTGACATAATTAATTGAATCCCTCTAATTTTTCTTCGCCTTCACTGCTTGCCTGTACGCTTATGCTTTTTTTTAGATTTATAAAAACAAGACTAACTGCAATAATAAAATTGAAACAGTCAAATAAAAATTGAATATTGCTCAACTTGGTACCCTCATAAAGGAATTGTTGGTTGGTAGAGTATGAGAATATGATAGTTGCCTTTTCCTCAGTTCCAGTTCACTCAAACAGGATTAGTTGGTTGCTTTAGTTTGGTAAGCTATAATTAATTTTTCCTTAAGTAATGTCCCTACCTCGGGAAAGTGATAAACCGGAAGCCTCAGCCCTTGAGCAAGCTTCTAATCTAAATACAGGAGCTACGCCAGTTCCAGTATTCCAACATGTAGCTTATAGTATTATCCATTGTCCATTATAAAAAAAAGTTCAATATAAACCAACAAATGTCTAGTTGGGTTAAATATCTTCAGAGAGTTTGTAGATTAATGGGATTAGAAGAATCAGTTATGATCGAGAGGTACGCTTCCTTAATGTCTGATGAACCGTTTATCTTGTATTTAGAAAAATATGTAGTTGCCTTTTCCTCAGTTCCAGTTCACTCAAACAGGATTAGTTGGTTGCTTAAGTTTGGTAAGCTATAATTAATTTTTCCTTAAGTAATGTCCCTACCTCGGGAAAGTGATAAACCGGAAGCCTCAGCCCTTGGGCAAGCTTCTAATCTAAATACAGGAGCTGCGCCAGCTCCAGTATTCCAACATGTAGCTTATAGTATTATCCATTGTCCATTATAAAAAAAAAGTTCATTAAACCGCAACAAATGTCTAGTTGGGTTAAATATCTTCAGAGAGTTTGTAGATTAATGGGATTAAGAAGAATCAGTTATTATCGAGAGGTACGCTTCCTTAATGTCTGATGAACCGTATAGCTTGTATTTAGAAAAATATGTGACCACTACACATTTTTCTTGGCTAAAAGGAATCCCTGTGCTCTGCTTTTCTTAATAAAATTTCATTGACCGAAAACATTTAACATATTATGCAAGTTAGACATGAAAATAATGAGCCGGTCGTAGGATTTTTTTTGTGCGTATTAATGCAGAATTTGAGAGCTACTCTTCTTTAGTTAAAAATGTTCGGGGAGTGCATACCTCCTTTCAGGTATTGATTTATTTAAATAACAGGCTTTTGAACAAAAATTACATGAGAATATCAGAAGATTTATTCGCAAAAAAAGGATTGCGCAGATATTACACAAATATTTCAAAATGATAGATTGTAAAATAAGACACTTAGTCTTTTCGGGGATTTTTGGTAGTTGACAATTACCTTTCGCCGTAATCCTAGGGTCCAAAAATATGGAAGGACTAGACAGTCCCTTTCACTTTCGTGAAAGGAAGTTAGAATTTTGAACCAAGGCTAAGGATTAAGCAGGTTTAATGATGGATTAGCATATAGGGGTGTATTAGTGATTTCTGATATACCAATTGACCCTAGAGCATTTAAAAAGTAGATTTTAAGCTAGTTACTACAGAAAATATCTCAATTATTGATGGCGATAATTTAATTATTGTTCCAAAACCAGAATATGAAGAATTTCTTTCTACGTTTAACCTTAAACTTACAAAAATAATTGTTTTCCGAGAGCTAGTTCATTGCTCTTAAATAGTGACAATTGCTTTTCTAAAGAAGCGTATGACCAATGTATAAATGATTTAACGTTTTTTAAGCCTTGATGTACCACTTGAAACATAATTTCAACTACCTAAGCAGTTTAGAATCCCTCATTAAATGGCTTTGTGCTAAAAGAACATTTATAAACTATGCTGAAATCCAATATAGTAGAGGAAAGGGCATCTCCTTTCCCTTCTCCTCTTTTCCTTATAAGGAAACATTCTGTCAGTAAAAATGAGGCTCTTAACAGAGAAAATACTCTATTTCTAATTAATTTACGTACAGTTAATAATAACATGAAAGACAGCCTTCCTAATTCCTCGAACTTCTGACATTTTACAAAATTTGTCGAAAGGAATGTTCTATTGTGAATTTGACATGCGCAGTGTTTTTTTTCAAATTTCCATTGAGGAAAGGTACCAAAAATTGTTTTCGTTTTTATCACCTTTAACTGGCCGCAGCCATTGCTACACAAGAATACCACAAGGAAGTGTATTTGGGCCAAAAGCTTTCGCTAGCTTCATGGATAAATTATTTCCAGAAAGTTACCGTTCCTTCATTTTCAATTTTTTTATGATATATTTACATAATATAAACCTAACCTAAACTAAATAAAACCTAACCTAATGAGCGTTTATTTCATGTCAAGATATTTTTCAGGCGTCTAAAACTCACAACAATTAGTTATTAGCTTCTAAATCACAGGTTTTAAAAACCTATTCCAGTATTAAGATATATCGTGTCGCCTGACAAAATTAGACCTCAAGTATACAAATTGGTTGCTACAGAAGAACAGAAGGGCCTGAAAATATTCCTATTTTTAAATTATTTGTTGACTCCTCTGAAAATGGAGCCGGGGCTGTTCTTTGTCATGAAAAGGATTACGGAAGGACGGGAGTCGTTTTTTTTTTCCTTTTTAGTAGAGTTTTCTCTAAACCATTTTCCAAGCAGTCTTCTATCGCTAGGAAGCCATACGGCTTATATAAAACTCTGAAGAGCTCTCAGATTCAGTATTATTTGGAGAAGATTGTGAAATATTTATGCGGATGCTAAAAATTTAAATATTTATGTAAAGATCAGGATCTCTCTAGAAAGATGTACCCAATATCATTACTTATTGTGCATAATCCTTTATATACGCATGAAACATATTCCTGAGATTAAGATGATACTTAATATTTTATCGAGGCCAAGTCGAGAGATAATAGACAGCAGTCAGACCTTATATCCGGTTCTTAACGACCTAGAAATTTTAGCAGCGGGCATTTTTTTTTATTAGTAATCCTAATGTAGATTACTTAGGTCTGCAAGCTGAGGAATTAAACCACGGACAATTACGGGATCCCGAGACGAGACTTAATATTGATTTATTGAAAGAGCCGGATGTGTCAAAAGACAACCGTGCTCAAAAGAGGAGCTCCATATATGATAAGCCCGCTAGGTCATAAGTGGATACTGACCCCACATTCCTGGTGTGAACCAGGAACCAGAAGGATTGGCCAATCCGCGGTGAGCATAGTGTCTACCGCATTTTTAATTTTGATGATATAGATATTGAGAAAAGAATATGGGTATATGATAAAGTCTCTTGGTGGTTTATTCTTGTTATTAAAAGTTAATTTCAATTAATGACGTTCTGTATAGAATAAAGTATGCTCCGAATAACCATTCTAGGCTAAACCAAAAAGCGCGCACTTAACCATCTATTTTGATAAGTTTTGCCTAGAGTGATGATTCCAGGCAACTTAAAATTATTTCATGATTATTTATTGTTCAGTAGCCATACCGGCTACGAGAGAACGTTGTGTGAAAACTCGACAGTTTTGTGTTTTTGAAAATAAGGCCTTTGTTATTAAGGAATTTGTTGTTAATTTTAATTGTGTACCGCGTAAATAATAAACAGAAAAATAAAAAAATATATGCATATATATATACATTTATTTAAACCTCTGAGAAAAAAAGTAAATGACTAAATTGCATGTTTGTTTGGGAATTGACGGATAAGTTAATTTAGTTAATTATGCTATTGTAGCAAAAGGATTCCAATATTATTAGGAAACCACAAATTCATAAGACGAGAAGTTTGATTCCAAATTAAGAGTGAACTGGTCAACTGAGTACAATGGTCACGGAATGAAACTACAAAATTGCAATTCATTAGAATTGATCTTTTCTTGCTTTCTTCTTTTGCCCTTAGCCCCAACGGAATAGATGTAGTTAGTACTTAACTTAGAAAGACGGTGACGGATTTAGTTGTGATAGATGGTTTGGTTATGTTTTAGCTTGATGTTTGGGTTATGTGTGATTCTTCCCTAGTTACTGAGTTTCTATTAACTTTTAAGCACCAATTAATATAACAATAATGTATTTAATAATTAACAGAAAAAAAATATATATATATAAATTAATACGAAGACTATTTACCTCTAAATAATATTTGACCTTCTAAAGCCTTTTACTTATAAGAAAAATGATAGTCTTTTGTTGTCCTTATTCTGTTCAATGGCCTTGAAGAAAAGAAAAGGGAATCGTGTTGTAAAAAGGTTCTACGTTCCTTAATGACACGATAAGGCACGATCGTAGATGTGAGGAAAATAGACCCAGTACCGCAAATGATAAAATAGTATTAAATCTTTAAAGGCTAGCGAACAGACGCTACCTTCAGCTGATAATCTTCTGTCTATTAAAAGTCTTGCAATTTTCTTGGTCACTTACTCATTCAATAGCGTTGCAGCCTAAAATTCATTGATTTTCTATTGCTGTATACTAATTGTGTATTTAATTCTGTGTTTCTGTGTTTCCTTGTCTCATGATTTATCCTTGTAAAGGCCAGCGCAATTGAGTGGGACGACTATAATAGTTTTCTATAGTTATTCGAAGATACCAGCATAATAAAATCTTTAAAAGCTTTTACGCAAGCTTATATTACAAGGTCGGATTTGTAAGAAGTGTCCTTCTAATTCTAGAATTAATATCAAGTTGCTATGAATTCGGCTTAAGGCAATGTCCTTTCAGGGTATGTTGAACCCTATGAATTTGTCTTTTTACACAAATTCCTTATTTTGCAATGTAAACCCTTTCTTAGAAGGATGGAATTTAGCTACGTTTGTTGACAAATAAAGGGGGAACATCTTTTTATAGCGTGAGACTGATGAGAGAAGTCAGTTGGGTTTATGGCTTTGCTCAAGCTTTTCGTATGCATGTAGAATGTAAGTCTAATGTGTTCCTTGCTCTTTCTTAATTTTATTATGTTAAAATCCTAGTAAATGGGTATATATCCCATTCTTTAATATTATTATTAAATTCTTTTAAGCAGGAACATATTAGTCTTAATATATTAGTTACAATGCTTGTTTTCCTTTAATAATAATAAATTTTACTTCTAGCAATTATGTGAACAAGAATTGATCTTTGATTGTGAATAATAATTATTGAATTTTGATTTATAATGAAATAACTATCAACTAAAAAATTCTCTTCTTTAATAATAAAATCTTAGTTTTTCTTATACCTGTGTTGTCTTGTATATTTTATCACGATGATTAGGATTTTGTCAAGATATCTCTCTCACTTGGTTCATTTCGTCTATTGAGGCTTATTTAGGGGTACTCGGGTCTCATGGCTGAGTTTGGGCATGGAGTCATCACCATGAGAAGACCCCCCTCTTACATCGTTTACCTTGTCACTGTTACATTATCTTAATTTTTCAAAGTTCATTTTAAAAATCTTTCGTTGAAATGTAAGAGTTGGAAATATTTCAATAGTGTTTTGACGTGGTTTAGCTTGTCACTGTTACATTCTCTTGATTTTACAAAGTTCATTTTGAATTTCTTTCGTTGAAATGCAAGAGTTGGAATATTTCAGTAGTGTTCTGTCGTGGTTTACCTTGTCAGAGTTACATTCTCTTGATTTTTCTAAGTTCATTTTGAATTTCATTCATTGAAATGCAAGAGTTAGAATATTTCAGTGGTGTTATGTCGTCGATTATCTTGTCACAGTTAAATTCTGTTGATTTTTCAAAGTTCATTTGAATTTCTTTTATTGAAATGCAGGAGTTGGAATATTTCAGTAGTGTTTTGTTATGGTTTACCTAGTCACCGTTACATTCTCTTGATTTTTCAAAGTTCATTTTGGATTTCATTCATTGATATGCAGAAGTTGGAATATTTCAATAGTGTTTTTGTCATTGTTTACCTTGTCACAGTTACATTCTCTTGAATTTTCAAAGTTCATCTTGGATTTCTTTCGGTGAAATGCAAGAGTTGGAATGTTTCACTAATGTATTGTATCTGGGTTGGTGTTTGGTTAGGTTACCTAAGTTATGTTAGGTTAGCTAAGTTAGGTTAGGTTAGCTAGTAAACATTTCTCCATGTTTAAGTTAGGTTAGGTTAGGTTAGGTTACCTTATCATGAGCACTCAGGTTAGGTTAGGTTAGGTTTAGTTAGATTAGGTTAGGTTAGCCTACCTACGCTCGCGTAAGTAGGCTAACATAACCTAACTTAACCTAACCCAACCGAACTTGATCTAGCCTAACCTAACCATACTCGCCGGAAAATCCCCCCATGTTGACTTTGTACCATGCTTTAGTTAGGTTAGGTTAGCTTATCATGAGCACTCATGATAAGTTAACCTAACCTAATCTAACTTAAACATGGAGAAATATTTACTAGATAACCTAACCTAACTTAGCTAACCTAACCTAACCAAACACCAACCCAGGCATGTAAACAAATAGAATCAGACATAGAAACAGATAAAGACATGCAATTTAGACATTCAAACCAACAAAGACAAATTCTTGGACTTGTAGAAAACCAACTCAGATACAAAACATTAGTGAAATATTCCAACTCTTGCATTTCAATGAATGAAATCCAAAATGAACTTTGAAAAATCGAGAGAATGTAACTGTGACAAGGTAACGCATAACAAAACACTACGGAAATATTCCAACTCTTGCATTTCAACGAAAGAAATTGAAAATGAACTTTGAAAAATCAAGAAAATGTAACTGTGAAATGGTAAATCACGACAAAACACTACTGAAATATTCCAACTCCTGCATTTCAACGAAAGAAATCCAAATGAACTTTTAAAAATCAAGAAAATGTAACTGTGGCAAGGTAAACCACGACAAAACACTACTGAAATATTCCAATGAAGAAAAAGTAAGTATTTTCAATGTAAAGCACAACAAAACACATTTCAATGAAAGAGATCCACTATGAACTTTGAAAATCAATAAAATGTAACTGTGACAAGGTAAACCACAACAAAACACTACTGAAATAATCCAACTCTTGCATTTCAAAGAAAGAAATGCACAATGAACTTTGAAAATCAAGAGAATGTAACTGTGACACGGTAAACCACGACAAAACGCTACTGAAATATTCCAACATTTCAACGAAAGAAATCGAAAATGAACTTTGAAAAATCAAGAGAATGTAACTGTGATATGGTAAACCACAACACAACACTACTGAAATAATTCAACTCTTGCATTTCAACGAAAGAAATTCAAAATGAACTTTGAAAAATCAAGAGAATGTAACTGTGACAAGGTAAACCACGACAAAACAGTACTGAAATATTCCAACTTTTACATTTCAATGAAAGTAATTCAAAATGAACTTTGAAAAATCAAGAGAATGTAACTGTGACACGGTAAACCACGACTAAACACTACTGAAATATTCCAACTCATGCATTTCAATGAAAGAAATTCAAAATGAACTTTGAAAAATTAAGAGAATGTAAGTGTGACAAGGTAAACCACAACAAAACACTACTGAAATATTCCAACTCTTGCATTTCAATGAGAGAAATTCAAAATGAACTTTGAAAAATCAAGAAAATGTAACTGTGACAAGCTAAACCACAACCAAACACTACTGAAATATACCACTCTTGCATTTCAACGAAAGAAATTCAAAATGAACTTTGAAAAATTAAGAGAATGTAACTGTGACAAGGTAAACCATGACAAAACACTTCTGAAATATTCCAACTCTTGCATTTCAACGAAAGAAATCCAAAATGAGCTGTGAAAAATCAAGAGAATGCAACTGTGACATGGTAAACCACGACAAAACACTAATGTTGGGAGGGGGAGTCAAAAGTTGGGGGGATGTGGCCCTTTTGTGTCTCAAAATGCGCAAATTAAAAAGTATTAAAAAATGGGGGGCAAAAAATTGGGAGGGGGGCTTGGGGGCCATTGCTTGCCCGGGGGCCCTTTGGGGGTTTCGGGGTCCTTTGGGGGCCCGGGGGCCGGAGTACCTTTGGAGGCCTGGGGGCCATTGGGGGACCGGGGCCTTTGTCGGTCGGGGGGTTCCTTTGGGGTTGGGGTAGGGGGGGTTGTTGGGGTAGGGGACCTCACAACACTGTTCAAATGGAACTTGTGGATTATAACGACCACAGAGTTTCACCCTCAACTCCTCTTCTAAATCATCTTCTAAAATCATCTTCTAAAATACCTCAAATGGTTCCGCTTAAATCATCTTCTAAAATGTCCCAAAATGATTTCGCCCAATTAATCCCTAAACGTAAGTTCTGTGTGTTCCTTTTGTTTTGGCATCCTTGCGCTGTCACATTAGATATTCCTAAGAAACCCTTTCCCGCGTTAATCTCTTAATCTCTAAGATCAAAAATATCTCTTCCCCACCGTTAATAAGTATGTGCAAACTTCGCCCGGAGACAATTCTCCTGGACGAACACCAACAAATCAATTGACCTTGAAAAAAGAGGTCATTGAACTTGTACTCACAGTATTTCCGACTCCCTGATTGGTCTAAAAAGAGGGTGTGGTTTTGTACTCGTTGGAATCTAGCCCTCTGACTGGCTAAATCTTGTACTCGTGGGATCGATAGGGTCATCCCTACTGTAATTGATTTCCGGATAGAAAATATCTTTTAGAGGAGGACACTCCCCCACAACCTTCGAGACAAGGGTTTTAACTTATGCCCTGAGGGAATATGAGAACAATGTTGGCACAGCGCACCATATGTTATTTTTTTTACTTTAGAGCAGGGAACTTCATATGGAAGGGGTCGTCGTAGAGACTTCAAAAGGGGCCATTCGATTGGAAATCGAGAATTCTAGGGCCCTTTTTGATAGTCGAAAGTGATTAGTGGGCAACTAGCCCCCCCCCCTCCTACGCCCATCATTCCCCCAAACACATCCAATCAAAATTTCGAGATAGCCATTTTCTTCAGTGTAGTAGATTTCCAGATAGAAAATGTGTTCTTGAGGAGGACACTCCCCACAACCCTTAGGGCAAGGGTTTTTAAGTTATGCCCTGGGGGCACATAAGGTTTTTATATAACACGTTGTCGTCGAAACTTCAAAAAGGGTTCATTCAATGGGAAATTCAAGGGGCTAGTGCACTTTTTAATAGTCGAAAGTGAATAAAAGGTAACTAGCCCCCCCCCCCCTCCTACGCCCATCATTTCCCCAAACACATCCAATAAAGATTTTGAGATAACCATTTTGTTCAGCTTAGTTGATTTCCAGATAGAAATTATGTTTTTGAAGAGGACACTCCCCCACTACTACCCTCAGGGCAAGGGTTTTAAGTTATGCCCTGGGGGCATATAAGGTTTTTATAGAAAGCGTTGTCATAGAAACTTCAAAAAAAGCTCATTCGATTTGAAATTCAAAATGGTTAGTGCCCTTTTTAATAGTCGAAAGTGATTGGAGGGTAACTAGCCCCCCCCACGCCCATCATCTCCCCCATACACCTCCAATCATCATTTTGAGATAGCCATTTTGTTCAGCGTAGTTGATTACCAGATAGAAAATATATTTTTGAGGAGGACACACTCTCCCACACCCTCGGGGCAAGGGTTTTAAGTTATGCTCTAAGGGCATATGATAACGATGTTTGCACAATATACTATTTATTTTTTTTCCTTTAGAGCTGGGCACTTCATATGAAAGTGGTCGTCGTAAAAAAACTTCAAAAGGGGCTCATTCGATTGGAAATTGAGAGTTCTATTGCCCTTTTTAAGAGTCGAAAGTGATTGAGTGATTGGATTTTGTTCTGGCCTTGGGAAGGCATAGGGGTTTTGCGCCCAACTTGTGTTAATTTCTGCTCGTTTTGAGTTTGACTCGGTTATTTATTTTAGTTTCTGTTCGTTTTGGGTTTCATTTATTTATCGATGCTGATTTGTGGTAGTTTCACGCTTGATAGATTATTTGATTATATTTTTGCTCATTTTTGTTTAATGGAGTTCTTTACTTTTCTTTGAAAAACTTATTTTATGAAAAAGTTTTTTAAATTAATATAGTAAAGATCGATGTGGGTATACTGCATGATTTTTGTTCTTGTTGTTGTTGTGTTTGGACCAGGGCACTTCGTATCAAAGGAGTTGTCGTAGGAACTTTGAAAAGGGCTCATTCGGTTGAAAATAGAAAGGGCTGAGACCCTTTTTAATAGTCGATAGTGATTGGAGGGCAACTAATCCCCCTCCCACGCCCACCTTCCCATTTGTCTATATGTTTTAAAACTAATTGTTGCCTTAAGATTAAATCAAAATGCACTGTGTTAATGCTAATTCCCAATAAGGCATCTCAGCAGTATCCCAAGACCGACTGAGGGCATTATGTTCAAAACTTTCGGGGCTAGCTCTGCGCTTAAAATTTAACCAAGTAAAAATAGCGTAAGTGAATCCAAGCTATCAACGAAAGTAAGCAGATTTTTTGCGAATGGCATCAATTTTTCCATTTCAGGTCAACTAGAGGTGGTATGAAAACGAAATTAAACACTACTATTTGTGTCCAGATTTTTAAAAGGGTGTATGTTGTTAAAAATTGCTGAAAATTTTTCTCCAGCACACAAATAGCAGGCCAAACTATAAAGTCTTAAAAAATGAAAAGATTTAAAGTATTATTTTCTTTTTCCTTGAAAAAAATATGTCAATATAAAACGAACAGAAATTAATTAAAAAAACTTTTTCCACAAAATGAGTTTTTCAAAGAAAAGTAAAGAACTCCATTAGACAAAAAAAGAGAAAAATAAAATTAAATAATCTACCAAGCGTGAAACTACCGCAAATCAGCATCGATAAATAAATGAAATCCAAAACGAACAGAAATTACAATATATAAACGAGCAAAAACTCAAAACGAGCAGAAATTAACATAAGTTGGGCTCAAAACCCCCTATGCCTTCCCAAGGCCAGAACATAATTTGCACTTTACTGAAAAAAATACAAATGAATGTGCATTGTCAGTTTAATATACATATACAGATATTTAGTAATCAAAATGTATTGGGTTCAAATCTATTGGGTAATCAAAATGTATTGGCTCAAATGTATTGGACCCAAAAACCTGGGTAAAAAGGGGGCAAAAGGCCTCTCCCCTCTGTCAGTGCCTGCAAAAAGCCTAAGTAGCGTTTTCTCCCAAGTCAAGAAGAATAAAGGGCTTGGTATATTCACTTCCCCCCTCCCTCACAGACAATCTTAAACTATTTTCTATTACTAATTGAGGAAAAATTAGCTTTATATTTTGCCAATAGTTAAAAAAAAGTTTACGAAACTGGAATTTTTGAACACACATAATAATTACGAAATTCAGATTTCTCCAAAACGCACGTTTGCCCTCAAGCACAACTGGGGCTTCAAATTCTTATCCCACAAAATGGTATTATTGCTATTAAGCATTTGATAAAATTTATAGTTCTCATGTTGAGACTAGCAGACACTTTGGGGACACAACGACTCAACTCTTAGCGTATTGGAAATACGACAGAAATCGCAAAAAGATGAAACTTCGAGTGATCAGCACTTCAATCCTCTTTTACCTCGTAAACGCCTGATGCATGTTTGACGAACCGTACCTTTTAAAATACCTACCATATGCGGAGTCGAAGCTAATATGTAATTAAATAAAAAAAACAAGTTTTTTTTTTAACTAAAAGTAAGGAACGACGTTAAAACTTAAAACTAACAGAAATTATTCCGTGTATAAAAGGGGCTGTCCCCTCCTCAACGCCTCGCTCTTTACGCTAAAATTTTTTATTGTTTAAAAAAATAGAGTTGTGAGAAAGTCAAACTTTAGAGTAAAGAGTGAGGCGTTGAGGAGGGGACAGCCCCTTTCATATACGGAAAAATTTTCTGTTTGTTTTAAGTTTTAACGTCGCTCCTTACTTCCAGTTAAAAAAAACACTTGTTTTTTTTAATTTTTGAACGTTTTTGAATTAATGCAGGTTTTGATTTTGGCTCACCGTTCATGAATAATTACAAAAAAAAATAAATATTAATTTTACTTTTATTTGTTTAAATGGCTTTCTCGAAAGTTGTTTAATTTTATTTACGAACGTTTTTATTAGTAATAAATATACCTAACTTACGAATTAACTTACGTCACGAACTTCTATAATCATATATTTTTATACGTATATTAGGGGGTTCGCCCTCTAGTCAATACCTTGCTCTTTAAGCTAAAGTTCAATTTTTTCTAATTCTTTAAAAATGACCCCTTAATCACAAAGGCCGTTATTTAAAATAAATAGCTCTTATGAAAGTACTAAAAAATTTGGCTTAAAGAGCGAGGTATTGACTAGCGGGTGAACCCAATCATGTACGTAATATTTTCTGTTTGTTTTAAGTTTTGATGTTGCTCCTTACTTTCAGTTGAAAAACTTGTTTTTTTATCTAATTTCTGATCTTTTTTTTAAATAATGCTGGGAAATCCGGCGCCCCCTTCATAGCAATGTCCCTTCCCCTATGAAAACTTCTTCATGGAAAGATCCTCCCACATAACCCTCCGTTTTTTAGAGTTTCGGTTACCATTGAGCCGGGTTCGTTACCACGAACTGTTTGAAAGTGCAAACAGTCTTTAATAAACGAATCTTTTCTCTTGATCTTTCTTTTGGCGTTTACCCAAGTTTTTCTGTTTGTTTTTCTCGCTGTCATTGGGACTACTTACATTAACTTAGCTTCTGATTAAACCATCTAGGATTAAATTATATACTTTCAATACAATAAATTATATTACAATTCGCCGACCTTCATGTTACGAAAATGTTTTACTATTTTCAATGCCGCAACTGGGCCGGTAATCTCTAAGGCCAGCAAAAAGCCTGGTTTTAGCTGGTTTTTTGTCACCTCCCTCCACTTGTTCAAGTCTTTGGCTCTCGCAAACATAGCCTCAAGTCCACTCCATCCGTCCATCAGAATCATTAGCTCGGGATTCAGGTTCTTGCAAACACTCAGTCACGCTTGTTATCCTGCTGTTTATTTATTTTTTTTTAAACAAATAATGTATTGAAAACAGTGTAATTGAACCCAAACTGTGTTAGGAGATGGGATTCGAACCCGTGTAATAACAGGCAAAAAAAAGCTACTTTCATGAAAAAGGAATTCCCCACATTTCTAAAAATTGTTCCAGGCGTGATCGCCTATTAAAAAAATTCTACAGGTCGTCAACAACATACAACTGTGAATAGCCTATGCTATACTAGCCTTTTCTAAATCAGTAGCTAGGCCTAATGATTGTCCACTAACTATAAATGATAGTTTTGGTTCATGATTCCTTTTCTTGGTAGTCTTAGGATATCCCAACCAACTCTAGAAGTCTGATCAGTTTGATCTGGATAAAACCGCTTTGTCTGTCTGCATTCGGTTATAATTTGCTTAGTCTCAGTGAGTGAAAAACTACGATGCAGGTATATTTAATTAAATATTTAATATATAGAAGTGTTATTTTGGTTATGTATTTAATACAATGCATTCTGGGCGGCCTGCTTTCCACAATTCTGTGTTGTAGTTCCCATAGTTTTGTTACTAAAATATTAAATTTTCATCATATTTTGGTATATTTCATTATGATTAACCAAACGTTACTTCTTGAGTGCGGCTGGGATAGTACACAAGGGTTCTAGGCGTTTACCCCCGGAAAATACCCCCGCCTCACGGAAAATACTCCCCGTGGAAAAATTAAGGCTTTCCAAATTTGAGATCTATATTTGAGTTTTTTATTTTTTATTTCCGTAGGGGGAACGAATTTTAGTACTAAAATTCGACTACACACCAGTTTTTCCGTTACTTTAGAAATAAATTTAGGCTATAGATTTCCTCTATGGCCGAGTTCTTATGGAATTATACCCGAACACAGAGCACATAAGCCGTTTAATAATGAATTAAGACATGAGAAGAGAATAGTATCGCTTCATATATATATATATATATATATATATATATATATATATATATATATATATATATATATATATATATATATATATATATATATATATATATATATATATATATATATATATATATATATATATATATATATATATACATATATATATATATATATATATATATATATATATATATATATATATATATATATATATATATATATATATATATATATATATATATATATATATATATATATATATATATATATATATATATATATATATATATATATATATATATATTTACAGTCTAGATCTAGATCTTGTGGTGTCAAGAACTATGTTTTGGATAAAACCCTGTTTTACATTGTGAGTAATTTCCCAGGGGACACTTATTTGAGGACTTTTTATAATCTATGGGTTGGTTATTTTGACCGCTGTGATTTCCCCTGGGATAATTATTTTAGCTCAGTGTTGCCGATTGTAAGTGTCCAATAGAAGATTTTATTACGTAAATCTTATTAGCAATATTCAACCTTTTCTTAAGGTGCGTCGACAGTACCACGTCGTTTTCGGGATGTCAACGGAAATGGAGGACAAATTATTCTTGAATGCTGTTTTGAACTTCAAGCCGTAGTATGGAAAGAGGAGAAAAACTGGAGAGAATAATTGATACAGGCGTCGGATTTTTCACACCAGAAGAAATTCTGAAAGCCAAAGAATCGCTCCATAAACTAATGCAGTTTACAACACGCTGTAAAATTCGCGCGAAAGATGAAGAGAATTTTACGGAAATTTGCAAATGGATACACAAAGCTCACACCAAGAAGACCAAATTGCCGACCTCTGTTATTGATTCCCCCTGCTCAGTCCCAACTACTAGTGAAGCTAATGCAGCAACCGTTGCTATTAAGGTGAATGAATTGTCTCGAGTTATTAAGAACCATTTTCCTAATAATGCCAACAAACCCATCGAATGGCCAAGCGCTTCAAACCAGCCTGATAAGCCCTCCTATGCAATCGTACTGAAAAATCTGCCAGAGTCGCTTGATACCCCGAGTGCTAGGAAGAGATTCATAGATTCGGTATGTGCGGATACTAGTGACATGTCTGAATTACGGAGAGTCAAATCGGACTGGAAACTAGTGGTTCGCTCGAAAAACACAGCTGAAACCATTATTGAGTCAATCAAGACCAACCAGCCGCAGATCTCTGCTGCCATAAAGAGCCCTAACTATATTGGTGTAGTGAAACGAGTCCCCTCTGACGTATCGGCGGATGAGCTAACTACACTGATCCCAAGAGCTACGAAGTCTGAACAGCTTGGCAGTTCCCGTACGTTCAAAGTATTTTCTAGCTGTCGATCGGATTTGGATAATTTTATTAAGGACTCTGTGAAGATCTATTACGAAAAACTGCCCACTGAAGAATTCCTTTTCTTACTCCGTCGTTGCTACTCATGCCACAACCAAGGTCACCTAGCTGCCGAGTGCTCCAATAGCCCTGTCTGCTCCAGATGTGGCGCGTCTGACCACATCTCCAAAAAGAACGATGCAGAAAAGTGTACTTGTGCTTTGTTTTGCGTTTCCTGCAAGAAAGTTGGTCATACCTGCTATAGCGTAAAGTGTCCGAAAAACCAGCAAAAGGCAACTCATTAACATGATGAATAACGAAATCTCTAACATTTCACTATTTTATTGGAATATAAACGGAAATTTTTCCGAGCGGTCTCTTATGGTTGACCAGTTTGTGAATAAATATAATGTGATATTGCTGCAAGAACATTTCATCACAGAAGCTGGCCTAAACCTATTAAATCTCTGGCCTTCCTATTCAGTGTTCTCCGTGCCTGCAAAACGTTCATCTCCGCGGGGCCGTCCGTCTGGCGGTGTTGCCACGTTGGTTAGCAATCTTCTCGCGTGCGAAGTATACGAGAGCAGTGACAATTTTCTTGCAACTAGACTAGATAACCTGCTAGTTAGAAATGTGTACCTTCCAACTGATTACCGTGACGACAAATCTGATAGTGCTTTTGCTATAAGTGCTGCTAAACTAGCCCGCTGCCTTAAAAAAGCCGAACGCGAGTCCCTTGAGCATAATAGTGGGTGGCTTTAACTGTGATTTAGAAGTTGATATTAGTGCCCAAAATAGTCGTAATTGCATTCTAATATGGATACTTGAGAACCGTTTTACTATTCACCGGAAGAACCAAAACTTTTCGTATATCCACCAATCTGGTTCTACGTCCAATCTAGACCATATTGTTAGCTCTAGTTATTTGCCAGTACGTGAGGTTCTTGTCCTTCCGAATAGTTTCACTTCGGATCATTTCCCAGTTCAGTGTATTATCAGTAGGCCTACCTCATTTTTTTGCTGCGAATAATTCGTCAATTTTCACTCAGAGGTGGCATGAGGTTCCGGTTTGGCGTAAAAGTGATAAAGAAAAGTTTCAAGATTCTTTTGATCTTGTTCTGTCAAAAATTCGTGCACCGTTTAACCTACTTATGAAATTCTCTCATCGTGATGAAAGAGATGCTCGGCTACGTCTTAATATTTATTACGCCGAACTGACTCATGCTCTTCTGTTTGCCGATTCTCAGGGAGTACCCGAGTCTCTTGCCAGACAAAAAACTCAAGAAAAGGGATGGTCTTCTAACCCTTTGTTACAATTAGCATGCGACCGAGCTACCTTCTGGTACGGGATATGGAAAGAATGTGGTAGACCACACTCAGGAGTAGTTAAAGAGACTAGAGTTGCATCTAAGCGTAGGTTTGGGAAGGAACTTGCTCGTCACCGTTTGCAGTTGAAATCTGAGCTTTCTGAAAAAGTAATTAAAAATCCTAATCTGTTATGGAAAATGTTTGATAAGGAGTCAGCGGGTCCCGAGTCAGATATCCCATCTTTAACATGGATAAACTATTACCTTGATGAGTTTTCAGCCCCAACACAGGATCTTAACATTTCTGTTCATGAAAAGCTTTCATCCCTCCTCTCATCAATTCCAGATACAGATTTCATAGTTACCCAATCACAGGTTGCGTCCATGGTCCGACGGTTGAAAAAGAAGAAGTCGGCTGGCATTGACCGTGTATCCACCCTTCACCTTAGTCATTGCAGCCCAACTTTCATGGGATACCTAACTCTTCTCTTTGAGATGATCTTCACTACTGGACTCGTTCTATCGGCATTCAGTACTGGGTCGCTTAGGCCAGTCCCGAAGAAAGGAAAAAGTACTTCGGAATGTGCTTCGTTCAGACCGATCACAGTAGCACCAACGCTTTGCAAAATCTTCGAACTTTTGGTCACTGATAAAATCCAGGAAAAATGCTGGACTCCCCCTTCCCATTTTGGGTTCCAGAGGGGTCTTGTTTGCGACCACGCCATTTCTGCTTTGGCTTCAGTCTTAATTGACGCTGATGAATCCAAGGAGTCCATTGTTATAGGTCTACATGATGTCTGCCACGCCTACAACTGACTTCTCCACGACCAACTCATTCTGGAATGGGAAAGAGAGGTGTACAGAAGGACATCCTACTACCCATTAAAGACATGTACGACCACCTACAGGCTGAACTCCTACTTGGCCATGGTCGAGCCCTCACTGAATATACACCAGACGTGATGCTGTCCTACCGAGGGAATCCTGTAGTCCCAGTAAAAAAGGGTACTCGTCAAGGATCAGTCACATCTCCTTGTGCCTTTAATAATTGTATTATTGAACCACAGTCTACTATCGAGACAACATGCATAGCTCGGGGCATAGACGTTACAATGATAGCCTACGCCGATGACATTCTGAACCCCAGCCACACAGTCACAGGTACAGAGACCACCTTCTCCACACTACAATCAAATTACAGTCGCATTGGCTTTGAATTTAACCCGCAGAAGTCGGATATTCTTCTGTTCAACTGGCGCCAAGAAGAGGTCTCGTCTCTGAGGCTGGGAGAACTATCTGTAGCCTCTGTCTTGAAAATTATTTACCTTGGTTTACCAATTGGAAAGGATCTAAAAACTACCCGCTCCCTTTCCATTGATCATCTTAGTAAACGCCTGGCTTTTGCTTACAGTAGAGTAGTCACATCTAAAATCCGTTTCAACCGTTTAATTCTGGCTCGACTTTATAACGCAGTATCCCTTCCCCATTTCCTGTATCTAATCCCTTTTTGGAGAATGTTTCCTGAGCCAGAGAAAAGAAAGCTCAGATCCGCGTTTTTTATGTATGCGAAGTTCTTGTTGCGGCTCCCGCCGTGGACAAGAAATTATATAAAAAAACAAGTTTTTTAAACTGAAAGTAAGGAGCGACATTAAAACTTAAAACGAATAGAAATTATTCCGTATATGAAAGGGGCTGTCCCCTCCTCAACGCCTCGCTCTTTACGCTAAAGTTTTTTATTGTTTTAAAAAATAAAGTTGTGAGACAGAGTCAAACTTTAGCGTAAAGAGCGAGGCGTTGAGGAGGGGACAGCCCCTTTCATATACGGAATAATTTCTGTTCGTTTTAAGTTTTAATGTCGCTCCTTACTTTCAGTTTAAAAAACTTGTTTTTTTTATTTAATTTCTGATCGTTTTTTAGCTAATGCAGCTTTTATTTTGGCTCGCCGTCATTGAATAAGTAAACAAAATTTGCATAAAAATTTTACTTTTCTTTTGCTAAATGGCTGTCTCTAAATTTGGTTCTGACGTAATTTACAAATTAACTTACGTAACGAACTTCTATATTCGTATATTTTTCTTCTGGCAAAAAATACAAAGTCTTTGATGAGTAATACTAAACTCTAATAAAATTCATATATTTAGAATCAGCATTATAAGCCCATTCTTTTGATACATTTATTGACATCAAAGTTCCGTTTTTAAAAGTTTTGCTTACTATTGAGCCGTATCGCTTGTTTTTTTTTATTGTTGTTTTTTATTACGTATATGTTATTACGTATATGATGGGGTTCTCCCCTTAGTCAATACCACGCTCTTTACGTTAAAAGTTAAAAAAAAATTTAATTCACAAACCCCTGAATCACAAAGGCCGTTTAATTAGAATAGATAGCTCTTTTGAAAGCACTAAAAAAAAAAACTGTAGCGTAAAGAGTGAAGTATTGACTTGGGGAGAGAACCCCCTCATATACGTAATAATTTCTGTTCATTTTAAGTTCTAATGTTGCTTCTTACTTTCAGTTGAAAGTACTTGTTTTTTTTAATTTAATTTCTGATCGTTTTTTAAATAATGCTTGGAAATCTGGCGCCCCCTTCATAGAAATGTCCCTTGCCCCAAAGATACATCCTCCACAGAAAGATTCTCCCGAGTAACCCCCTCCTCCATCCCCCCACAAGAAAAAAATTCTTCCTGAAAATGTCGGTATACTTCCCAATAACCAATACAATATGTAAGCAATGGGCGAAGTTCATATCTTGCAGCCCTTCCCCTGGGAACTGTGGGGGATTAAGTCATCGTAAAAGACATATTTATTAGATTTTCGATTATGCTAAACGCAACGGTTATCTCAAAATTTTAATTGGGTGACTTTGAGAAAAAAATGAGCGTGGGAGGGGGCCTAGTTGCCCTCCAATTTTTTTTTTTGGTCACTTAAAAAGGGCACTAGAACTTTTAATTTCCGTCCCAATGAGCCCTCTTACGATATTCTAGGACCACTGGGTCAATACGATTACCCCTGGGAAAAAAAAAAAACAAACAAACAAATAGACACGCACACCGTGATCTTTCTTCTGGCAAAAATGCAAAATTCCACATTTTTGTAGATAGGAGCTTGAAACCTCTGCAGTAGAGTTATCTGATACGCTGAATATTATGGTGTGAATTTCATTAAGGTTATATAACTTTTAGGGGGGTTTCCCCCTTTTTTCGAAAATCAGCCAAATTTTCTCAGGCGCGTAACTTTTGATGGGTAAGATTAAACTTGATGAAACTTATATTTTTGACATCAGAATTAAAATCTGATTCTTTTGATGTATCTATTTGTACCGAAGTTCCGTTTTTTTAGAGTTTCAGTTACCATTGAGCCGGGTCGCTCCTTACTTACAGTTCGTTACCACGAACTGTTTGATTCGCACCTTGTTAAAAATTTTATAATTGCGGACCCAACGGCAGCTATAATTGAACAAATTAAACTGTACAACGAGATTTACCTCCCTTGGTACCGTTTGCTAAGGCAGTAAATCACTGTTCATTTAATTTTCTTCGCACATCTCTTGTCATATTTAGTCTTTTTACCGTCTCTTGTCATATTTAGTCTAGTTGATTGAGTCCGTTGATTTTGAATTGAAGTTATCAAGTATTTTGCTGTAGGTTAGGTTAGTTGAATTGAAGTTATCAATCATATTGCTTATGTTTCTTCAGAACTTGGGAGTTTAAAAAGTAAAATTTCTTACGTACCTGCAGCGCATAATTGAATTTTTTTTCTTGTCTTTGTATTTTGTTCGATTATGTGTAATGTGTTGTAATTTGTTTTTTGTGTGTGTTTTTTTCTTTTTTAGTGATACTCCGTCTTTTCTACCTTTTTTTTTTACGGGTAACAAATAAGTAAGTATATATATATATATATATATATATATATATATATATATATATATATATATATATATATATATATATATATATATATATATATATATATATATATATATATATATATATATATATATATATATATATATATATATATATATATATATATATATATATATATATATATATATATATATATATATATATATATATATATATATATATATATATATATATATATATATATATATATATAAATTCGCGATTTTAATTTGTGTGACCTCCTTTAATAGTCGGATTCTACATGATAATCAAGACAAATAACCCCAAAGTAACATGATTGCAAGTTCATTTTTCGTGCGTTAATTTAGATTTTTTTTTTTTTTTTTAAGGGAAATTATTATATTTCTTAAAACGAAATGATTATTTCTGATTAACAACGTCTTTGTTAATAACAGAGCCTGAAAACATGGGTCTTCAACTTTAGTAGCTTTTCGGATCAATCGATTACATTTCGGAATAAAATCGACATTTTCAAAATACACAATAGAAAAAGTTTAGACTCAAATAATATAGATAAAAAAGATTTCTGATCATCCCAAACCGATTGTCGAACCTATGTGTACCCGAATATATGCATTAATATTATTTATTGGGTCATTCGTTATAATGAAAAAGGGTGACCATACACGCAAAAAAGCAAAGAGAGGGAACAGGGACAATTACATACAAGGCCGTATCAAGGGGGGTTTCAACCCCCCTCCCACTCCCAAAATTTCGTCCGACTCGTAAAAAACGTAACCAAATGAATATTAACAAATTTTAAAGTTATTTTTGTAAACCTTTCCCGAAATTTTTTTTTTCGTCTCCCCCCCCAAAAAAAAAAAATTTCCTAGATACGGCCCTGACTATACCATTACAAGCTTAGGTACGCACCCCCTAACATAGTCTAAAGTAGTGTAATTTACTAAATAAACGTAAGTTTATTACTACTACTACTAACAATTCACCGCAGCACCAAGCCGGCTGAGGCCAACACAGCTACGCATGCTCCTTCTCCATCCCAATCTATTCAAAGCCTTACTTTTTACACCCGCGCGTTAATTAAACTTGCTTCTGACGCAAGTTTATCAGATCAACCTATCTTGCGCCCGCCCCCCCCCCCTCCCGAAAAAACCCTGTATCCGCTACTGAAGAGAACACAGGTTGATTCGTTTTATTTGTATTATATGTCTTACAATTTTTGTCACGCATTGATTTTTATTCTTCAATGGGATATAACTTACAAGATCTTACCAGTACTTACATTTTGCCAAGTGCAACTTCACAGAGTAGCAAAAATCCAAGACAATTAGCAGGAGTCGTGTAACAATAATTAGCTGACTTCAACACCATTTTCGCAAAATAGACGCTCTTTCCGAATATGTAACTAGTAGTTGGTGCTTCCGGTTGCGCAGTTTTCAAACTTTGAGACATTATACTAGCCATTTTTGAAAGTCTAGAACCATGCCAATGAAGTTTCTTATTATCGAGCTTTGAGAATGATTTGTAACATTTGTCTTCACCGTTACGTTGGACTTCGAAGACGTCTTCAATTTCCAAGCGGTACTGCGAATGGGTCTCAGGTGGATAATTGAAAAATGACGAGAATAAAAATTGGCTTAATATCACAGCACCTCTTACTACAAAAATTTGGCAGAATAAAATATATACATGGAAAATTGTTGAATAATCTTGGTACCAGGTTGAGATGTCAAGCAAAAATACGGACAGTTTTTTTTTTCTTCTTGGTTTCATACAGTATAACTCTAAGATAAGACAGAGAAAAATGTTGCGATTGACAGTATTCGTGAATTACATTAATGAACAATTTAAATTACGACAGATTTTTGTCTTTCATGGCTGTTGCTGCAATGTTAATCAAATTCAAAGAAACAATTTATCAAATTTACCAAATTTCCAAAGCTAAATTTTGACTTTTAATCAAAACTGCTTGACGGAATTGTGGAATTTTCCATGTAATTCATGAAAACTTTTCTAAAAAGAAATAGTACGAAATTTTCCGTGGAATGCGTTGAAATATTTTCAAAAGAGTAATAGCAAAATGCAACGGAATTTTTCATGTAATGCATAGAAACATTTCCAAAAAAAACGAGTTAAGAAGGAATTTCACGGAATTTTCCGCAGAATACGAGCAATCATTTCCAAAAACGAGCAATAATAAGATTACTGAAACGAAAGCGCATGTATAGTCTGATATCTTCATCTTTTATTTCTTTCTATTTTTCCTTAAAATTATTTATTTTTAAAATAAGTATTTAAAAACTTGGAGCTGAAGTTTTCTTTGTACTAATTAACCAATATTTTCAAGTAATTAAATCTTCATAATTCAAAAACTTAGAAACTATTAAATACTATAGGTAATTACTTGCTACTCACTTTTTCAATATTAATATACATTAATGTATGAAAATGTTATGTTTATTTAGCCATTACTACTTACTCCTTTTTACTAGGAAAAGGAATTATAATAGTTCACGGGCTTGAAATAGGAAATTATATATATTGCAGATGGAAGTTCGTTACGGAAATAACTTCACCTTTGTGATATAGTAATAAAAAATAAACCATCGTTCCGTTTTTATTATTTTTTTTAGACACAAACGTAACAAACTTGCACAAAAGTTATTTGCGCAAGAGAAAGCAAAAAAGCAAGATTGCTATTCTGACGAGTTTCCTTCCTACCAATTTTTACAAGCATTGAAATAATTTTCCTAATTAGAAAGTAGCTAGTTAATAGATGCTATAAGTAGCAACTTATTTTATCCAAAAAACTTGAGGAACGCAAAAATGAGATAGAAGAATTATCTTCGGGAATTGAACTGGAAACAATATTAAATTAAGTCAGAATAACTAGCAGGTATACTAATTATTTCACGTTTAGAGATAAATTTTACCATCAAATTAGGGGATTAGCAATGGGAGGGCCTTTAAGTCCGTTGTTAGCAAATATTTATGTAGAGTATGTAGAAAATTTAGCTATAGAAACATATTTTTTAAAACCTAAATTTTGGGGCAGATATATGGATGATATTTTAGTTATTTGGAATTACGGGGAATCAGAAATTGAAGGTTTTTTGGAACATTTAAATAATCTGGGAGGAGAATTAATTTTTACAATTGAAAAGGAAACAGAGAATAAGTTGCTGTTTCTAGATATTTTGATCCATAGAAATAATAACGAACTAGCGTTTTCAATTTACCGTAAACCGACTAATAACAACCGTTACTTGTCTTTCACATCAAATCATCCGATCCAGGTACAAAGGGGTGTGGTTACTTCTTTAGTTGATAGGGTATTAAAATTAGCATCACCAGAATGCATAAGCAATGAACTAATTTTTATTATGGATATTCTAATAGGTAATGGCTATCCGGAAAATATGATTTCTCAAATAATTGAAAAAAGGAAAAAAAAGTTGACGGAACCAAAAATATTAGAAGAAGATGGGTCAAATCAAGAAACAAATTACATAACTTTGCCTTTTGTCCCAATATTATCACAAAAATTAAGAAGAGAATTAAAAAAACATAATATAAATACAGCATTTAAATCAGGACATAATATAAGCTCGTTGTTAAATAAAGGGAAAGACAAGGTACCGAGAAATTTGCAAAAGGGAGTATACAAAATTTCATGTTCTTGTGGTAAATTTTATGTGGGAAGAACGCAACAGATTTTACAACACAACACATTTTACAAAAAATAGGCTACAGCAACACAAGAATGCAATAGATTGCGCTCTAAAACAAAACAAAACACCAGAAACGTTTGAGTCAGCTGTTGCAGAACATCTTTATAATTTTCCTCATCACAGAATTTTATTTGATCAAACAAAAACAGTAGATACGTCTGTAGGACTTTTACAAAGCTTCAGGGAAATTATAGAAATAAAAGAGATAATATATGGGGGTATTAGTATCAATAGAGATGAAGGGGATTTTAGGATCAGTTCTATTTATAATAGTTTAATTAGAAAGCAGGTAAAATTTTCAACCAGTACTATTTTTGATAATAGTTCGGATACGAATGATGACCTTGCGGACAAAGGTCAGACTGGGTTAAATGCTGGGAAAAGTAACGAACTGCAGCTAAGCTTGCAAGCAAGCGAATCTGTTCAATTTATAATTCAAACATTGGGCGATGAACCTGCGAGATCTATTTAGGGGTTATGGGCTGGGGTTTAGCTGACCTTTTTTTTTTCTTTTTTTTTTTGTATAAATATATTCTCAATTTTTGATTGATGTCAATTTATATTCTGTGAGAAGGTGTGTCAATATAAGCATTCGATTGTATACGGCAGTGAATGGAGTTTGTATATTTAATATGTGTTTTCTTTTCCTATTTATTTACATTTTTTCTTTTGTTTTGTTTAGTATGTTTTTTATGTTTATGTAAGAATTTTTTTTTTCGTTCAGAAAGGCTCCTGGATGTGGGGCCGAAATATTCGGAGTATTTGTGTTTAATTAAATGTGTTGTATTCACTGCTTTATAGAAATTAAAACCCGTTTTTCTTGTTTAATTTTTTTAAATGGAAAAGCAATGTGGTCTAAGAAATTATTTACTACGATTACAGCCACTGCTACTATTACTACTACTACTACTATAACTTCTAAGGCTAAGGGTATTAAGGCTTTCGTGTAATCTTGAGAGGGATACCCAGCTAAATCAAAACACAATATGCATATAGGCTGCAGGTGTTCAAAAGGGTGTATCAAGAATTTTGAATGAGCAGCTTAGAGTATTAGTTTGAAACTTCTAGGGCATGCTGAGGGGGATGATCAATTAACAAAAAGTACTATGTGCATACTACTGATACTACTACTACGAGTGCTACTGTTGCTACTATTACTAAAGCCAAGATTATTTAGGTGAAATTTCGAGGGAAGGTTGATGGGTACCTAAAGAACCATTGACAAACTTCCATCCCTACCACTGCTATTATTACTAATGCTATTACCACTAGTAGTACTGCCACCACTGCTACTATTACTACTACTACTAGCATTACTACTACTACTAATACTACTACTACTACTATTACTACTACTGTAACTAGTAATATTAGTGCTACTATTACTACTAATTACTACTACTTCTGCTAATACTACTACTGCTACTACTGCTACTATTAATCCTACATCCTGTGCTTTGGCCATTCCCAACTATCTTGATTTAGTTCAGTGGTAGTAGTAGCAGCAATAGAAGTAGTAGCAAAAGTGAAAGTGGTACTAATACTCGCAGCTATGAAAAAAATTATCTGAATACCCTGAGGCATAACTGAGACAGTGCTGATGCATCCCTTTGATAACCAGCATGTACATAGTGTGTTTGAACTTAGCTTAACATCTTCCTCAAAATGTCCTGAAAGCTTCCGCTTTACACTCGAAGCTGTTCCTGAGATTTTGCCAATACGCCCTTTTGAGAGACTTGCATGATCAAAATGTGTTTTGATTTGGTTCAGCACCACCATTTCTGTTCCCTGAGATTTTGCCGCAATATCCTTAGACTTAACAGCAATAGGAGTTGTAGCACAGCAGTAGTAAGAGCCGTGGGAGTAGTAGAGGTGATCACAGTAGCAGCATTCAGGTAGTGCCTTGAGTTTAGTTCAACATTCCCTCAACATACCCTGATAATGTCTACTTAATACCCTAAGCTGATCCTAAAATATTGCTAATATCCCCATTTGATAAACATAGTGGGTTTTGAGCTAGTTCAACATCCCCCTCGACGATCCCTGAAAATTTCACCTTCATGCCCTTAGCCTAAGTACTAACCGTTGAATTAGCATTAGCATAAACAATACTACTTGGAGTAATATTAGCATAAACATGGTGCTTTTTAATTGGTTCATAAACCCTTCAACATATCCTGGATGAATGTGGCCGTAGACTCGAAAGTCCAAACCGGTCGTGTTGATCTCCATTTAATGCTTAGGCCTGAAAAAGCAATGAAAGCTGGTGGTCAGTATCCTGAACTTATGCACGCCCTTCCTGTTTACCTTCCCAAAATTTCTCCAGACACCCATTTAAAGTGGGGTCGACTCCGGTTGAACTTAAAGATTCAAACGACTTATTTCCTTTCCAAACCAAATAACCAGCAACAGCAAGACTCGAACAATTGTCCTTACGGAAACAAGATTTCAAGTTTGGCGTCCTAGCCACTTGGCTGAACTAGTGGTTCCTGAGGTATAGCTGATGCTTTATTTTGACAATCATCATACGCATGATGTGTTTTGATGTTGCGAAATATCTCCCTAATATATTCCAGAATTCTCACCTTAAATCCCTTGCCCTTAAAAGAATTTGTAGACAAGCAACAAAAGTAGTAGTAGTAGCAGTAGCAGCATGTCATAGTGCCTTTTTATCATTACAAATTGCCCCTTAACGTGTCCTGAAAGTCTGAACTTAATTTTCTAAGCCGTTCCTGACTTCTTGCTGATACACCCTTTTGGCTACATGCGTGCATAATCTGTGTTTTGAACTGGTTCAAACTCCCCTAAACACGAAGTTTAACCTTAATACCTTATGCTGTTCTTGAGATATATAACCTCTTCGGACAAACTTTGGATAACTCTTTGGACTATCCCTTAGAAGCATTCCCTGCAAGTTTCACCTTAATACCCCTTAGCCTCAGTATTAGTCGTAGTTACAGTACTAGTAACACAAGTAGCAGCAGGCACGAAGCTCCTTTTGCTTTTCAACATCCCCTCAAAGTGTAAAGCGGTTCTAAGCAGTTTTTGGGACATTGAGGACATATCTATTGAAGAACCAATGTGAATATGACGAGTTTTTATTCATTTCAAGTTCCCTAAACATTCCCTGAAATTTTCAACCTAATACCCTTAGCCTTAGAAATAGTTGCTGTAGAAGCTGTAGTTGTAGTATCAACAGTAGTAGTAGTAGTAGTAGTCAATGGTACTAGTAATAGTAGTAGTAGTAGTAGGACCAGTAGGAGTGCTAACAGTAGTCTTAATAGTAACGGTTGTAGGAATAGTACTACGAGTTTTTACATTTTTTTTTTTTGTCAGTTTTTATCCCATTCATCACATACTTTCGTGTGTATCATATAAAGCATCAGTACCGTTATAACTTATACCCTAAGCCGTAAATAATTGCTGATACTCCTTTTGACAATTTCCATGCACATAGTGCGTTTTGGTTTATTTCAATACCTCCCCAAAAACATTCCCAGAAATGTTCACCTTAATAACATTAGCCTTAGTAATAGTTACTGTTGAAGTTGCAGTTGTAGCAGTAGTACTGGTAGTAGCAATAGCGGTAGAAGTTGTAAATGGTAATAGCAGTAAAATTAGTAGTATTAAAAGCGTGCAAATACTGTCTTTTGCTTAATTAATTATCCCATTCATCATTCTAAAAGTTCCAACTTGATGCCATAAGCTGTTCTTGAATAAGTCTTTTTGACAACCTGCCTGCACATAGTGTGTTTTGATTTAGTTCAACACTACCCTTAACATCCATTGAAATCTTCACCATTATATCCTTAAGGTTTTATGACTCCAAGGATCAAAAAACCTCTTCTTTCCTAATAACAGATACTATGCATAAACATAGGCCAATTGTATACCTTAATTAATATACTATTAAATGATAATGATATAATTATGGAGCCTACTAATATAAATGATAAATGGAGCCCACTTCACTTTTTTTAGGTAGTGCAATTATGTTGCCTATGAAACATTCTATTTGGTTGCTATAAATTGTACAATTCTATTATGAGTCCTTTTTAATTCCTGATGATAAAACGGGGCTATTAAAATTATTTTTCTTGTCTAGTAATATTCAAATCGTTTTAATAGAGTTGATATCTTCTGTGATAGCCGAGAACTGTATTTTTTTCTGCGTTATAATTTTGAATATCTTTGATACGTGGAATTTCTGTCTCTCTTTGTTCGTTGATTAAAGAACTTTGAATTCTTGTCCTTTTTTTGTTCTATTTCAAAATCTGTTAAACACATTTGTACGCCATCATATATTCAAGAAATTAGATGGCTATAAACAAAAGAAATTTAAAGAAAAAAACATGATTTCTCCAACAGAAATGTTTCCAAAACCCTCAAAGTAGCTAAGATAAAATAAATCTTATTTAGTCTGGGGGATACAATGTTTGATCTGCAAGAGGTAAATATCTACCAAATCATATTATTGAGTTAGGACTAAAGTGAATACACCATTCGATGCCTTTTTTTATGCTGATTACGAATATAATAAGCATTTCTATCGGAAATGAATTTCAGCCCCCCTTATATTTGCCAATTCAGGGTTAGGTTTAGGTTAGGTTGGGTTAGGTATATATGGGGGGGGGGGGGCTGAAATCAGCATAAAAAAGGCATTGAATGGTGTATTCACTTTATTCCTAACTCAATAATATGATTTGGTAGATATTTACCCTGTAATATTTACTGATGTAATCCCAGAACTAGGAAACTAGTGAAGGAAACATTAAGAAAACAATTTCTGCTTCATAATATGGCCTATAGAATAGGCTAGCCTAATTGTAGGCTTGTTAGCACATTTTGACTGCAATTGCGCTTTGTCTTACCTGCCATTCCCTAGTATGCAAATAAATGCAGCCCAAATTTTGTATTTCCATTTATTTTTCTGTTTCTTGATTTTATCACAGTTGACTCAAGGTTCAACAGGCTGAAACTAGAGTAACACATGGCAAAATGCATAAGAAATATATGATTTGGGCTCTATATTTGCACATTAAAGGTGGTTTAGGGGTAAAGTGTAGTGGAATTACTATAAAAATTCCTAAATACAATTTTTCTGCATTTTAGGAAGTAAGGTAAATTTTTTGGACTTCATATTATTGACTTAAAGTTTAAAACTTACCACTCATTTACATCAAAAATAAAATTTACCCCCCTCCCCCCTACTGTACAAATATATACCCTGAATTGGTATACATAGGGGTGGGGGTAAAATTCATTTCCAACAACAATGATTATTATATTTTGAAAGAGCATAAAAAAAGACATCAAACGGTACATTTACTTCATTTGCAAGTCAATAATATAAACTTCAAAAAATTTACCAGAAGTAAGAACTGTTTTCCTGGTAAATTTCTAGGTGGCCCTGTAATTTAGCTAGGATGAAAGTGAAAATGTCATTTGATGCGTTTTTTTTAATGCTCTTTCATAATTCAATAATTTCTTCTGGGGCTAATTGCATCTTGAGCCCTTAAAGAGGTCCCGAAGGTATTTCCTAAAGACCACAAACAAATCTGTATAGATTTTCATGTGGTAGGTCTGTTTGATATAATTTTTTTGTGAATATTGGTCTTTAATAAAAATGAATTTCTCTCTATTTCATTTTTGTAACCACACAACAAAGTTATAACTTATGCTGCAAAACACTTGATTTTCAATTCAAACCATTTACCTACCATATCAGGTTTTTCAAATGCTGTCAACAAAAATAGTGCTGAATTTTGCAATTCAAAACTTTGCCATCAAGAATTCATGGTAGGGTAAGACACCCAGTAGTCGGCCACCTGCCTATTCCCGGACAGAATCTTTGATAGGAATGAATCATCATCCTATTCACGGACAAAAGTTTCCAATTCCCGGTCACCTGCGATGCATTAATCATTTTAAAAACTTTTTGACATTTAAACTACTCTAATTACTGTATTATACCACCTAGAAACTTAATTTTTTTACAGTTAAAATCCTGTTTCTTTTCTGAACGAGTAGGTTACTAATTCAAATAGTTTCGATCGTACATTGCTTCCTATTTTTAAATTTACTAAGAAGTGTCAAATCTTCCTATAGACGGACATATAGGAATCGCTCATGTATATAGTTATTACGCAATATTGCTTTGTTCCGTTCATTGATTTCCTGTTATCGCTTTTGTCGGGTTTTCGTCCGCTTGTTGCTAGGCCTATAGGCAGAACCTGCTAATTCATGTTTTGGCAAATTCATGATTCATGATGGCAAACAAAACATTAAATTGTAAAAGGTTTATTAATATAAGACATTTTTTTATTTAAATTTGATTTTCAGAGAAGATAATAATTCAGATTGGAATTATTGAGAAAAGTGATTATCCTTGTTATTCAATGTGGGCAGGTGCGGATGAAGGATTTTTTTTTTTTTGGGGGGGGGGGGGCAAAATAGTTGGATTCTATAAAAAAAATTACGGGGTGCAACGTAGGTTGATCTGATAAATTTGCATCAGGAGTAAGTTTAATTAACGTAAACTTGAGTTAATTATGTAAATTATGCTCTTTAATGCTCTTTTTTATGCTTTTTTATGCTTTTTATGCCTTTTTTTTATGCTGATTACAAATATAATAATCATTTCTATCGGAAATGAATTTCAGCCCCCCCCTATATATGCCAATTCAGGGTATACATTTCTACATAAGGGGGTGGGGGGCAAATTTTGTTTCTGATGTAAATCGGAGGTAAGTTTAAACGTAAGTTTAAGATAAATATTCAGATTGAAATTATTGAGAAAAGTGATTTTCCTTGTTATTCAATGAGGACAGGTGCGGATCAAGGATTTTGTTTTTTTTTGGGGGGGGGGGCAGAATAGGTGGGACCCAATAAAAAATTTAGGGGGGCGCAAAATCGGTTGATCCGATAAACTTGCGTCAGGAGTAAGTTTAATTAACGCAAACTTGAGTAAATTAAGTAAATTACACTACTTTAGGCTACACTAGGGGGGCGTGCGCCCCTTCGCACCCTCCCCGCTGGATCTGCCACTGAATGAGGGGAACTGGTATTCCCCTGTACAATGTTTTCAACTATGCAAGATTCCAATGGTACACTTTTCATATTGATCTGACACTATTTTTGATGTGTTTTAGGCTTTTTTTAGAAATCACCATAAACTTTTTTTTGGAATAAACTTTTACTTTTTAAAACGAACCAAAATAATAGTTACCATTCCTGAATCAATGTCCCATGGCAACTTTTTCTTAATAGTAATTTTTTTTTTCAAAATTTTATCCTTTGAAACGAGGCGGGATTTCTTAATTGCTTTTGACACCTGTTTTTGTTTGAGAAGTCGCATATTGATTCCTTTTTTTTTCTTTATTTTTGCCGTGTATGAAAAATGGAAGGTTGTATCAAAAAGAAATCAAGTTTGGTTCATGCTAATGAAATAAAATAAAATAGGATGAATATGCAATAATTTGTAAACAAATTTGGGCTATATATTTCGGCTCAACGGAATTGTTGTTGTCATTTTAATGACAAAAAATATCATTTTAATAGCGGGGAACTTGATTTTAATAACCGAGTAATGGAAAATTTTCTGTGGGAGCAAATTTGTACTAGGGGACCGGTTATTTGTGGGGAAACTTCCATAAGGGATGGAATTTCTGTTTTTTTCTGGGGGGAGGTGGGTTAAACAAAAAAAACATAATTGGGTACTTACGCATTATGCGGGCACCGCATAATTTACAAGTCTGACCATTATTTTTTTTTTTTTGGGGGGGGGGGGGGTCAAACCCCTAACCCCCCCCTGGGTACTACCTTGGCCAAGGGAACAAATTTGCTATTGTACAAGGAAACCAGTCACGAAACCTGTCAAATAGGCTATTTGCAAGAGATCGCTATAGATAAATGACTGCAGAGCCGTGGTTTCTCAATGAGTGTCAATATTTACACGATGGATTTTTGTGGTTTAAGGGGGGAAAAGGTACCTAGGTTAGGTTTGGTTACGTATTTAACATATGGTATGATTCCCTCCCCCCCTAATGTGCAAATATATAGCCCAAATTTTTTTTCTAAATTATTATAAATTCATCCTATTTTATTTTACATTCGTCCTATATAATTTGGGCGGGGGGCTTTCCACCTAGATTTGTCACTCCGTTTTGCAAAACCCATAAGCTAACGGATAACAGCTAATGGTGGCGGATCCGGGGAGTGGTGAGGGGGGCGCGTGCCCCCTAGCGAAGTCTAAGCATATCATATTCTTGATGCGCTACTTGAACGTCAAGTAAAGTGTATTCTTAAGAAAATTTATTTAAAAAAACAAAGTTTTTCCGAAGGAAGTAAAGAGCAAAGTTTAAACTTAAAACGAACAAAAAACAAAAATTATTACTTTTACAGCCTATCTAACATATATCAATAAAACTAGTACAAATAAACCAACTAATTGTGTTTCTCTATGCTTTTAGGATTATAAAAAACTAGCGCTTTACTGAAAACACAAAAGTCAAGCATAAAAAACAGGATTATTGATTTAAGAATCAAAAGTGAGCATGCAGCCTAACAACACTAAACTAATCGAAAAGGCATCTCATAGTCTTACACCAGTCCTAATACTATCAAGATGGCTTTACTTCAACTTGTTTACAGACTAATTGTATGTCCTTATCAAGATGGCTAGATGGCTTGTATGTCCTTATCAAGATACTATCAAGATGGCTTTACTTCAACTTGTTTACAGACTAATTGTATGTCCTACAGACTAATTGTATGTCCTTTTGTGGTGGTAAACCACCCCAAAAACAGTACTGAAATATTTCCAGCTCATGCATTTCAATGAAAGAAATTCAAATTGAATTTTAAAAAATCAAGAAAATGTAAGTGTGACAAGGTAAACCACAACAAAACACTACTGAAATATTCCAACTCTAGCATTTCACGAAAGAAATTCAAAATAAACTTTGAAAAATCAAGAGAATGTAACTGTGACAAGGTAAAGCACAACAAAACACTACTAAATTATTCCAACTCTTGAATTTCAACGAAAGAAATCCAAAACGAACTTTGAAAAATCAAGAGAATGTAACTGTGAAAAGGTAAAGCACAACAACACACTACTGAAATATTCCAACTCTTGTATTTCAACGAAAGAAATCCAAAATGAACTTTGGAAAATCAAGAGAATATAACTGTGACAAGGTAAAGGACAACAAAACACTACTGAAATGTTTCAACTCTTGCATTTCAATGAAAGAAAACCGAAATGAACTTTGAAAAATCAAGAGAATGTAACTGTGAAAAGGTAAACCACAACAAAATACTACTGAAATATTCCAACTCTTGCATTTCAATGTAAGAAATTCAAAATGAAACTTCGAAAAATTAAGAGAATGTAACTGTGACAAGGTAAACCACAACAAAACACTACTGAAATATCCCAACTATTGCATTTCAACGATAAAAATCGAAAATGAACTTTAAAAAAATCAAGAGAATGTAACTGTGACAAGGTAAAGCACAACAAAACACCACTGAAATATTTCCAACTCTTGCATTTCAACTAAAGATTTTCAAAATGAAATTTGAAAAATCAAGAAAATGTAACTGTGACAAGGTAAACCACGACAAAACAGTACTGAAATATTCCAACTCATGCATTTCAATGAAAGAAATTCAAAATGAACTTTGAAAAATCAAGAGAATGTAACTGTGAGAAGATAAAGCACAACAAAACACTACGGGCATTAGATTTTCAATTTTCAATACAATTGAATCCAATTCCTTCTTGCATTTCAACGAAAAAAAATCCAAATTGAACTTTGAAAAATCAATAGAATATAACTGTGACAAGGTAAACCACGACAAAACACTACTGAAATATTCTGACTCTTGCATTTCAATGAAAGAAATTCAAAATGAAATGAACTTTGAAAAATTAAGAGAATGTAACTGTTACAAAGTAAACCACAACAAAACACTACTAAAATATCCCAACTATTGCATTTCAACGATAGAAATCGAAAATGAACTTTAAAAAATCAAGAGAATGTAACTTTGACAAGGTAAACCATGACAAAACACTACTGAAATATCCCAACTCTTGCATTTCAACGAAAGAAATCGAAAATTAACTTTAAAAAATCAAAAGAATGTAACTATGATATGGTAAACCACGACAAAACACTATTGAAATATTCCAATTCTTGCATTTCAATGAAAGAAATTCAAAATAAACTTTGAAAAATTAAGAGAATGTAACTGTGACTAGGTAAAACACGACAAAACACTATCGAAATATTCTAACTCTCGCATTTCAATGAAAGAAATTCAAAATCAACTTTGAAAAATCAAGAGAATGTAACTGTGACAAGGTAAATCACAACAAAACACTACTGAAATATTCCAACTCTTGCATTTCAACGAAAGAAATTCAAAATCAACTTTGAAACATCAAGAGAATGTAACTGTGACAAAGTAAACCGCAACAAAACACGATTGAAATATTCCAACTCTTGCATTTCAACCAAAAATTTTCAAAATGAACTTTGAAAAATCAAGAGAATGTAACTGTGACAAGGTAAAGCACAACAAAACACTACTGAAATATTTCCAACTGTTGCATTTCAACGAAAGATTTTCAAAATAAAATTTGAAAAATCAAGAAAATGTAACTGTGACAACTTAAACCACCACAAAACAGTACTGAAATATTTCCAGCTCATGCATTTCAATGAAAGAAATTCAAAATGAATTTTGAAAAATCAAGAAAATGTAAGTGTGACAAGGTTATTCACAATAAAACACTACTGAAATATTCCAACTCTTGCATTTCACGAAAGAAATTCAAAATCAACTTTGAAAAATCAAGAGAATGTAACTGTGACAAGGTAAAGCACAACAAGACACTACTGAAATATTCCAATTCTTGCATTTCAACGATAGAAATCCAAAATGAACTATGAAAAATCAAGAGAATATAACTGTGACAAGGTAAAGCACAACAAAACACTACTGAAATATTTCAACTCTTGCATTTGAATGAAAGAAAACCGAAATGAACTTTGAAAAATCAAGAGAATGTAACTGTGAAAAGGTAAACCACAACAAAATACTACTGAAATATTCCAACTCTTGCATTTCAATGTAAGAAATTCAAAATGAACTTTGAAAAATCAAGAGAATGTAACTGTGACAAGGTAAACCACGACAAAACGCTGCTGAAATATACTGACTCTTGCATTTTAATGAAAGAAATTTAAAAGAACTTTGAAAAATTAAGAGAATGTAACTGTGACAAGGTAAACCACAACAAAACACTACTAAAATATCCCAACTATTGCATTTCAACGATAAAAATCGAAAATGAACTTTAAAAAATCAAGAGAATGTAACTGTGACATGGTAAAGCACAACAAAACCCTACTGAAATATTTCCAACTCTTGCATTTCAACGAAAGATTTTCAAAATAAAATTTGAATATTCAAGAAAATGTAACTGTGACAAGGTAAACCACGACAAAACAGTACTGAAATATTCCAACTCATGCATTTCAATGAAAGAAATTCAAAATAAACTTTGAAAAATCAAGAAAATGTAAGTGTGACAAGGTAAACTACAACAAAACGCTACTGAAATATTCCAACTCTTACATTTTAATGAAAGAAATCCAAAATGAACTTTTAAAAATCATGAGAATGTAACTGTGACAAGATAAAGCACAACAAAACACTACGGGTATTAGATTTCTAATTTTCAATACAATTGAATCCAATTCCTCCTTCTTTAATTATGTTCCAGCAGCAGATGCAGCAGATTCTTGAGGAGATGATTCTTTTTTGTGATCAATACTAGTGGCCTTCACACGATAGGGCTTATGTTTTTCCACTCGGCGAAGTGCATCTTGAAGTAAAAGCAGTTTTTTATCATCCTCAATATTCTCATTGTCAATGAATTTACTCAGATTGTCCTCAAAGTGTTCCACGGATGAGAGAGTGAGTTCTATTGGAGTCAATTTAAATGTTTTTGCCATTCTCTAGAGAAAACTGTTTACAAGTCCTGCAATTATCGGTAGTAAAACGTGTGAAAAAGCTACCACCCGCCTGAAGAAGTTATTTCCTTTTAAAATTCTTTTCTTTGTTTTTAGAGGCCAATGTACGTTTAATGGAACGATGTTGCTTTGCCTGATGCTTAACTACTTCTGGCAGCTGAAGATTGCCCTTGGTAAAATTTAAACAAAGTTCGGATATTAGATTAATCAAATCATTGTCAATACCATGTTTGAGTATGGCTTTCCTAAGTGAAGGTTTTGAAGTGCTTAGAACTGAAAACAGATGTCTATTTTCATGTAGTTTCTTCAGTGTCATGATAGCAACTAAATAGGTCTTTTTAGTGTTCACGGGGAGATATACTGTAATTTCATTGTCGAAAATATCTGTGACTACACGCAGATCCTCGGGGTGTATTTCGATTAAGATCCAATTGGATATAGCCGTGGGGTTTATTAGCTGATTATATGCTGAGAGTAGATATTTAAGGGCGCCTGGATAGATTTGTTTATTGAGAGTTATTAGGGAGCTAGAATCACAAACAACTCTGTAGATGATTAAGTAGGTGCAATTCAATGCAAGTGTTCGCATACATTTGCTCTGATGAAAGAGATTGTGTAGGACCAGAGTAACGGAAATCTGTTCATGATGAGAGCAAACGGTGAATAATTGTAGCGTTTCCTGAGACCATTGTTCAATAGATTCAGCCAGATCGTCAATAATAAGCCAAAAGTTTGCTTCAATAATGTTGAACACATTAAGTCCCTGTATGAATTGTATCTGCACCAATCCTGTCGTGGCAATTGCTTTTATTTTATTGTATGACTCTTGCCAAATACTGTAACAATAATAGATTTTTTTCGGCTTTTTCACAAACATTTTATCACAATTATTAATTATTTTAGTTAAGAGTGTTGTTTTGCCCGACATTGATGACATTGATGGAAAAAAATAAGCATTGTATTAAATAAAAATATTGCTTTTGGCAGTGTTATCTTGGAGATCTCTAAAAAGCTCATGTTGGAATTCTACTACAATGTGGCTAGGGTACAGTGGCCGGAGAAGGGGCAAGTAGAGGTCTGATACGGGGACACAGATTCTCTACTGTTAAAAGTAAAAAACCCAAATCTAATTGATGATTTGGTGCACGGTGAAATTATCAGCTCACGGATGGACTACACCAATTGGAATGGGCTTTACCCAGAGCTAATGAAACGTCGGGCGCCAAATCAGCTTTTAGTTTTTAAATCAAAAACGGGAAGCGACATGATTTCCTGTGGTATGTTTGTAAGTCCGAAGGTGTACTTTATACAGACACACGACGAGGAAATCAAGAAACGTTGCAAAGGAGTACCCACACGCAATGTGGATAAGAATTTTGACATGGACATCTATAGGAATTGTATTGTTCAAAATACAAATCCAGGAGCCAAATTGCTGGCAATTCGTTCCCTCAACTACAGGAACTTCACTGTAAATATAGAAAAAATTGCCATGAGTACCATTTCCGACAAGGTCTATGTTTGTAAACGATGACGGCTGCAACGCTTTCCCCCTTCTCAAGCAACAATTTCCAAAGGATTTATATGATTTGTTGACGGTCAAGGGTATATATCCTTATGATTATTATTGTTCCGTGTCAAGATTCGCCGACAAAATTATTACCTCGATTGAATCGTTTTACGACAGTCTACACGATCGTAGGTGCATCCCCGATGAATACAGTTTTGCTAAAAATGTGTGGGCAGAGGGAAGGTGTAAAAATGGGTTTGACTACTGCAAGCTGTATTTGTCGAGTGATGTGTTAACTTTGTTAGACATTGTGTGTAAAAATACAGACAAAATATATGGGGAATTTAATCTTGATTTGGGGTATTATTTTTTATCTCCTCATCTGGTGATGGACCTCATCCTAAAAATTAGCGGGGAAAAAATTTGGCTAATCACTGACTTCTATCAGCACCTGTTCATCGAAAGGTCAATGAGGAGTGGATACGTTTTTCGAGGGGATCGTATCTTGGAAACTGATCCAACTGGAGAGAAGACGGGGACAAAATCGGATGCACTTTTCCTTGATATGAATTCTTTCTACCCCTCGGTCATGTCCCATTATGCGTTACCTTACGATGACTCTAAATTGCTCAATGACCCTCAAGCTCCCCATTTCCCCATCATTGACAGTGTTGAGGAGAATGGACCGTTGGATAGTTTTTTAAAATTGATGGGGAGATACCAGTTGAGCTTCACGATTCAGTAAAGGATTTTGCTTTCCCATGCATCAATAGACCTGTGACTAGGGGCTCTTTGAGCCCCCTCAATAGGTGTTTAGTCGAAGTGGACGGATTGCATTGGTCACCTTCAAAACATAACTTATTGCTGACCTTCTGCCGAAAAAAATATTGTTTTTATCATAACATGTGGCTTTAAAATGGATGTGCAGCAACGGTTTTCAACGTCACAAAGGTTCACAGAGTGCTCCAGTTTAGTCAAAAACCCTATCTTAAAACGTTTGTTGACACCTTTGTCAAGAAACGTTCTGAAGCACAAACGAAAGGCGAAAAAGAAATTTATAAGCTCATTTTGAATTCGGCTTTTGGCAAAATGCATGAGAGTGTGTTTGCAATAGGAATCGTTGTGACGTCGTGACCGATCCCAAAAAATGTGCTCGAATTATTGCCGATCCAAATTACACTTCCTTCACGATCAATGGCCCGGACATGGTACTATTGAAAAGAAAAAAAAGCTTTGTATTAAATAAAAATACTGCTTTAGGCAGTGTTATCTTGGAGATCTCTAAAAAGCTCATGTTGGAATTCTACTACAATGTGGCTAGGGTACAGTGGCCGGAGAAGGGGCAAGTAGAGGTCTGATACGGGGACACAGATTCTCTACTCTTAAAAGTAAAAAAACCCAAATCTAATTGATGATTTGGTGCACGGTGAAATTATCAGCTCACGGATGGACTACACCAATTGGAGTGGGCTTTGCCCAGAGCTAGTGAAACGTCGGGCGCCAAATCAGCTTTTATTTTTTAAATCAAAAACGGGAAGCGATATGATTTCCTGTGGTATGTTTGTAAGTCCGAAGGTGTACTTTATACAGACACACGACGAGGAAATCAAAAACCAAATCTAATTGATGATTTGGTGCACGGTGAAATTATCAGCTCACGGATGGACTACACCAATTGGAGTGGGCTTTACCCAGAGCTAGTGAAACGTCGGGCGCCAAATCAGCTTTTATTTTTTAAATCAAAAACGGGAAGCGATATGATTTCCTGTGGTATGTTTGTAAGTCCGAAGGTGTACTTTATACAGACACACGACGAGGAAATCAAAAAACGTTGCAAAGGAGTACCCACACGCAATGTGGATAAGAATTTTGACATGTACATCTATAGGAATTGTATTGTTCAAAATACAAATCCAGGAGCCAAATTGCTGGCAATTCGTTCCCTCAACTACAGGAACTTTACTGTAAATATAGAAAAAATTGCCATGAGTACCATTTCCGACAAGGTCTATGTTTGTCAAGACGGTGTGACTACCCTCCTCCTTGGGCACTATTTAACTTCAGACCGGGCCGAATGTGTTATCTATAGGGAGAGTCTCGGTTTGAATAAAGTCCAATAAATTTTTCCCAAAACCTTTGGAGGGGGGCCTTGCGGCCCAGGGAGGGACTCAGGGGTCTGGGGGAGGGGGGGGGGGTCGCCAGCGGGCGGCGCACCGCCACTACCAAAGTTATCTTTTTTTTACTTAGAGCAGGTTTTTTGTTTGTGCTTTTGTAAATATGCATGTTGCATTCAAATTAAAAAAAAGTGATATTATTTTTAGTGCTTTTTCTAGTGCATTTTTTATAAATAAATTTAAAGAGAGTATTTTATTCTTTGTTTTCTGTAAAGTGCTGTTTTTAATACAAGAAATATGATTCTTTACTGATTTTGTTCTTGAACGGACTAGTAGTAGTAGGGAAATTATTTAGTCATTAGACAACTATTGTGTACAGTTAGTTGTCCAGGTGAACTATTGAAGGGAACATGTATCATTTAAAACACCATTCAGATCGTTTCTGTGTAGGCCATCAATGTCGGGCAAAACAACACACTTAACTAAAATAAATAAAAATTGTGATAAAATGTTTGTGAAAAAGCCGAAAAAAATCTACTATTGTTGCAGTATTTGGCAGGAGTCATACGATAAAATAAAAGCAATTGCCACGACAGGATTGGTACAGATACAATTCATACAGGGACTTGATGTGTTCAACATTATTGAAGAAAACTCTTGGCTTATTATTGACGATCTGGCTGAATCTATTGAACAATGGTCCCAGGAAACGCTACAATTATTCACCGTTCGCTCTCATCATGAACAGATTTCCGTTACTCTGGTCCTACACAATCTCTTTCATCAGAGCAAATGCATGCGTACACTTGCATTGAATTGCACCTACTATATCATCTACAGAGTTGTTTGTGATTCTAGCTCCCTAATAACTCTCAATAAACAAATTTATCCAGGTGCCCTTAAATATCTACTCTCAGCATATAATCAGGCAACTAATAAACCCCACGGCTATATCCTATTGGATCTTAATCAAAATACACCCGAGGATCTGCGTGTAGTCACAGATATTTTCGACAATGAAATTACAGTATATCTCCCCGTGAAAACTAAAAAGACCTATTAGTTGCTATCATGACACTGAAGAAACTATATGAAAATAGACATCTGTTTTCAGTTCTAAGCACTTCAAAACCTCCACTTAGGAAAGCCATGCTCAAACATAGTATTGACAATGATTTCATTAATCTAATATCCGAACTTTGTTTAAATTTTACCGAGGGCAATGTTCAACTGCCAGAAGTAGTTAAGCAACAGGCAAAGCAACATCGTTCCATTGTACGTACATTGGCCTCTAAAAACAAAGGAAAGAATTTTAAAAGGAAATGACTTCTTCAGGCGGGTGGTAGCTTTTTCACACTTTTATTACCGATAATTGCAGGACTTGTAAACAGTTTTCTCTAGAGAATGGCAAAAACATATAAATTGACTCCAATAGAACTCGCTCTCTCACCCATGGAACACTTTGAGGACAATCTGAGTAAATTCATTGACAATGAGAATATTGAGGATGATAAAAAACTGCTTTTACTTCAAGATGCACTTCGCCGAGTGGAAAAACATAAGCCCTATCGTGTGAAGGCCACTAGTATTGATCACAAAAAAGAATCATCTCCTCAAGAATCTGCTGCATCTGCTGCTGGAACATAATTAAAGAAGGAGGAATTGGATTCAATTGTATTGAAAATTGGAAATCTAATGCCCCACTCATATCGTGAACAAAGTAAACGACTCCTAACCTATCTCATGGAAAGTGGTCAAGATCATGTTCAAGTTGAAAGCAATGGGAAAGGGATTATAATTCAGGGCAAGAGCTATAATCTACTTGATTTAATCTATGATATGGTTACAAATCGTAAAGGACTATTATCATTTGACGATCATCCATACAACTTTCTAAATACATTAAACTTTCCCAAAAGTCTTATTAGCAATAGACAAATTCTAAAAAAATTAAATGAACATGCATCAACAACAACAACAACAACAACACCATTAAAATATGAGGAAGAAGAAGAAGAAGAAGAAGAAGAAGATTTTAAATCAATCTTGGAAAATACTAGCTCACCTAGTGGAAACTTGACAATGGTGGCGAGGAAAAAGCGAAAACGTATCATGTCACCATCACCAACTAGTATACAAAAGGGTGGAGGACGTTACACAACGTGTTTACGTTCAAAATAGTTGAAGTTCCGAAAGGTGTTTATGAAAATATTGGTGAAGTGGGGAGTTTAAGTCCCCCACCACTCTTTCCAAGGTCACTGGTGTTCACACTAAAAGTGTGCAAGACTATCTACAAAGTGAATCAAGTTACAATCTGCATAGAAATAATAGAATTCGTGCTAATCCATATCGAAAAACTAAAGCCCAGCCATCAAATTTGACGGTGCGTATGAAGTGGCTCTTGTCGACTGTATTCTCAAAAATACCTATGACATCCTTAGAAAGGATCGTGTGTATTATATAAAAGTTATACCATTCGATTGGACACTCTTTGTCAACTATCAATGGGTTGAAGCACTTAAATCTAGCGAATATCCACATGCCAAATTGAAATATATTGAATACGATAATATGACAGATTTGTGTCGTTCAATCAATAGAAAAATCTCATATCGTAGGAATGGTAAATTCCATTTTAATTATTCATTGGAACACGATAGGATTTACATTGCCTCACCTATTGACACTGAAATAATTATTCTCGATGATAATCTGAGAGACGTTCTTGGCTTTAAACAGAATATGATCAGTGGGAAAAAATTCTGGCACCGTTTACGGGATGGATCAAGTTATTTTTGCTGATTATCCACCTGGTTTCGCCTCGGACTCTTGCATATTTCTCTATGCATCCTTTGTGGAAACGTCGAGAATCGGTAATATAAATGTCCCCCTCCTACGTATTCTTGAACAAAAAACAACTCATGAACTTGTTCATTACTATAATATAAAGCATCTTCAGTATGTTCCTGTAAATACTTCGTATTTGTAACTCTGTCAGTTAACACTACGAAGTGAATTGGGTGATCCTCTAGCAATAACAAAATGCTTAGCAGTGATTACATGTCATTTTTGACCCATTGTCGGCGACAGCACAATCACCTAAAATGAACAATAGAAGAATTCCATTTGTCTGCCCTGATATTGATTGCTATGTTGGTGCTTTGAGTCCACGTCAAATAGGTAATGGATTGGACTACTACAAGGGTCGTACTACAATGTCTGGCTATGGTCTTGGTAGCTGGTTTGCTAGGCTATTTCGTTCTGCACTACCCCTTGCCAGAAAATATCTTTTACTAGCTGCATCAAATTTTGATGCCTCAACACAACAGGACTGGGGGTCGGGCAAGAACTTCAAGGAGAGTGTTAAGGAAAATATTAGATCTTCAGCAAGAGCCGTTGGTGAAAAATTAAAATCTTGGCAAAATTGGGAGGGACTGGAAAGGATGCGTGCACGTCATTCATTCATCAGTCTCCATCCAGGCGGGAATCGAAGGACATCAACAAGGACTTTGAGGAATAAAACAAGGAAGATCAATAAGCAGAAGAAGAAGATTAAAAAGACTGTTAGATCAAAGAAAGATTTCTTCTCTTTAGATGACTTATCTCACCCACAAGGAATCATATCCATCAAATAGTTCCTCTTTGAATCTATTCAATGCTGAAAATGTTGATGTCCGTGTCAAGTATGGCTACTATGAACAATTTCATCCTCAACTACCCCTCTTGGAAAATATACACTTTCAAATATTTTCCAATGAAGACAATTTCATTGATTTGTCATCAACATTTATTGATTTAAATGTTGCGGTGAAGAAAAAGTCAGATAATACAACTCCAAATACTGGCGATGGTCTCTCCTACGAAAACTGTATTCTACACATCCTATTCAAACAAATTAATGTATCTATTAATGAAACATTGGTGAGCACTAGCAACAATTTATCCAACTATGCAAGCTACATACAAAATATAATGATGACACCAAAGTCATACAAGGAGTTGAGAGGACAATTTTGGGCTATGAATATCGATCAGGTGTTGATACTGATGGTGTGAGTTGACTACTGCAGTGAGCCAGGAGTATCATCTGGTTGGAAAATTAAATCATGAGATATTCAATATATCCCAAAGGCTACCCCCCAATGTCAAGATTGACATAAAGTTACAGCTGGCCCCATCGAATTTCATTTTGAGAAAAACCCTTCCTGCAGCACCCGATGCAAATGTCATTATCACATCGGCAATTCTCCACGTCCGAAAACAACAGGTTATGAGCTCTGTTGCATTGGCAGTGGAAAAGCTAAGAGCCAATGGCAACAACATTAAACTTCTTTTCCCCCATACGATTACCAATCAACGTCACATTGCCACCGGCTCTCGTAGCTATAGCAATTCATCATTTATCAATGGAGAAATCCTATCAAAATTGGCTTTGGCCTTTGTGAAGAGTGGCAGTGCCGTTGGATCCTGGACCGAATCCCCCCATGATTTTAATTTTTTCGGTCTATCTAGCCTTCTGTGCAAAGTGAGTGGTAATCCACTGTACACTATCATTTGACAAAAATCCTAGAGAACTCTGTACGAGTTGACCATGCAATCCCTAGATCATGACTCTCAACTATTTGAAAATGGAATAACCGATTCAATGTTTTCAAAATATCATGGGGTAATTGTTTTGGACTTGTCGGGGACTCAGGACATGAGTATAGTACGAACAGGGAGTGTACGTTTAGTGTACATTTGCCGATGCTTTGACTGAGAGTATCACGCTAATATCACTGAGTCAATTTGAAAGCTATTGGGAAATCACACCCGACGGCAGTGTTCTTCTAGACCTAGCACCATGAACACAAACCAAATAATCAACGTATTTAGCATGGATCCATACATGTCCCAGTACAAGACCTATTGCATACCTCCGGACTTCATTGAAAAAATTCTAAGTGTTAACAATACCCTAATCATTGTTTATAGCAGTCCATCGACTTTGAAGACCGGCCATTGGCTATGCATTTTTCAAACAGCGAAGAAGAATATTGAATTTTTTGATCCTCTTGGCCTATCGTATAAAATCTACACTCCACACATCAGCAACTTTATTGAAAGCAGTGGGAAACCCATTATTCAAAATCAACGAAGAGTACAGGATTTAACGACTAAGACATGTGGCTTTCATGCACTACTCTTTTTCATGTTCAGATGTCGTGGCTACACCTACAAGCAGTTTTTCAACATCTACGTTGACTTACTTCGATTGAACGACTTTCTAGTGGAAAATATACTTACAAGCGTGTTTAATATTGATTTTGGTGCCCTACGAATAAAATGTTCTAGAAATGTATGTGAAATTGTTTATTAATAAATGATGAAAATTTATATAAACGATAAAACGACTTTTCTACTCTTTAGATTTCATCTTCAACTAGGTATTTGTCGACAACAACTAATGGAGGTAGATTATCCGAATTTACAGTATACTGATCCTGATGTGCTGCAATGTCAGGGCCATATTTTCTACAATAGAGTGTAACTTCACTCTTGTTATATCTCTTTGTATAGTCAATGATACTATTCTCATTCATTCTATAGAATTCACATGTTTCAATTTGTTTATTCGAAGTAATGTGACAAATAGTGTCCTCAAGCGGCGAATCACATTCCGTCACAGCCAAATAAAAATCAGTGGGCTTATAATCATAGCAGTCATTGTCTTCACAATGATGACGTAGAAGCCAAATTCTTTTGTTGTTCCGACAGTTGAATCGCTGACCCGGCTCCTCCTCCCAGAACAATCTAAAGCCACGACGTTACCAATCTCTTAGCAATAAACTAAAACCACGCTTAGGATTCTTTCTAATCATACCGGGATTGGTATTCTCCCACTGATTACATTTATCATAATGGCAATTGGAGCATAGGTGCCCTCTAGGATGAGAGTCACACACCTCTTCAAGACAGGAATTACAACCTTTAATTTGTACAGTATATCCTCTATGCAATTTACATGGGTTGCATAATCTACACTTTTCATCATATTCATCAATCATTGTGCAATTCTCACATGATGACCAGCTTCCCAGTGTGTAAATGCATAGTGGACATGTATGGAACATTTTTTCATGTGTTGACACTCTCACTGCCACAATGAAACTGAGCTACCAACAAAAACAAATTGAGTGGGGTAGAGAGAGACGAGTTAATCACGGGGAGGAACATAAACCCTTAGAATAGCATAAGAAGGAACATAATTTTTTTAGAATAGCATAGGAAGGAACATAAACCCTTAGAATAGCATAGGAAGGAACATAAACCGAGCAAATCCATAAATACATGCTCTAGAAAGGTGCCAAGGAACTTAATCTCCCCAAATAGCATATGAAGGAACATAATCTCACCAAAATATAACTTAGCACTCTACTCTTATATGCCCTTAGAGCATAACTTTAAACCCTTGCCCCGAGGTTTGTGAGGGAGTGTCCTCCTCAAAAATGTATTTTCTATCTGGTAATCAACTACGCTGAACAAAATGATTATCTCAAAATGTTGATTGGATGTGTTTGGGGAAATGATTGTTGGGGGGGGGGGGCTAGTTGCCCTCCAATCACTTTTGACTATTAAAAGGACACTACCCTTTGAATTTCCAATCGAAAGAGCCTTTTTTGAAGTTTCTATGACAACACTTTCTATAAAAACCTTATATGCCCCAAGGGCATAACTTAAAACCCTTGCCCTGAGGGTTGTGGGGGAGTGTCTTCTTCAAAAAACATAATTTCTATCTGGAAATCAACTACGCTGAACAAAGTGGTTATCTCTAAATCTTTATTGGATGTGTTTGGGGAAATAACGGGCGTAGGGGGGGGGGGGGGGGTCCATTACCCTCTATTCACTTTCGACTATTAAAAAATGCACTAGCCCCTTAAATTTCCAATCGAATGAGCCGTTTCGAAGTTTCTACGACAACGCGTTACATAAAAACCTTACATGCCCTCAGGGCATAACTTAAAACCCTTGCCCTGAGAGTTGTGGGGGAGCGTCCTCCTCAAAAACACATTTTCTATCTGAAAATGAACTACGCTGAAGAAAATCGCTATCTCGAAATTTTGATTGGATGTGTTTGGGGGAATGATGGGCGTAGGGGGGGGGGCTAGTTGCCCGCTAATCACTTTCGAAATATTATATAGGGCCCTAGAAATCTCGATTTCCAATCGAATGAGCCCCTTTTGAAGTCTCTACGACGATCCCTTCCGTGTGAAGTGCCCAGCTCCAAAGTAAAAAAAAAATAACGTATAGTACGCTGTGCCAACATTGTTCTCATATGCCCTCAGGGCATAACTTAAAACCCTTGTGTCGAAGGCTATGGGGGAGTGTCCTCCTCAAAAAGATATTTTCTATCCGGAAATCAATTATGCGTAACAAAATGGCTATCTCAAAATTTTGCTTGGATGTGTTTGCAGGAATGATAGGCATGGGGAGGATAGTTGCCCTCCAATCATTTTAGACTATTAAAAAGGGCACTAGCCACCCCAATTTCCAATAGAATGAGCCCTTTTCAAAGTTTCTACGACAACTCCTTCGATACGAGAAGCAGAAAAAAAACATATTGTGACCACATCGTTCTTTACTTAGGCAGCGCTGGCTCGCTGTCTATGAAAAATATCAAGCCTTCCAATCCCTTTCGACTATTAAAAAAGGACTATGCCTTTCGATTTCCAATCAAATGAGCCCTTTTTGAGTTTCTATTTCAACGCTTTCTATAAACACTTTATTTGCCCCTTGGCATAAATTACAACCCTTACGCTAAGGACTGTGAGGATGGTTGTCATGCTCTAAGGCCTAATTTCCAGAACTTTCAACTACCTTAAACAAAATGGCTATCTATAAATTTTGATTGGATGTGTTTGGGAAAACGGTGGTTATGAGTTAGTCGCTCTCTCATCACTTTTAACTATTAAAAAAGGCACTAGCCCTGTCAATTTCCAATCAAATCAGCCCTTTTGAAGTTTCTACGACAAAGCTTTCAATAAAAACCTTATATGCCCCCAGGGCATAACTTACAACCCTTGCCCTGAAGGCTGAGAGAGGGGTTGTCATCCTCAAAGACCTAATTCCAGAACTTTCTGCTACGTTGAACAAAATGGCAACCTGAAAGTTTTGATTGAATGTGTTTAATGTGTGCATAATCCCCTCCCCAGATTTGGTATATGTCTGGAATTGGGGCAGATAAGAACGATTCATGTTAAGAAAACAATTCCTAACAGTTACAATTCTTAAAATATATGTTGAGATTGATGGTAATTCAAACTAGTCCTTGTATTATTCATAAAAGGGGTTTGGAGATCAACCAGCCATGGGGGGGGGGGTATATCCGAGGTAACATTTTCCAGAAGGAGGATTTTCCGTGGGGGTTATTTCTTGGGGGGGGGAGAACGCCGGATCTCTTGTGAGACATACATTATAGTGAAAAATAGGTTTTATAGTTTTAATACCTAACTTTTTGCGTTTTAAGTTAGATTAAGTAATTAATCTACACCAGGTCAAGGCTATCCTATAGGTACCTGGCCTAGGGCATTTATATTTGCAGAGGTCTAAGAAACCAAAACTTAGAGTATTGAATGGTATTAGGCTACACTTTTGTTGCTATTCTAACTAGTTCCAGTGCTTCCAATCAGGGGGGGCCCTGATGAAGAAATCAAAGTGCCCCCTCCTTAGATTTAGCATAGGTCTAGATTTGGGGCTGATGGAAGGAAACATGTTAAGAAAACAATTCTTACTTCAAAAAATGCCGAATATTTGTAGTTAACATATTTTGACAGCAGCTTCCTTATACTTTACCCTCAATCCCCCCCCCCTCGTAATGGGTAAATATTTAGCCCTAATTATATATTTCCTGTTCATTTGCTACGCGTCACTGTGAAGCAGCATGTAAACCACGATTATTCTGCAAATTATGAAATAAAGATTGTTTTCTTAACATGTTCCTTCTCAACAGCCCCAAATCTAGACTTACACCCTTGATTAAAAAGAAATATACTCCCCCAACATTTTTGAATGTCGCAACTGGTTAACCTAGCTCTCGATATTAACCTTGAGCAAAACTATCATTTATAGCTAGTGGAAAATCACTAGGCCTAGATTTAGAAGAGGCTAGCATAGAATAGGTTATTCACAACTATGGTATAGCTTTTTCTATCTTCTACGGAAAAATTCAGAATAGAACTTTAAATTTCTTTGTGTCTTTGTGAAATTAAAACTGAAGTGGAAGATTTTTATTTTCTCTGGAGAAATTAGAATTGAATTGCGTTCTTTGGTAAAATTAAGAGAGAACTTGAACTTCTATCTTCTATGAAAAATTTGGAACATTATTTTAAATTTTTTCATCTCTTTGAGAAAAATCTGAACTGAAGTGGAAAATTTTTATATTATTTTTCAAAAATAGAATTGATCAATAAATTATTTCTTTTTCATTGAGAAAATTCAGAAGAGAACTTGAACTTTTCTTTACTTCGTTTAGAAAATTTAAAATTGAAGTAGAATTTTTTGTCTTCATAGCAAATATTCACAACTATGGTATAGTTTTTTCCTTCTACTACGGAAAAGTTTAGAATAGAACTTTAATTTTCTTTATGTTTTGGTGAACTTAAAATTGCAGTGGAAGATTTTATTTTCTCTGGAGAAATTAGAATTGAATTGTGTTCTTTGGTAAAATTTAGAAGAGAACTTGAACTTTTCTATTTTCTATGAGAAATTTGGAACATTATTTAAAATTTTTTCATCACTTTGAGAAAAATCTGAACTGAAGTGCAAAATTTTTATATTGTTTTGAAAAATAGAATTGATCAATAACTTATTTCTTTTCATTGAGAAAAATTCAGAATAGAACTTGAACTTTTCTTCACTTCGTTTAGAAAATTTAGAATGGAACTTTAAATTTCTTTGTGTTTTTGTGAAATTAAAAACTGACGTGGAAGATTTTTATTTTCTCTGGAGAAATTAGAATTGAATTTTGTTCTTTGGTAAAATTCAGAAGAGAGCTTGAACTTTTCAATCTTCTATGAAAAATTTGGAACATTATTGAAATTTTTTTCATCTCTTTGAGAAAAATTTGAACTGAAGTGGAAAATTTTTATATCATTTTGGAAAAATAGAATTGATCAATAACTTATTTCTTATTCATTGAGAAGATTCAGAATAGAAGTTAAATTTTCCTTCACTTCTTTGAGAAAATTTAAAATTAAAGTAGAACTTTTTATCTTCTGGGAAAATATTCACAACTATGGTATTACTTTTTCTATCTACCATCAAAAAATTTAGAATAGAACTTTAAATTTCTTTATGTCTTGGTGAACTGAAATTTGAAGTCGAAGATTTTCATTCTCTCTGGAGAAATTAGAATTTAAATGTGTTCTTTGGTAAAATTCAGAAGAGAACTTGAACTTTTATATCTTCAATGAAAAATTTGCACATTATTTTAAATTTTTTCATCTCTTTGAGAAAAATCTGAGCTGAAGTGAAAAAATTTTTATACTATTTGGAAAAGTAGAATTGAATAATAACTTATTTCTTTTTCATTGAGAAAATTTAGAATTAAAGTGGAACTTTTCATCTTCCGGGAAAATATTCACAACTATGGTATAGCTTTTTCTATCTACTACGGAAAAATTTAGAATAAATCTTTAAATTTCTTTGTGTCTTGGTGAACTTAAAACTGAAGTGAAAGCTTTTTATTTTCTCTGGAGAAATTCGAATTGAATTGTGTTCTTTGGTAAAATTCAGAAGAGAACTTGAACTTTTCTATCTTTTATTAAATTTTGGAACATTATTTTAATTTTTTATCTCTTTGAGAAAAATCTGAGCTGAAGTGGAAAATTTGATATCTTTGGTGGAAAAACTTAATAGTTCAAACAGAAAAAGTGTTATCACTGATGAAAAATATTATCTCTAAGAGAATGTTACTTTGATGAGAAGGTTTGTTAGTGTTAAGCAAAACTTGCTACTTCTGACAGAAAAGTTTGTTATCCCCAATCAAAAAATTGTTACTTCTAAGAAAAACTTGGTAACTTTGGTTGAAAAGTTGCTAGTTCGAACAGAAATTTTGTGTGTTCAGTAAGAGTATGTTAGTTTTAAGGTAAAATGTCGTTACTTTGATGAGAAGGTTTGTTAGTGTTAAGCAAAACTTGCTACTTCTGACAGAAAAGTTGTTATCACAGTCACAAAAATGTTATATCTAAGAAAAAATTTGGTATCTTTGGTAGAAAACTTGCTATTTCGAACAGAAAAAGCGTTATCACTGACGAAAAATATTATTTCTAAGAGAAATTTGTGTGTGTTCAGTAAAAGTATGTTAGTTTTAAGGTGAAATGTTTTTACTTTGATGAGAAGGTTTTTTAGTGTTAAGCAGAACTTGCTACTTCTGACAGAAAAGTTGTTATCACAATAAAAAAAAAATTTACTTCTAAAAAAATTTAGTATCTTTGGTGGGAAACTTGCTAGTTCAAACACAAAAAGTGTTATCACTGACGAAAAATATTATTTCTAAGAGAATTTTGTGTGTGTTCAGTAAAAGTGTGTTAGTTTTAAGGTAAAACGTTTTTAATTTGATGAGAAGGTTTGTTAGTGTTAAGCAGAACTTCCTACTTCTGACAGAAAAGTTGTTATCACAATAAAAAAAATGTCACTTCTAAGAAAAAGTTTGGTATCTTTGACAAAAAACTTGCTAGTTCGAACAGAAAAAGTGTTTTCACTACTGAAAAATAGTATCTCTAAGAGAAATTTGTGTGTGTTCATTAAAAGTATGTTACTTTTAAGACAAAGTGTGTTGTTACTTGGATGAGAAGGTTTATTAGTGTTAAACAGAACTTGCTACTTCTGACAGAAAAGTTGTTATCACACAAAAAAATTTCTACTTCTAAGAAAAAATTTGGTATCTTTGACAGAAAACTTGCTAGATCGAACAGAAAAAGTGTTATCACTAATGAAAAATATTATTTCTAAGAGAAATTTGTATGTGTTCATTAAAAGTATGTTACTTTTAAGATAAAATGTTGTTACTTGGATGAGATGGTTTGTTAGTGTTAAACAGAACTATCTACTTTTGACAAAAAAGTTGTTATCACAATCAAAAAATTGCTACTTCTAAGAAAAAATTTGGTATCTTTGACAGAAAAACTTGCTAGATCGAACAGAAAAAGTGTTATCACTAATGAAAAATATTATTTCTAAGAGAAATTTACGTGTGTTCAGTAAAAGTATGTTTGTTTTAAGGTAAAATGTCGTTGCTTTGATGAGAAGCTTTGTTAGTGTTAAGCAGAACTTGCTACTTCTGACAGAAAAGCTGTTTTCACAATCAAAAATGTTACTTCTAAGAAAAAAATTTGGTATCTTTGGTAGAAAACTTGCTAGTTCGAGCAGAAAAAGTGTTATCACTGATGAAAAATATTATTTCTAAGATAAGATTATGTGTGTTCAGTAAAAATAAGTTAGTTTTAAAGGTAAAATGTCGTTACTTTGATGAGAAGGTTTGTTAGTGTTAAGGAGAACTTGTTACTTCTGACAGAAAAGTTGTTATCCCCAATCAAAAAAATGTTACTTCAAAGAAAAAATTTGGTATCTTTGGTAGAAAAGTTGTTAGTTGGAACAGAAAAAGTGTTATCACTGATGAAAAATTATTTCTAAGAGTAATTTTTGTGTGATCATTAAAAGTATGTTAGTTTTAAGGTAAAATGTCGTTACTTTGATGAGAAGGTTTGTTAGTGTTAAGCAGAACTTGCTACTTCTGACAGAAAAGTTGTTATCACAATCAAAATAATGTTACTTATAAGACAAAATTTGGTATCTTTGGTGGAAAACTTGCTAGTTCGAACACAAAAAGTGTTATCACTGATGAAAAATATTATTTCTAAGAGAAAATTGTGTGCGTTCAGTAAAAGTAAGTTATCTTTAAAGGTAAAATGTCGTTACTTTGATGAGAAGGTTTGTTAGTGTTAGGCCAAACTTGCTACTTCTGACAGAAAAGTTGTTATCACAATAAAAAAAATGTTACTTCTAAGAAAAAATTTGGTATCTTTGACAGAAAAGTTGCTATTTCGAACAGAAAAAGTGTTATCACTAATGAAAAATATTATTTCTAAGAGAAATCTGTGTGTGTTCATCAAAAGTATGTTGGTTTTAAGGTAAAATGTCGTTACTTTGATAAGAAGGTTTGTTATTGTTAAGCAAAACTTGCTACTTCTGACAGAAAAGTTGTTTATACCCAATCAAAAAAAAATGTTACTTCTGAGAAAAAATTTGGTATCTTTGACAGAAAACTTGCTAGTTCGAACAGAAAAAGTGTTATCACTAATGAAAAATATTATTTCTAAGAGAAATTTATGTGTGTTCATTAAAAGTATGTTAGTTTTAAGGTAAAATGTTTTTACTTCGATGAGAAGGTTTGTTAGTGTTAAGGAGAACTTGTTACTTCTGACAGAAAAGTTGTTATCCCCAATCAAAAAAATGTTACTTCTAAGAAAAAAATTTGGTATCTTTGGTAGAAAAGTTGTTAGTTCGAACAGAAAAAGTGTTATCACTGATGAAAAATTTTATTTCTAAGAGTAATTTTTGTGTGTTCATTAAAAGTATGTTAGTTTTAAGGTAAAATGTCGTTACTTTGATGAGAAGGTTTGTTAGTGTTAGGCAGAACTTGCTACTTCTGACAGAAAAGTTGTTATCACAATCAAAATAATGTTACTTATAAGACAAAATTTGGTATCTTTGGTGGAAAACTTGCTAGTTCGAACAGAAAAAGTGTTATCACTGATGAAAAATATTATTTCTAAGAGAAAATTGTGTGCGTTCAGTAAAAGTAAGTTATCTTTAAAGGTAAAATGTCGTTACTTTGATGAGAAGGTTTGTTGTGTTAGGCAAAACTTGCTACTTCTGACAGAAAAGTTGTTATCACAATAAAAAAAATGTTACTTCTAAGAAAAAATTTGGTATCTTTGACAGAAAAGTTGCTATTTCGAACAGAAAAAGTGTTATCACTAATGAAAAATATTATTTCTAAGAGAAATCTGTGTGTGTTCATTAAAAGTATGTTGGTTTTAAGGTAAAATGTCGTTACTTTTATGAGAAGGTTTGTTGATAAAAGCAAAACTTGCTACTTCTGACAGAAGAGTTGTTATACCCAATCAATAAAATGTTACTTCTGAGAAAAAATTTGGTATCTTTGACAGAAAACTTGCTAGTTCGAACAGAAAAAAAGTGTTATCACTAATGAAAAATATTATTTCTAAGAGAAATTTATGTGTGTTCATTAAAAGTATGTTAGTTTAAAGGTAAAATGTCGTTACTTTGATGAGAAGGTTTGTTGATAAAAGCAAAACTTGCTACTTCTGACAGAAAAGCTGTTATCCAAAATCAAAAAAAATGTTACTTCTAAGAAAAAATTTGGTTTCTTTGCAAGAAAACTTGCTAGTTCGACCAGAAAAAGTGTTATCACTAATGAAAAATATTATTTCTAATAGGAATTTGTGTTTGTTCATTAAAAGTACGTTAGTTTTAAGGTAAAAAATGTCGTTACTTTGATGAGAAGGTTTGTTAGTGTTAAGCAGAACTTGCTACTTCTGACAGAAAAGTTGTTATCACAATCAAAAAATGTTACTTCTAAGAAAAATTTGGTATCTTTGGTAGAAAACTTGCTAGTTCGAACAGAAAATGTGTTATCACTGATGAAAAATATTATTTCTAAGAGAAATTTGCGTGTGTTCAGTAAAAGTATGTTAGTATTAAGGTAAAATGTCGTTACTTTGATGAGAAGGTTTGTTCGTGTTAAGCAGAACTTTGCTACTTCTGACAGAAAAGTTATCACAGTCAAAAAATGTTACTTCTAAGAAAAAATTATGTATCTTTGGTAGAAAACTTGCTAGTTCGAACAGAAAACGTGTTATCACTGATGAAAAATATTATTTCTAAGAGAAAATTGTTTGTGTTCAGTAAACATTTGGTGGTATTAAAGAAGATAGTTGTTACTTTGATGCACACATTTAAAATACATGTGATTTTATTAATAATATTTGATTTTGTTCTGAAAAGATATAAAAAAGCCTTTTAAAAGTATTGCTTGGTGATGGGATATTCAAAAAGCCATAAAGTAGAGTTGTGGGTGAAATGGATGATTCATTCAAGTTGTAAATTGGTTTAGGAGGGACATTACGTAAAGAACTTGTTCCGAAATAATACAAAAAGCCTTTTGAAAAGTATTGCTTGGCGTTGGGGTATTCAAAAAGTCCTAAGGTAGAGTTGTGGTGAAAGGATGAGTACTTCAACTTGTAATATAGGTTTAGGAGGGATATTAAGAAAAGAACTTGTTCTGAAAAGATATAAGAAAGCCTTTTGAAATGTGGGGGCCCTTCTATGTCTCAAGTGCACATAAAAAGTATTAAAAAATAGAGGGGCCCTTTGGGGGCGCCAATGGGGCCATTTTTGGGCACTGGGGGCCCTGTAGGGATGCCAGGGGCCCTTTTGTGGTGTCGGAGGCCCTTTGATGGGCACCGGAGGGCCCTTTGGGAGGCACACGGGGGGCCTTTTTGGGCGCCAAGGAGGCCCTTTGGGGCGCTGGGGGGACCCTGTGGGGCTCGAAGGCCCTTTGGGGGGCCCCGGGGGCCCTTTGGGATGCCTGGGGGGCCTTTGGGGTTGGGGTAGGGGACCTCAAAACACTGTTCAATGGATTTTGTGTATTATAACGACGACAGAGTTTCACCCTAAATCATCTTCTAATTCATCTTCTAAAATGTCTCAAACGGTTTCACCCAAATAATCCCATAAAAGTAATTTCTGCGTTTTCCTTTTATTTTTGCACCCCTGCGCTGTCACATTTGAAATTCCTAGGAAACCCTTTCCCGCGTTGATCTCTTCATCTCTAAGATGTTCCTAGCTACACTATTATAGTTTCGATAGAATATCAATTTATCACTCTGACCTAAAGATCGGAGAAGAAATATTTAAAAATATAATATTAATTTATCTCTCTCAAGTAAGATCAGAGAAGCCACATTTAAAAATAGAATTTCTATCTTTTTAGAATCCCGTATAATTCCTAGGAAACAAGTGATGTCATTTCTAATTTCCCTTTCGTAGATCAATAATTCTCCTCGATTATGCAAATCAATTTCTCAGAAATTCTGTCCCTCGGTTATGCAATCAATTTCTCGGAAATCCACTTCCCCCTCTTGCCTTACATCAACAAATCTCTCTCCCCCGTCAATGCACATGTGCAAACTTCAACCCCGTGTCAAAACACTTTGACACAACAAATAAATCGACCTTGAAAATACATCAAAGTGGGAAAAATCCTGTTTTTTCATTCTCAGTGACAAAAACCCTAAAAAGATGCATAAATTATGTGTAATCCATATTTATTATGCCCTTCCTAGTCACAACCCCTGCTTATGTACATGGGTTTTGATTAACCTTTACTCCCTGTGTATTCAAGACGGGGTTATCAGTTGTTTCGAGTAAGCTAGGAATAAATCAAGACAAAATTTGCATTTTTAAAACAAATTTTTTTTTGTGAAATTTAATACACTTTTTCAAGTTCTGTAGAACTTGAGAATATAATGAGAATCTAAATTCATATTGGTAACCTAGGGTTTTTCCAAGTTTATCAAAGTTGAGCATTTCTTTGGATGGGCGAAAGGGTGAAAATGATTCTAGGGGAATAAAATAGTCTCTGGAACAATTCCTGGAAGTTTCTAGTAGGGAGGCCTCAGTAGACACCACGGGGATCGTGTGCTGCCATCTATAATTGAGTCTAGTGCTGATGGGATATAACTTATTCAAGGATTATTGATCGAGTCTAATGTGGTCAATGCCCTCTTTTTCAAGGTCGATTGATTTGCTGTTTCTAAGTGTAATGACTCCGGGGCGAAGTTTGCATATGCACATTAACAGGAAGAGATGTCTTGATCAACTCGAGGGGAAGTGGATTTCTGACAAATTGGTTTATATAAGCAAAGATGGTGAATTATTGATCCACAAAAGGGGAAGTAATTTGTTGTTTCTAAGGGGAATTGTTGATCCACCAAAGGGGAATTTATTTGTTGTTTCTAAGGGGAATAATTCATCCATGAGGGGAATTTATTTGTTGTTTCTAAGGGGAATTATTGATCCACGAAAGGGAAATTAGAAATGACATCACTTGTTTCCTAGGAATTATGCGGGACTCTAAAGAGATAAAAATTCCATTTTTAAATATGGCTCCTCTGATCCTTAGTGACAGAGATAAATTAATATTCTATTTTTAAATATGGCGTCTCTGATCTTTAGGTCAAAGAGATAAATTAATATTCTTTCGAAGCCATAATAGTGTAAGTAGGAACACCTTAGAGATGAAGAGATTAACGCAGGAACTTTTCCCGGAGAATTTCATATGTGAAAGCGAAGGGACACTAAAACAAAAGGAACACGTAAAAATTACGTTTAGGGATTATTTGGGCGAAACCATTTGAGACATTTTAGAAGATGATTTAGGCGAAACAGTTTGAGACATTTTAGAAGAGGATTTGGGCGAAACAGTTTGAGAAATTTTAGAAGATGATTTTAGAAGATGATTTAGAAGATGACTCAGGGTTAAACTTGGTGGTCGTTATAATAAAGAAGTTCCATTTGAACAATGTTGTAAGGGTCCCCTACCCCAACTCCAGAGACCACCCATCCCCCCGGGCCTCCAAAGGTCTCCTGGCGCCCAAAGGCCTCCCGGGTCCGCCATTTTTTAAAATACTTTTTTTGAGCACTTGAGACACATAAGGGCCCCCCACACTTCAAAAGGCTTTATTATATCTTTTCAGAACAAATTCTTTATGTAATATCCTTAGTTAAACCAATTTTCCACTTCAGCTCAGATTTTTCTCAAAGAGATGAAAAATTTAAAATACTGTTCCAAATTTTTCCCATAAGATCGAAAAGTTCAAGTTCACTTCTGAATTTTACCAAAGAACACAATTCAATTCTAATTTTTCCAGAGAAAATAAAAATCTTCCACTTCAGTTCTTTATTTCACAAAGACATAAAGAAATTTAAAGTTCTATTCTAAATTTTTCAGTGGAAGATAGAACAAAGTAATATCATAAGTGTGAATATTTTCCCGTCAGTTCTGTTTTTTTCTCAAAGTGATGAAAAATTTAAAGTTCTGTTCTAAATTTTTCATACAAGATAAGAAAGTCCAAATTCTCTTCTGAATTTTACCAAAGAACACAATTCAATTCTAATTTCTCCATAGAAAATAAAAATCTTCCTCCTCTTCACTTCCTTATTTCACAAAGACATAAAGAAATTTAAAGCTATATTCTAAATTTTTCGATGGAAGATCGAAAAAGTAATACCATAGTTGTGAGTATTTTCCCTGAAGATATAAAGTTCTACTTCAATTTTAAATTTTCTCAACGAAGTGAAGAAAAGTTCAACTTCTCTTCTGAATTTTCTCAATGAAAAAGAATTAAGTTATTGATCAATTCTATTTTTCCAGGGAAAATATAAATTTTCAACTACGGTTCTTTGTTTCACAAAGACATAAAGAAATTTTAAGTTCAATTCTAAATTTTTTGGTGGAAGATAGAAAAAGTAATACCATAGTTATGAATCTTTTCCCGTCAGTTCTGGTTTTTTTCAAAAACCTGAAAAATTTAAAGTTCTGTTTTAAATTTTTCATAGAAGATAGAAAAGTCCAAGTTCTCTTCTGAATTTTACCAAAGAACACAATTCAATTCTAATTTCTCTAGAGAAAAATAAAAATCTTCCACTTCACTTCTTTATTTCACAAAGACATAAAGAAATTTAAAGTTCTATTCTAAATTTTTCGATGGAAGATAGAAAAAGTATTACCATAGTTGTGAATATTTTCCCGGAAGATATAAAGTTCTACTTCAATTTTAAATTTTCTAAACGAAGCGAAGAAAAGTTCAACTTCTATTCTGAATTTTCTCAATGAAAAGAAATAAGTTATTGAACAATTCTATTTTTCAAGGGAAAATGACAATTTTCCACTTCAGTTCAGATTTTTCTCAAAGAGATGAAAAAATTTTAAATAATGTTCCAAATTTTTCATAGAAAATAGAAAATTTCAAGTTCTCTTCTGAATTTTACCAAAGAACAAAATTCAATTCTAATTTCTCCAGAGAAAATAAAAACCTTCCACTTCAGTTTTAAGTTCCCCAAGACATAAAGAAATTTAAAGTTCTATTCTAAATTTTTCCTTAGTAGATAGAAAAAGTTATACCGTAGTCCGTAGTTGGGAATATTTTCCCGGAAGATAAAAAGTTTCTACTTCAATATTAAATTCTCTCAATGAAGTGAAGAAAATTTCAAGTTTTATTCTGAATTTTCTCACTGAAAGAAGTAAGTTATTGATCAATTCTATTTTTCCAAATAATATAAAAATTTCCACTTCAGTTCAGATTTTTCTCAAAGCGATGAAAAATCTAAAATAATGTTCCAAATTTTTCATAGAAGATAAAAAAGTTCACGTTCTCTTATGAATTGTACCAGAGAACACAATTCAATTCTAATTTCTCCGGAGAAAATAAAAATCTTCCACTTCAGTTATTATTTTCACAAAGACACAAGTTATTGATCAATTCTATTTTTCTTGGGAAAATAAAAATTTTCCACTTCAGTTCAGATCTTTCTCAAAGAGATGAAAAATTTAAAATACTTTTCCAAATTTAGGCTAGGCCCCATAGAACCCAGTTAGACTCTAACCCAACGAAAGGTTAGGTTAGGTTAGGTGCGTACATAGGCTATTACTATTACTATGATATTACATTTTCTATCTTCCACCGAAAAATTTAGAATAGAACTTTAAATTTCTTTATGTCTTTGTGAAATTAAGAACTCAAGTGGAAGATTTTTATTTTCTCTGGAGAAATTAGAATTGAATTGTGTTCTTTGGTAAAATTTAGAAGTGAACATGAACTTGTCCATCTTTTGTGAAAAATTTGGAACAGTAATTTAAATTTTTCATCTCTTTGAGAAAGATCTGAACTGAAGCGGAAATTTTTTTTATATTATATGAATTTTTATACTATTCACGTAAGTGCTCTAGATAAAAGATTAGCCGTCTGTATCGCAGCAACACTTTAATTTTAGAACTTCGGAGAAGACTGGCTCCTGCTTTATAAGATCTGACCAGCTTGATGGAGAAACTGATTGGAAGAGTCGAAGGAGTTGTCGTAGAAACTTTGAAAAGGGTTCATTCGATTGGAAATTGGAATGGCTAGTGACCTTTTTAAAAGTCGAAAGTGATTGGAAGGCAACTAACACCCCTTCTAAGCCCACCATTTCCCCAAACACATCCAATAAAATTATGAGATATTCATTTTGTTCAGTGTAATTGATTTCCATATAGAAGTTATGTTTTTGAGGAGGAAACTCTCCCCACAGCCTTCAGAGCAAGGGTTTTTTAGTTATGCCCAGGGGGCATATAGGTTTTTATAGAAAGCTTCAAAAGGGGCTCATTTTCATAGAAACTTCAAAAGGGGCAACTAGCCCCTTTTAATAGTAAGTGATTGGATGGCAACTACCCCCCCCCTGACACCCACTTTTTATCCAAACACATCCAATCAAAATTTGAGACTGCCATTTTATTCAACGTAGTTGAAAATTCTAAAAATTTGGTCTTTGAGGATGACAACCCCCCCCCCCCCCCCCCCCACAGCCCTTAGGGCAAGGGCTGTAAGTTTTGCCCTGGAGCATCTAAGGTTTTTAAAGAAAATGTTATCATAGAAACTTCAAAAACGGCTCATTTGATTGGAAATTGGAATGGCTAGTGCCCTTTTCATTAGTCGAAAGTGATTGGAAGGCAACTAATACCCCTTCCAAGTTCGCCATATATCCAGACATATCCAATAAAAGTTTTGAGATAGCCATTTTGTTCAAAGTAGTTGAAAGGACTGGAAATTATATCTTTGAGGATGACACTCCCCCACAACCCTCAGGGTAAGGGTTGTAAGTTATGCCCTGGGGGCATATAAAGTTCTGTTGAAAGCTTTGTCGTAGAAACTTGAAAATGGGCTCCTTTGATTTGAAATTCAAAGGGCTAGTGCCCTTTTCAATATTCGAAAATGATTGGAGGGCAACAAACCCCCCTCTCACGTTAACCCTTTTCCCCAAAATGCAAATTAAAGTGAACCTTCGGTTTAATATACATATGCTGATATTTATTAATTAAAATGTTAATATTATTTGATTTATTTATGCTATAAAAGTAAAAATATTTATATTTTTTTCAGTAAAGTGCAAATTATGTTCTGGCTTTGGGAAGGCATACGGTTTTTTAGTGCTACTCATATTAATTTCTATTAACACTCGAGCAATAATTATTTACTTTCTTCACCTTTTGACTATTCTTGACATAATGGCCGTCTCAAACATTTGACTGGATGCACTTGGGGAAAAGAGAACTGGGAAGGGGCGGGTGGTGTCCAAAGATCAAGCTTGGGAAAAAATATACGCATCCGTCATCTTTCTTCTGGCAAAGAGCGCAAAATTCTGCATGTTTGTAGATAGGAGCTCAACTTAATAAGGATTCAACTAGACTTAGTAAGATTTATATATCTGAAATTAAGATAAAAATCTAATTCTTTTGATTTATTTATTGGTATGAAAATTTCATTTTTTAGAGTTACGGTTATTATTGAGCCTCGTCGCTCCTTACCACAGTAGACAGAATATACCAGTAAGCTTATCGCAGATCATTTCTGGTCTTCGTGAACAAAAAGCTCCTCCCACTTATTTCTGCATTAGCTTGTTTCTGCATTAGCTTTATTTCCGTTTGTTTCAATGCACTTTGATGGAAACAGTCGGAAATAGACTAACCTGCATTCCCGCTAATCTGACTTCGCCTATGTTTATATCTGCAAAAATGTTCTCCGGAGCACTCGCACCCCGGTCCGGGTTTTTATAATGGGTGAGATAGAGAATGATCATACTGGATAATATATGAACTGTGCTCCTTACTTACAGTTCATTACTTCAAACTGTTTGATACAAAAAAAGTATTTTTTAAAACACAAGGGATAAGTTATCGTCTCCTTCCTCCCTAATTGATACCCTGGTATCGGAATTCTACTCCTTAAGTTGTATATAATAGAAATCTCCCGAGCTAAGTTGTTTCACCAAATAAGGTTCCAAAATTTGGATTAAGCACTAATTCTTTAAATGACCGCTAATTATAGATTATGTACGACCTCTCAACGCGCCTTTAGCGTTTTGTGCAATTTACTAAACTTCTCCTTTTTTGCTAGGATATGTTTTTAATGTGAACTAACTTGATAAACAATTGTAATCATTGAATCATATGTTTGATATTTCACGAAATCCTTGTTTTGTTTCCACCAGTGCTAAAAGTACTAAATGAAATATTCAAGCGTAATATGTATTTTTGAGATCACCTGCGTCTCTTTGTTATACAAATTGAAAGCACGTTCAAATATAGATGGAGATATCCAAGTTGATTCTTAGATTTACTACGAATTTGTTTAACCACAGTCTTTGTGAAATAGGTTTGGACCTATACCCCTCTTTCTGACATCTTGAGTTCTTATGCGTTCCGCACAATCTGTTTAACAAACCTGCGTTCTTTTTGAAATTGTTAACCCTCACCTCCAAAAAGTGCCAACCCCCATTCAAACAAAGTCCTGAGTATATGCCTATGTGCAAATGTGAACCATGATCTTGGTAGTCATAGAAAAAATTAGGTTAGGTTAAATAGCACCCACTTCAACCTAACTTTACTCAACCCACTCCAACATTGGAGCCGCATGGCCTTTACTACTTCGATTAAGAATCAACCGTTGAATTTTTCTAGCAAAAATATGCCGAGTAAACGAATTTCTCCGTAAAAAAATGTGCCGATCTGAAAAATTCAATGCGCAACCGCCTAAAAAAGCGCCAAAATGGCAGAAATGCATTGCAACTGGCCACTTTGACGTCAAGTTGAACTAGAGCTCTTCGTTAGGTTCAAAAATAGACTGATGAAGGAGGATGGAAGAAAAATGTACTTTCGTCGAACGAATCCAGCCTGAAACCTCAGGTTCGCTTGGATGTTATGAATTCCACCTAGTTTTCATCCTCGTGTAAATGGGCTCTTAAGGGCTCGGCAAACGTAGCTGATTTCAGGAACCGATTCCAGCATCAGTGGGCAAAGGATAGTGGCAAGAAACATTTGTTGAAAGAAAAATTTATGGCGTGAGATTTTCAAAACAAAATATCATGGACACAAATATTCAACTGGAGTTTATTAATAGTTAAATGATTGATTTCAGCTTAGTTCTCAGCTCAGTAGCGGCATTTTCACCACAGACAGCTGTGGCTGAATATTTATTTATATCTCTATTTTTTTGTGATGATCATGCTCAAATTTTTTAAAATCGGCACCCATCGGTGCCAAAAACTAGAAAATTTTTCAAGCTCAAATCGACGCCGATTTCTTTTAAAATCGTCGCTAATTTGGAAATCAGTTCCCGAAATCAGCTACGTGTGTCCAACCCTTTACTGTAAATAAGGACGAATAGAGATGGCTTAATATAGCACTATCGTTGTGCCATTATTATTCTTCGGTTATTGGGCAAATATTACTAACAAAAGTAAATTGGAAAATTTTGAATATGTGTAGAGCTAATTTCAATATGCGTAGAGGTATCTTACTTCGTTAGGTTATTAGCAAAATATTGCTAGCAATTGAGACGGTATAATTCATCTTAAAGATACATTAATTTATTTTTCAGCTGGTATAACAAAATGGCAAAAGGAATTTGAATATTTAGCATGCCAATTATTTTTGAATAACCAAAAAAAAAAAAAAAAAAAAAAAAAAAAAAAAAAAAAAAAAAAAAAAAAAAAAAAAAAAAAAAAAAAAAAAAGAAGCATTACCTACCAAAACTATTACAAATTCCAAATGAGATTGATTGAAATTATTCCTGACTAAAAAAGGTCACTGGTCCCGAATAAGCAACAGTAAGATAAAGCTCAATAGTTCTGCCCGGGAAAAATCTGAACCTTTAAAGGTTGTTCAGTATTGGGGGCATTTTTTCACCCATCAATGTACTAAGATCTTACATTTTTTGTCAGAAAACGCTTAAAAGTGAAATCTTTGAACTAAGATCTTACATCTTTGGTCATTTTTGTGCAAACGTCTTTCATCATTCTGCTCTGATCAGCGGTCTGAGAAGAATGATGAGTAGATAATCAAAGTTCTCTCATCTTTGTTCTATATGGCAGAACAGTGGCGGTCTTCACACTTTTTGCTAACATCAGTGAGCTGTAAGATCTTAGAACAAAGATGAGTTAAAAAACGATAATCTTTGCAAAAAAAATGTAAGATCTTAGTGCTAAAAAACGGGCTTATTATTTTGTCACCATTTTGAGTCTTGTGTTTACCTACCTGTCAAGGTCTTTCTGTTATCACTGCCACTCCTAGTGGCCCACTCTTTGACTTTTAGTATTTCGATTTTTTTAATCCTACAAGTTATTTATTGTAGTATAGTTTATCAATTTTTATGTTTCTTTGGATCTGTGCCTTGTCTCCCCCTTCTCCCTTTCGATATATAGGACCTCTTTGTAATGAATTTTTGCACACGTGTTTGGTCTTACGCACAGTATCTTATGGCATTTCCAAATACTATTACCGCACTGAAAAATTAAAATGGTTATCTTGTCATCTAAAAGAAGGCTAACCCAAATATTAACAAAAACAATTTATGGTGACTATACAAAACCTTGAACAATTTGTTTGGCTTTCTGAAGAAGAGGTCCGAATGGTAACTGTAGTAAAGTAATAACCTAACGAACAATGGTAATGAAAAGGAAAATAATTTTGGCATAAAAAAGCATGGATTTCTACTGCTTCTTAGAAGGAAGAAAGAGAGTATAGCAAGTTTTAGAAAAGTCGGAAAACTTGTGAATTGTTTGAGAAGCAAATTGGATAGAATGAGATGGTCAATCGGTGGATCTGATTCATTTTAGGAGGAGGAGCTTAAATCCAAGTTTAGTAAAGGTGAAGCTTAAAATTGAGATTCCTTGAATGGTTTAAACAAGGTTGAATATGCTTGTCAATGGTAGAGTTTCTACCTTATAGTTGAAAGTATGCATTAAAGGGAAGGGGGCGTGTATTATTTAGGTGACTTTCATAGTACCTTTTGAGTTACCACAGTTGAACTGTCCTGCTCAACCGAAGTGTCTTGTCCAAGTGATTTACTAAGTGGTAAACCACCGAGAGCGCCGAACTGCGATTTACTGTAGAAATATAACGGGGATCATCCGTACTTTTACCTGTCAGAAGCGAACATATGTTATGTTTCGCAAAAGTCAACACCTAAAGCTGCTAAGAGTGGCAGTTTTAGCCCTTGCTAAAACTAAGATGTATTCAAACTCATGTGAGTAAAATGTAAAAAACAGAACCTGCGTCTTGAAATAGCTCCTCATTTGTATAGGACTGTAAAAATGCATTTTAAACATACGTATTTACACATACACCGTTTAACTCTTCTAATTTCCACGGACTGACGTCTATGAGTCAGCAAGTTGAGAGCCTTAATATTGAAGCATACAAACAAAATGGAATGCTGAATGGAATAAGACACATTTTATATCGGTATACTTTAATTGTTTGATTTAGTTCAAATTGTTGATTCAGTTTTTTTTTTTGTCTTGGATAGAATTACTAGTTTCGTTGGTATTTGATTTTGTCCAAAAGCTTCCCATAAATAACAATGTTAAAATACAGGTGCATGAAGATGTAATAACTTTATTGAGAAAGCAATTCAAAGTTTCAAAATAATCTTCGTAACAAGGAATTTCAATAACAGGTTTCAACCAGTCAAAACTAAGATTTTTAGATGGACCTTGTCGCTGAATCATTTTTTTTTATAAACTATGGCCCCCTTGATCCAAGAACTTGCTTAGGTAAGTTGTTCCAAGCCGCTTGGAAGAAAAATTTGGCCTTTATTGGGGGAACAGATGTTTTTTTTAACTAACTATAACAGGATCACCCAAATAAGACACTTTGCTTGGACACTTGCAATCAACAACTATATCAAGTGAGGTGGTATGTCTACAAATCTTCGATAAGAAAACATATTAGAAAAAACCTCAGACCAAAAAGTCAGCCTGAACAACCCTTAAATTTCTTAATTGTCTTTGCAGCCCATAAGTTCATACGCATAAAATTTTCCAAAATGTCAATATATTTACTAACAGGTCTACTAAAAAAAGTACTAAAAATAGGTCTACAAAAAGTATGGGTGGAGCTGATTCTTGTTTTTGTGAAGCGAATTTTAAGGACTTTGAAGTAAATTTCGGTAATTCTAGGTAGTCTATGCTATTATATCCAGTGGTTGTGTCCAGTGAATTTTAGTAGTTCCAAGTAGTCTATGCTATTATTTCCAGTGATTGTGTTTAACTGACGTCTTCTATAACTCAAATCATGAAAATAACAGAAAATAGACTACGTTCAGGTGGGGGCTGGTGGCATCTGAAATAGAAACAAAGAAAATAAAAATTTATATAAATGCTATATAAATTCACCAAGTTCAACGATTTTCAACAGAGATATGAGACGAAGGCCTGAGAAATTCGATTAACATTAACATTCGGTTTCATGTTGGGGTGCCCACGGTAAAATTCAAGTCTTAAAAATATCGGCAATACCTAGAGTTTCTTTTTTTAATAGTGGGAGCTCCAGCGCATTAATAACTTGATAATTTTCTGCTGTTTCTTGTAATTACCTGTTTTTTTTTTTGCAATTACCTGTTTTTTGTTTCTTACACAATATAATGTCTTCATACTGTGCCTGTTCAAAGATATTTGATTATTATGTACTTATTATTATTATATATATATATGTACTCAGCTTGAAACTTTGGGTTTTCTTTTTTAAGGTTTTTGAATTGTTGCAATCCCTTGCCAAACAGCGAATAATTGTTTGTAATAATTGAAAGTTTTCGTTTTTTTTTGGCCTTCCTGATGACATTAAATAACTTAATAACTTAAATAAGCTTAATGACGTAGCGAGTTGATTTCATCTTACAAAAAAAGCTATTTCTAAAATTTTCCGATATTTCTCTAGTTTGAATTAAAACATAAAATTATTGCTCAGGCACCGTAAATATTTTTGCATTTTATATAATAACTTTAGCGATTCTGAACTGAACTTGAACAATTTTCAATTTTTTTTTTCATTTCTGAAAAAGCCATTGGGCTTATAAGAAAAGAAATAGGTGTTTTTCTAACAAACAACTTTCTACTAAGCTTCAAATTTTTAATTTTCTTTTGTAATGTTTTTGAATTGTTGTTATCCCTTGTTAAAACATAAACAAATATTTTTGAAATTATCAGCGAGTGGGTCTTTACTACGCAATTAAATATCTTTCAATACTGTGTCTTGCAATCCTTTGTCAAAATATATGGAAGCAGTTTTTCAATTACCATTTTTTCCTGTTTGCGCAATTTAATGTCTTTTCATACTAATTGCGTTCAAATATATTTTTGATTGTTGAAGCTACTCCAATTTCTAACAACGATATGTATGACTAGGCTTCAAACTTTTTTTAGGTTTTTGAATTGTTGTAATCCCTTGTTAAAATAAACAAATATTTTTGCAATTATCAGTTTTTTTTTTTTTTTAACGTCTTTTTATACTGTTGAATGAAGTTATCAAGTATTTTTAGGTTGTATAGGTTGTTTGGGCTACTGTCAGAGAAAAGTCAATTAGTCCAAAGTAATGAGACTGCAAAGAATTCCGATAATACTGCAAATCCGATTTCTAATAACGAATTCTACTAAGCTTCAAGCTTTTTGATTTCTTTTTACGGTTTTCAAATTGTTGTAATCCCTTGTTAAAATATATACAAATATATTTGCGATTACCATTTTTTTGCTCTTTAAGCAATTAAATGTCTTTTCATACTGCAGTTTCATCAAAGATATTTGATTATTGAAGCAAGACCGATTTTCTTCTAAGCTTTAAACCTAAGCTTTAATTCAAATTACGGTGGAATAAAGATATAATTCTTCAAAAATATTGTAGCATTCTACAGGGGCGTAATTAGCTATGGGGCAGGGGGGCAACTGCCCGAGTCAGACCTCAGTTTGTCCCCTACCAAGACCCCGCTTTGTCCGCCCAGCTGAAATTTAGTTTGTTTCAAAATATTTTCAAAACTAAAATAAATCTGCATAATTAAAGCCTCAACAAAAGCACATTAGATTTTTAAAATTTATATTTAATCATCCTCAACATAAGCACATTAGATTAAAGCCTCAACAAAAGCACATTAGATTTTTAAAATTTATATTCCATCATCCAGAATGGTATTATGCTCCATGCTTGTCGGTCCATGCTTTTCGGTGCTTGCCGATGAAACGGCGGACGTTTCGAACCTGTCTGTTTGCGTCCGCTACACATTCAAAGGGAACCTGCATGAGGACTTCCTTGGTTTTACCCCAGTTTCTGATATGACTGGGCAAGGTCTGGCTTCATCAATCCTGCGATTTCTCGAAAGCCTTGGTCTTAATCTGAACAAGATGGTTGGTCAGGGATATGGCGGTGCGGCAGCGATGAGTGGGCATCTTAGGGGTGTCCAGGGTGTTATACGTGAAAAGCATCCGAAGGCGCTTTACATCTATTGTAGTGCGCACAGTCTCAACATGGTCATCTCTTCTGTATACTCTATTCTGGCGTTTAAGCATTTCTTCGATGTCTTGTCACAAGTCTGCATTTTTTACCATACTTCCCCACTCAGGACACATATAATTTAAAAGAGAAGATCAATGAAATACTACCGGATTCGAGGAAACATGCTTTACCCGACTCTGCGAAACAAAATGGGTGGAGCGCCACGATTCAGTCGTGCGTTTCTTGAGCTGCGAAGGTCTGAACACAAAATAAAAGTGGTCACAGGTTTTTGGCAAATTTCAAGTTTTTTGCAAGTTTTTTCAGTTATTGAAATGGGTGGTGGCACCACTGCTAGAATTAGTAGTAAGCAATAATGCACTTCATCAACTTTGGTGTCTTGTTCTCAACTATGTTGATTCGCCTTTTTTGATAAGCAGATAATAGAAAAATAAAGAAAAATAGGTAGAATAAAGGATAATAGAAAAAAGGACATACATCCCTCCGGATGAGTAACTGGGTAGAATAAAGGATAATACAAAAAAGAATATAGATCCCTCCGGATGAGCTACCGGGTGGAATAAAGGATAATGGAAAAAAGCATATACAGCCCCTGGATGAGTTACCGGGTAGAATAGAAATAAAACTAGAACTAGCAGTAAAGTGATGGTCAGTAACAAGTAAATATAATATAATAAAATTAACCTAAGCTATTTATCTTTTTTGAAAAAGCGGTCAAAGATGTCGTTTTTGAGCATTTATGTGATAGCCAACAATGCTTCAGTCCTCTCCTAAAATACAACATACAACGGCAGCGCGAACCTGCTGCCTATGAATCCAATTGAATGAGCCCTTTTGAAGTTTCTACGACTACACTTTCAATAAAAACTTTATATGCCCCAGGGCATAACTTACAACCCTTGCACTGACGGCTCTGAGGGGGTTATCATCCTATAAGACCTAATTTCTAGAACTTTCAACTACGTTGAACAAAAGTGATATCTTAAAATTTTAATTTGATGTGTTTGGGAAAATGGTGGGCGTGAGAGGGGCGTTAGTCGTTATCCCATCACTTTCAATTATTAAAAAAGCCACTACCACTTTCAATTTCCAATTGAATGAGCCTTTTTGAAGTTTCTAAGACAACGCTTCCAATAAACACCTTATATGCCCCAGGGCATAATTTATAACCCTGTTATTGCACAATAAAATGCGCAATAAGTGCGTAATACCATTAAGATAAAATAAAACACACAATAATCCTGGACAAAACAGTGTAAGACCTGCATTTCTCATCGTTTACATCCTAGCAGAATATTTAAGATAAACACAGTTTTAAACCAATTTAAAATCCTGAGACATAATTATTTATAGCAAATTAAACCAAATAATCGTAAATTAAGTGTTCACAGATGGGACTTCTGAGCGTTTAGAACTAACATCTAACTTTCTGTGTTTTTATACGAGGGGGACGGGGGTCGCACGGACCCTCTTTTCAGAAAAAAAGAAACAATTTGACACTGTTTTTTTGCGATTTACATATAAATTTAAAAAGAGTCCTGTTTCAGAATTTTTTCCTCTTTTGGGACTCTAAACATGAAAAAGAGATTCGAGAACCCCGTGCTCCACTACACATACCATTTGCACCTGCATATACCTACTTGTATCCCTACATATACCTAAAACCCCTAAATATACCATTTACACCTGTAACCTTTTAAACTGAAATCAAACAATCTATTACAAAATTAAAAGCTGAAATGTGATTGCTAAGGAAAGGCTCTAGGATAAAAAATAATGAGTAAATCAGTTTAGAGAATTCTCTTAAGATTAAAAGAAGTTTGAGCCCGGTCAAACAACATGTTAAAATTTTTAGATCACAATAAAATAAATAGACATGGATCATGACAACAGACTAACCCAATAGCCAGCGACACCAGGACTCGAACCCTCATCCTCCTTGAATCGATGAAAAACAAAAAATACGTCTGAGTTTAGTCAATCCACAAATATTTAAAAAAGAATCAATAAATTTAGTTCATTAATTTTTTTTTACATGAACCAAAACTACAAAATAAAATCGACTATACACATATCACACTTCTTCCATACTGGTTCAAAGAGTAAATAAAAAAATAATAATCACTGTATATTAACTCTTGCTGTACCTACGGATGACGAAAGACATAGCGAAACATAAAAAAAGCTCGTGGGCAAGCTGATGAAATCACTCGTTCCAAATAAAGTTGAAATTTCTGACACTCATGGTGTTCCATTTTCAATTAGTAAAAGCTCTTTCGCTTTCATCACTTTTGTTATAAAATAGAGCAAGAGACATTTTATTACCACAGCCTATCGGACCAAGTCGCACCTCCTCTAATAACTAGTGTTGTCCTAGTTTTGCTCCTTAGAAGCACCGAAACTACCCTCTTCATCAAAAGATTTTGGCACGATGTTCCAAAAACACCCCCGATGAACTATTAGTTTTGGACAGATCTGTCAGAGAACGACAGGTCTTCTTTAAATTAAACTCCAAAATCTGTAAATGAAGACCGGACTAAAAGTAAAATCTAGTATGAAGGTCTGAACACACGATAAAAGTGGTCACAGGTTTTTTGCAAGTTTTTTCAGTTTATTAAAATGGGTGGTGGCACCACTGCTAGAATTAGTAGTAAACAACAATGCACTTCATCAACTTTGGTGTCTTGCTCTCAACTAGGTTCATTCGCCTTTTTTGACATACATCCCTCCGGAATGATAAGCAGATAATTAAAAAATAAAGAAAAATAGGTAGAATAAAGGATAATAAAAAAGGATATGCTTCCCCCGGATGAATTACTGGGTAGAATAAAGGATAATGGAAAAAAGCATATACAGCCCCTGGATGAGTTACCGGGTAGAATAGAAATAAAACTAGAACTAGCAGTAAAGTGATGGTCAGTAACAAGTAAATATAATATAATAAAAATTACCTAACCTATTAATCCTTTTTAGAAAAGCGGTCAAGGAGCTCCTTTTTCAGCAGTGTGGCAACTGATTTAAGCAGTTCCATCCTTTCCTAAAATACAACATAAAGTTTGAGAAAATAGAAAAACTGTTTTCATCTCTGGATAGCCAGATTCAGTCAATATAACTTCAGGTGTCTACTATTGACGAAAATGTTGTATTGTAATGTTGTTCATATCAATTATGGATTAATCCGAGTTAAAAATTGCCGTTATTGTAAGCGATTACTAAATACTCTGGAGGGCATACTAAGTGACCTGGGCGATTTCACACAAGGCCCAACTAATGCAATTGAACAGACTGGGAGTGGTGCTATTGACGATTCTACGCCAACCCCCGTCCCCCCCATTGAGGTTAATGATACTACAAGTAACGAAGCAACACCTACACAAGCATTTACAATTCCAGATTTTTTTTTCGTTCTAACTCTGCCTGCACCATAAAAAAGTCTACAGCGCCAAATTTGGTGACCCCTTTAACTCTCTGGTGTCAGGGGATATAATAACAAATCCCCTGGACATCACCCATTTATATGTTAACAAGATTCGAGCACTTCTAGACCAACAGATGGGGGTGTGGGTGCGAAGGGACAGCTTAGAAGCCTCAATAGCACTAAAAAAATTTTTAAAGAAAATGCGAGCAAGCTACATTCGAAATACTTGCATACAAAGATTTTAGCATTTCGCCCGCATTTATCAAATTAGAGGTTTTTTAGATTGGGTAAGTAGCATTGTAAGTAAACTGAATAATTATAACGAGGGGTAGCGGGTCGGTGGTTTTATTTATTAGGAGTCTAAACATTAATATTTGTAAATTTAAAAAGCATTTTATTTTAAGAGGTGGACATGGGGAGAGGGCTATAGTTTTAAAATATCATTCAGATTCAGAGGGTTGTCAGGGGGTACAACGAATCTTTTTCGATACAAGGCTATAGTGTTTCAATTATGCATTTTACTTGCTGCCTATAGACCCTTATTGAAGGATGCCTCCAAGAAAAAGTTGGAAGAATTAGCAGTTAATGGGATGGAGAAATCAAAGTTTCTAATAGTAAATTTTAACTGTTTAAATGATCAATGTCCCGTGACATTAGAAGGAATAGATATTTTTGAGCGGGCTAATGCACATTTAAAGATTGGTGTCACGGTGTTGCAGTATGAAATAGAATTTGAGGAGGGTCACCGTTCCGATAAGAAGGGAGTATTATTTCCAGTATCTTTCCAGATAGAAAGATCTTACGTTTTAAGAATTTTCCAGACTTAGTCTTAAGTCTTACGTTTTAAGACTTAGGGCTACACGAATATGATTTTTGTTTGTAAAAAAAATAGTACACTTTTTAGTGAAGTTTTTAAAAAAATTCAGATTTTGACAACAAATTTCTAGCAAAAAAGCTAAAAATCGAAATTTTTCAAGATAAACAATTTTCTTATAATCAAAAAGAAAACCCGTTTATTTTCGAACACATTAGGCTACGGAAAAAAAGTATAAATTACTGTGTCTAAGGGTTCCACAACCTTTTTAGCGAGTTTACCCGATAATAGGAATTTTACTTAGTAGCCTGCTACCTAGCGGGAAGATTTTTCATTATGCGACAGCAGGTAGAATTGATCATTCCTGGACAGATAGAAAGTCATTGGTGCTGAAGTGATGATTTAATACTGGTAAAGTAAAGGTAAACGCCAGCTAATTAGTGTTATTTGGACAGATAAACAGTTTGTTAGAACTCTGATCGGTTTGTTAGAACTAGTGGCTCTAAACATCGACAAGGGTGTAGTTTTCAGGTTTTTGGGTGTCAGTACCAGATAGCAAGCGATCATGGTATCACAACGATTCAGATAATTCGCTTACGTTACTCTACGCCTCATTTTGGTCAATTCATTTAGGACATTTCGTAAAGGTGGTCCGCCACACAAACTCTGAGGTGATAAAGATAGCTTTACGTGAGATAACCATGAAAATTGGTCAATATGACACACGGTGATTATCAGAGTGTTCACAATCATGTTCGACAATGCAAAACGGATACGTCAACTATATTTTATTAGTCCCTTTTCGTCCCTTCTTGGCTAGAGTCCTCTTCAGGCTCATTCTATGTCAATGCAATACTGTGGTAAGAAATCATACAATCAGATATTTAAGGCAGCATCTTCAATTCATTTTACAGCTCGAGCCTGGAGAGGAACCTTGCAAAGAAGCGCAGGAATACAGCTGTAGTAAAATGTAGCTGACGCATCAGTTTTGGAGAGTCCAATGATTCATGATTTACATACTTTATCTTTTATCCACTCTTTTATTTTACAGACTCTGTTAAATTGCTAGAGGACATCTTACAAAATATGCAGCGGCTGCCATTTGAGCTGACACCAGGTGAAAAAATTTAGACTATTATTCAACAACAGCAAGGGTGTGATTTGCCAGGATTTGACAGAAGATTCCCTCTGCAGGGTGAAGAATTTCGCAATTTTTGGACTTCTGGTGGTTTTTGGACAGGAAGTTCATGTTTTACATTAATAAATATTTAATAATACAATAAATATTACCTTATTCTGATGACACCAGTGTATAAGCTTTTCTATTGCTTTATTGGCTTCTTCTTCTTTCACTACATAACAAATAGCGGATAAAGCAAGGACCATAGCTAAAATAAAAAAAAAAATAACTTTGATTTCATAATCGAAGCCATTGAACAAAATGGTTATATAAAAATTTTGATTGGATGTGTTCGGGGGGAAAGGTGGACGTGAGAGGGGGGTTAGTTGTCCTCCAATCAGTTTCGACTATATAAAAGAGCAATAGCCCTTTGAATTCTCCCAATCGAATGCACCCTTTTTGAAGTTTCTACGACAAAGCTTTCAATAAAAACCTTATATTCCAACCCTTGCCCTAAGGGCTCTGAGGGGGAGGGGTGGTCATCCTCAAAGACCTAATTTCCAGAGCTCACTTCTAAGTTGAACAAAATGGTTACCTCAAATTTTTATTGGATGTGTTTGGATAAATGATCGGCGTAAGGGAGGGGTTAGGTGCCTTTCAATCACTTTCGACTATCAAAAATGGCACTAGCCCTTTCAACTTTCTATTGAAGGAGCCCTTTTCAAGCTTCTACGAAAAGCTTTCAAAGAAAACCTTATACGCCCCCGGGGCAAAACTTAAAACCCTTGCCTTGAAGACTGTGGGGGGAATGTCCTGCTCAAAGGTATAATTTTCCAGAACTTTCAACTACGTTGAACAAAATGGCTATCTAAAAATTTTGATTGAACGTGTTAGGGGAAATGGTGGGCGTGGAAGGGTTGTTAGTTGCCTTATCACTTTCGACGATTAAAAGGGACACTAGCCATTTCAATTTCCAATCGAATGAGAACATTTTGAAGTTTCCACAACAACGCTTTCTATAAAAAACCTTATATGCCCCCAGGGCATAACTAACAACCCCCACCCTGAGGAATGTTGGGGGGGGGGGGGGGGTTGTCATCCTCAAAGACCTTATTTCCGGAACTTTCAACAACGTTGAACAAAATGGCTATCTCAAAATTTCGATTGGATTTGTTTGCAGATAGAGGTGGGCGTGAGATGGGGTTTAGTTGCACTCCAATTACTTTCGACTATTGAAAACGGCACTAGCCTTTTGAATTTCCAATCGAAAGAGCCTTTTTGGAAGTTTCTACGACAACGCTTTCAATAAAAACCTTATATGTCCCCTGGGCGTAACTTAAAACCCTTGCCCTGAGGGCTGTGGGGGAGTGTCCTCCTAAAAAACCTAATTCATATCTAGAAATCAACTACGCTGAATAAAATGGCTATCTCAAAATTTTGATTTGATGTGTCTCGGGAAATAATGGGCGGGGAAGGTGTTAGTTTCCTTCCGATCACTTTCAACTTAATAGTCGAAAGTGACTATTAAGGGCACAAGCCACTCCAATTTCCAATGAATGACCCCTTTTCAAAGTTTCTACGACAACTTTTTCGATACAAAGTGCCCTCGTCTAAAGGAAAAAAATAATAAATAATACATTGTGCCAACATTGTTCTTATATGCCCCTGGGCATTAGTGAAAGCCCTTGTCCTGAGGGCTGATGGAGAGTGTCCGCCTAAAAAACATAATTTATATCTTCAAATCAACTACACTGAACAAAATGGCTATCTCAAAATTTTGATTGGATGTGTTTGGGGAAACGGTGGGGGTGGAAGGGGTGTTAGCTGACTTCCGATCACTTTTGACTATTAAAAAGAGCACAAGCCACTCCAATTTCCAATTGAATGAGCCCTTTTTCAAAGTTTCTACGACAACTTTTTCGATAAAAAGTACCCTGGTCTAAAGAAAAAAAATTATAAATAATACATTGGGCCAAAATCGTTCTTATATGCCCCCAGGGCAGAACTTAGAACCCTTGCCCTGAGGGCTGATGGGGAGTGTCCTCCTCAAAAACATAATTTATATCTGGAAATCAAACACACTAAACAAAATGGCAATCTCAAAATTTTTATTGGATGTGTGTGGGGAAATGCTGGGCGTGGAAGAGGTGTTAGTTGCCTTCTAATCACTTTCGACTATTAAAAAAGGTACTAGCCGTTCCAATTTCCAATCGAATGAGCCCTTTTCCAAGTTACTACGACAACTCCTTCGATAGGAAGTGCCCTGGTATGGAAAAAGAAAAAAAAATAAATAAATAAATAAACAATGCATTGTGCCAACATTGTTCTTTTCTTTACTTATTGCATTGCCTATGATTTTTGTTCGTTTAAAGCTGGATTTGCAAATTCAATTTAAGTTTCACTCGTTTTAAGATTTGTATACTCATTTACATTCGTAACTATTGTTTGTTTGTTTGTTATGATTAGTAATTTCTAGTTGTTTTGAGTTTGAATTATTGTAGGTTTCTATTTTTTCTGATCTTAAGTTTAATATGGCCATTACTTTTCTTTAGATAAGTTCTTTTTCGGAAATTATTTTTTTTTTTAATTAATTCTCTGAAACTCATCTGAATGCCCTTCGTATTTTGGGAAGTAGAAGTTAAACATGCATTCCTTTTCTCAATAACATTTACTATATGTAAACAATTAACAAATTACCTAGCTTACATCAATTGTCCGGACGCATTGGGGGGAGGGGCCATCCCAAATGGCATAATTACTGAACCTTTCAACAATGCTGAAAAATTAATGTCTCAAAACTTTGTTTGGATATTTGTTTTAGAATATGATGAGCTTGACTCTAAAATTACTTTGACTCTTAGAAAGGGCACTACAACTTCCAATTTCAAATCAAATGAGACGCATTTGAGATTTATACAACCAACCATTCCATAAAAAAAACTTCTATACGCAAGAACATAGCTTAAAGCCAATTGCCCCAGGGCTCTGGGTGGCTGTGTCAAACCTGGAGCCAGTGTTATATGTTCTTTAGACTATTTGAAACAAAATAATCATCACACAATTTCAATCACACCCGTTTTGTAAAAAGAGGGATAGTTGGGGGGTGAGGGGCTAGTTGATCTTCATTATTTTTGACTCTTTAAAGGCAACTAGAACTTCCAATTTCAACCAAATGGGCCACCTCTAAAGTTTACACAACCATTCCGTCCATAAAAATCTTAGATGCCTCAGGGACATAACTTACAACCCTCGTCCCAGCCCCTTGTGGTTTGCATCAACCCCAAAAACCTTGTTATATGATCTTTGGACTATTTTGAATAAATTGACTGTCTCAAAATATATATTGGATGCATCTCGGGAAAACACGAAGTGTGTGTGAGTGTGAGTGGAGGGGGGCTAGCTGCGCTCTTGTCACTTTAACTCTTAAAAAGGGCATTAGAACTTCTGATTACAAATCCCATGAGTCCCTTCTAAAGCACATACAACCACCCTTTTAACAAAAATCGTATATGCCCCAAGGGCATAACTTAAAACCCTTGCCCTGAGAGCTATAGGGGGGGGGGGGGTTGTCTTCCTCCTAGACGCGGTTTCCGAACCCTTGAATTACGATGAAAAAATTACTATCTCCAAACTTGATTGGAGGTTTTGGGGGGAGTGATGGGCTTTCTTTTGGGGGATGGGAGGGACTGGTTGCCCTCAAATCGCTTTTGAATCTTAAAACGGCATTATAACTTCTAAATTTCAAATGAGCCTCATCTGAAGTTTATACGACCGCCCATTCCATAAAACCCTACATGCTCCTTAGGCACAACTTACAACCCTATCCCCAGGGCACTGGGGAGTTGTTTCAACCTCAAAAGCATTACTATTAAAATCTCTATATCACAATTTTCATAAGATGCGTTTGGTGAAAAGAAGGGTTGTCTGGCTAGCTCCCTTCCTTCACTCTGACTCTTAAGAGGGAACTAGAACTTTCAATTTTCAACCAAATGAGCCTCCTTTAAAGTTAAACAACCACTCTTCGTTAAAAAACTTAAATGTCCCGGCGCATGACATACAACCCTCTCTCTCAGACTCTGGTTGTTTGTATCGACCCCAAAAAACCTTGTTATATGATCTTTGGATTATTTTGAATAAAATGACTCTCGAAATTTCTATTGTATGAAAATCGGGAAAACACAACGTGCGTGTGTGTGTGTAGCTGTCCTTTGATCACTTTGACCCTTAAAAAAGAACACTAGAAATTCTGATTACCAAAGATATTCTGTATACAAAATATAACATAGCCTAACAACCAAAATATTTGTTAAATATTTATTAGAATATAACTACAATGAAATTTTTCACTGAGCCGAAGCTAATTGTCTCCGTGTACAAACAGCAATAAACTGGTTATTGCCTGATCTTATAGATCTAAATTATCGAGTGTGTACTGGATAACAGATGAGTGCCTAAAAATCCTTACCTCCCCCCCATTTGTTTCCAAGGATCGACGCCCCTGCATTATGACATGGCGAGGAATATGACCGCAACTTCGAAATGATAAATCCTTAACGAAACCAGAAGGCTTGCATATCAAACAGTTCGTGGTAACGAACTGTAAGTAAGGAGCGACCCGGCTCAATGGTAACCGAAACTCTAGAAAACGGGTTTTTGATACCAATAGATATTACAAAAGAATCAGATTTCAATGCTGATTTCAAATATATAACTTTCATCAAGTTTAGTGCTACCCATCAAAAGTTACGCGCCTGAGAAAATTTGGCTGATTTTCAAAAAAAAGGGGGAAAGACCCCCTAAAAGTTATAGAACCTTAATGAAAATCACACCATCATATTCAGCGTATCAGAGAACCCTACAGTAGAGTTTTCAAGCTCCTATCTACAAAAATGTGGAATTTTACATTTTTTGCCAGAAGAAAGATCACGGATGCGTGTTTATTTGTTTTTTTTTTTCCCCAGGGGTGATTGTATCGACCCAGTGGTCCTAGAATATCGTGGGAGGGCTCATTGGAACGGAAATTAAAAGTTCTAGTTCCCTTTTTAAGTGACCAAAAAAATGGAGGGCAACTAGGCCCCCTCCCACGCTTATTTTTTTCCCAAAGTCACCCGATCAAAATTTTGAGACAGCCATTTTGTTCAGCATGGTCGAATATATGATAAATATGTCTTTTAGGGTGACTTAATCCCCCGATGTTCCCAGAGGGAGGGCTAAAAGTTATGAACTTTACCCAATGTTAACATATAGTATTGGTAATTGGGAAGTATACAGAAGTTTTCAGGAGGTTTTTTTCTGGTCGTGGGAGGGAAGGGTGGGTCGGGTGGTTATGTTGGAGGATCTGTTCATGATGTAAGTTTTTATGGGAAGGGAAATTGCCATGAAGGGAGCGTCGGACTTGCCAGCATTATTTATTGGTTATTGGGAAGTATACAACCATTTTCAGGAAGGATTTTTTCTGGGGGGGGGGCTAGAGGAGGGGGTTACTCTGGAGAATATTTCCGTGGAGGATGTTTCTTTGGGGTAAGAGACATTTCTATGAAGGGGGCGCCGGATTTCCGAGCATTAGAAATTTAAATCGATCATTAGATGATCAGAAATTAAATAAAAAAAAACAAGTTTTTTCAACTGAAATGTAAGAAGGAATATTAGAACTTAAAACGAACAGAAATTATAACGTATGTGAGGGGGTTCTCCCCCAAGTCAATACCTCGCTCTTTACGCTACAGTTTTTTCAGTGCTTTCAAAAGAGCTATCTATTCTAATTAAACGGCCTTTGTGATTCAGGGGTTTGTGAAATCAAATTTTTTTTAACTTTTAACGTAAAGAGCGTGGTATTCACTAAGGGGAGAACCCCTTCATATACGTAATAACATATACGTAATAAAAAAACAATAAAAAACAAGCGATACAGCTCAATAGTAATCGAAACTTTTAAAACGGAATTTTGATGTCAATAAATGTATCAAAAGAATGTGTTTATAATGCTGATCCTAAATATATAAATTTTATTAAGTTTAGTATTACTCATCAAAGGCTACAGGCCTGAGAAAATTTACTCGATTTATTAAAGAGGGGGAAACATCCCCTACAAGTGAAAGAATTTTAATGAAAATCACACCATCAGAATTCAGAGTATCAGAAAACCCTATTACATAGGTTTCAAGCTCATATCTGCAAAAATCTGCAACTTTGTATTTTTTGCCAGAAGAAAAATATACAAATATAGAAGTTAGTTACGTAAGTTAATTTGTAAAGACATCCATTTAACAAAAGAAAAGTAAAATTTTTATGCAAATAAAAGCTGCATTAACTAAAAAACGATCAAAAATTAAATAAAAAAAACAAGTTTTTTAAACTGAAAGTAAGGAGCGACATTAAAACTTAAAACGAACAGAAATTATTCCGTATATGAAAGGGGCTTTCCCCTCCTCAACACCTCGCTCTTTACACTAAAGTTTGACTCTGTCTCACAACTTTATTTTTTAAAACAATAAAAAACTTTAGCGCAAAGAGCGAGGCGTTGAGGAGGGGAGGAGCGTGGTATTGACTAAGGGGAGAACCCCCTCATATACGTAATAACATATACGTAATAAAAAAAAAAAACAATAAAAAAACAAGCGATACGGCTCACTAGTAATCGAAACTTTTAAAAACGGAATTTTAATGTCAATAAATGTATCAAAAGAATGTGTTTATAATGCTGATTCTAAATATATAAATTTTATTAAGTTTAGTATTACTCATCAAAGGCTACGAGCCTGAGAAAATTTACTCGATTTTTTAAAGAGGGGGGGGGAAACATCCCCTACAAGTGAAAGAATTTTAATGAAAATCACACCGTCAGATTCAGCGTATCAGATAACCCTATTACATAGGTTTCAAGCTCACATCTGCAAAAATCTGCAACTTTGTATTTTTTGCCAGAAGAAAAATATACAAATATAGAAGTTAGTTACATAAGTTAATTTGTAAAGACATCCATTTAGCAAAAGAAAAGTAAAATTTTTATGCAAATAAAAGCTGCATTGACTAAAAAACGATCAGAAATTAAATAAAAAAAAAACAAGTTTTTTAAACTGAAAGTAAGGAGTGACATTAAAACTTAAAACGAACAGAAATTATTCCGTATATGAAAGGGGCTGTCCCCTCCTCAACGCCTTGCTCTTTGCGCTAAAGTTGACTCTGTCTCACAGCTTTATTTTTTAAAACAATAAAAAATTTTAGCGTGAAAAACTTTAGTGAAAAAAGCGCTTTGGGGGGGGGGGGGGGGGTTAGTTGCCCTCCAATCTGTTTTTGACTCTTAAAAAGTGAACAAGTACTATTCATTTTCAAACAAATTAGCCGTCTCTGAGGTATATACAAACATCCCTTCCAGAAGAACCATATATGCCCCCAGGATATACCTTACAACGCCTGTCCCCGGGCTTTGGGTGGCTATGTTGAAATCAGAGTAATTATTATCTATTTGTTTTAACTGTTTTTAACAAAATTACTATCTCGAAATTTATAGTTGATACATTCGGGGAAAAAAAGGTTTGGGGGCCAGTTGCCCTCCGATCTCTTTTGACTCTTAAAAAGTGAACTAAAACTTTCACTTTCCAAACAATCCCTCTCTGAAGCTTATACAAGCATCCCATTCATAAGAACCATATATGCCCCAAGGGCATAACCTACAACGCCTGTCCCCGGGCCCTGGAGGGTTGTGCCAACACAGGAAATTTGATTATCTGACCCTTGAAGTATTATTAACATAATGGCTATCTCAAAATTTTTATGTGATATGTTTGGGCAAGAAAGGGCGTGGGGTAGGGTTAGCTGCCCTCCGATCACTTTTGACCCTTAAAAAATGAACTAGAGCTTTCAATTTCAAATCAAATGAGCCCTCTATGAAGTTTAATCGAGCGTCCCTTCCATAACACCCATATATGCCCCCAGGGCATAACTTACAACGCCTGCCCTTGGGCCCTGTGGGGCTGTGTCGACACCGGAGTTTTTTTTATCTGAATTTTGAACTATTTTTAACAAAATCTCTATCTCAAAATTTTTATCTGATGCATTTGGAGAAAAGAGGGCAGGATGGGGGGGGGGGGGGGGGGGGGGGCTAGCCCAGTTCGATCACTTTTGACTTATAAAAAGTGAACTAGAACTTTCAATTTCCAATCAAATCAGTCCCCTTGGAAGTTTATGCGAGCATTCCTTCCATAAGAAACATATATGCCCCCCAGGGCATCACTTACAATGCCTGCCCCGGGCCCTTTAGGGCTGTGTCGACACCAGAGTTTTTGTTATCTGAACTTTGAACTATTTTAAAAAATTCTATCTCAAAATTTTTATCTGATACATTTAGAAAAAAAAGGGAAGGGGAGGCTAGCTCCCCTCCGATAACTTTAACTTATAAAAAGTGAACTTGAACTTTGAATTTCCAATCAAATGAACCCTCTTTGAAGTTTATACGAGTACCCCTTCCATAAGAGCCTTATATGCCCCCAGGGCATAACTAACAACACCTGCCTCGGGCCCTTAGGGGGGGTCTCTACATCAGAGTTTTTATTATCTGATCTTTGAATTATTTTTAACAAAATGACTATCTCAAAATTTGTATCTGATACATTTTGGGAAAAAGGCAGGGGGGGGGGGGGGGGCTAGCTCAGTCCGATCCCTTTTGACTTATAAAAAGTGAACTAGAACTTTCAATTTCCAATCAAATGAGCCCCCTTGGAAAGAAACAGGTACTTTCAACTGAAAGTAAGCAGCAAAATTATAACTAAATATGAACAAGAAATTATTCTGTATATGAGGAGGGCTGCCCTCTACTCAACCTGTTGCTCTTAATGCTAAAGCTTGACTTTTTGCCCCAATTCTCTAAGAATGATCTCTGCAACACAAAACTGTTGGGTTGGAATAACAAGCTTTTTTAAAGCACTAAAAACCTTAGTGTAGCGTTTGAGGGTTAGGGATGGGGCAGCCCTCCCAAATGAATCTTTTTTGATACAAGTTTTTTTTTTTTTTTACTGAAAGTAAGGAGTGACATTTGAGAGATTCTCGTCAATAACCACCCCTAAATAACGAATACTTCTGACTCTTTCAATAGACGGTAAACTGTCTTCAAGCATAACGCAAATGTTAGTTAATTTTGGAAACCTTCACCCAATTCTACAAAGAATAATAAGTTAAGTTTTTTTCTTATTAAGCACAAGTTTATTGTCATCAATCCATTTCGAAATACGACTGCATGTATGGGAAATATCTATTTGAAGCTCATTTAAAGATTTAACACCCACAGAAGCAGCTGTATCATCAGCAAACTGGGTATCTAGAGAAACTGAGGTTGTAGCAAAACACAGATCGTCAACACATAAATAAGAAAGAAAAGAGGGCCCATAATCTGACCCTGAGGGACACCAACCAATGAGGACAGTGGAAGGAAAGAAGAAGTAAAATCATTAATTACAGTAACTTGTGTTCTCTCAGAAATATAAGATTTTACTAAATCCTAAATAAAAAAAAAGACCAGAACTGCCCAGGGATTATAAAATTTTTTTTACGTCAAACCTCCTCTTGTCAAAAAGATGTTTTGGAATTAAAATGCACCCTTTGAAGTATCTCCTTCTCTCCCTAGCTATAAAAAATAATCAGAGAACCCAATTGCAGAAGTTAAAGTACCTTTTTTAATTTCAAGCTTTGCAATTTGTCCACTGCTTACAGATAGTGTTTGTTATTGGGAAATATAAAACATGTTTTGAGTGGGAGTTTTCAGAAACGGTGGGAGTTTCTGGAGGATTTTCCATGAGAAGAACATTTTGGCACAGAGGGAGGGGGCAAGACTTACACATTAATTCCTCTTCTCTACTTAGCACTTCTCAACTAAAATGAAAAAATAACAAAACTCAAAATATTTAAATTTGGAAAACCATATTTTCTGTGAGGGGTTTTTTTCCCCCAGGAGGTTTTTCCATGCAAGAGCAGGGGTAAACACCATGACACGTAGAGAGTAACAGGGTGAAGGAAACCCCCCTTAACAGACATAAAAAAAAAAAAAAATCTGCCTTTCAGAGTTTGTGATGTCAGATTTTCTTTACTTTTGTGACAACAAAACCGAGCTTTTTTATTAGTCATCTTGACTATCATTTATATCATGACTTGTGTTTTACCCAATGTAAGTATGGTGGTTGAGTTGCACAAGAGTTCAGTTGCACAGGGGTTCAGTCACACGACGGTTTAGTTAAATAGGGTTGAGTTGCACAAGAGGTTGAGTTACACAAGAGTTCAGTTATACAAAGGACCAGTTGCATGGGGGTTCAGTCACATGGCAGTTTAATTAAACAGGGTTGAGTTTGCTACATGAGGATTCTCTGTTAATGGGGTTAAGTTGCACAAGGGTTCAGGGATTAAACAGGGTTGAGTTGCATGAGGGCTCTGTTAAATGGGGTTAAGTTGCACAAGGGTTCATGTGCTACATGAGGATTCACTTACACGAGTATTCAGTTACATGGGGTTCAGCAGTACGGGGGCCCAGTTGCAAGAGGGTTCAGTTATACGAGGATTCAGTTACACAGTGTTCAGCTGCATGGGGGCCAAGTGACAAGAGGGTTCATTTGTATGGTGGTTCAGTTGCTTGGGGTTCAGGTACACGGTGGTTCAGTTGCAATTGAAACCAAAACTATGAACTGCTTCTGCTGTGTTGACATCTAATTGGTGTTTTCACTCTTAGTATTTGCCAGTTGAAATTCCCAGTGTGTAACTTGAACATTTACAGACCATGCATGTCCCTGGACTTTCCTAAGTGATATTACTGACCTTGGTTCTTGATAATTTGATTATAGGATTTGAATTATAGTTCTGAACAATGAAAGAAATAAGAGGCGAGATCTTTAGTTCCAAATAGCTCATGTCTGCAACAAAGGAACCTCCTGAAAGACATAGATGTCTCACCTTTCCTGCCTTCAAAAACCAACTTAACTAGAACCCCCCCCCCCTAATCCTATGTCTAAATCAACCACACATCTTAAGGGGATACAAGCCCTAAACTTCCTTCAAGCTAAAAGTACCAGTGAAACCCATGGCAAAAAAAAGGAACAAATGATGCAATTAGATCACCCCGTGAAGAACCCCAACCCAAGATTATATCACTCCCTGATGATTCCTAACCAATTGAATTGCTTCCTAGCTCTTTAGATGAGAGATGTTATTACATTGTGAACATCAAGAAAACCAATGGTCGACCCTTTACTAGAGAGCGGTTAATGGATATTAGAAAGCCTATATTTTTACTAGCTAACTCAACTTTTGAAGTAGTTTTCCTAAAAGATGTTCTGATAGATCTTTATTTTACCTCTCACAAGGCTGCAGATTTGGTCCTTTCAAGGTCCAAGGAATTAATTGTTAAGGGTTCCAAAATCTTTGCCACTTCTAAAGAAGTAGAAAAGTCCTGTATACCAATAGAGGAATTTACAACCGAACTAATTGATTCTTCAGTGTCATCTGGTCCAACCAACAACAGCCACAAGACTCAGCTTGAAAAATGATGGTAATCTTATACCCAATTGCTCAGTGTATTTAAAAACGAGTTGCAAAGAGAAGTTTTTCTGTATGGTATGGCCCTTTGCCATAAGTCCTATAAACCAAAGCCCATACTAAGCTTAGATATAAAATGCTCCTTAATAAAAATAACAGAATATCTAGAAATAAGATCATTTAGCACTGGTAATTTATTCAAATAGGCTTCATTAATGTTCCAAGACATAAACCATAGCATCAAATTCTGCTTCAACTTCTCATCTAAATCATGCCGCAATATCCCTCAATCTTGTTGCTGAATTGGTGGGGACTATTTCTGAACATCTCCCTATTACATCTGCTTTCCAACTCCATGGTTTCAAAGAACATAATAATTATGTAATTCCTCTTAGGCTAAGAACCCGTAGTGATTAGGCTAGAATCAGTTCATCTGCTTGTAGATATTTGCCAAGTAAAATATCAATACTTCAGTGTTTCTAGACTGAAGTCATATTATATTTCAATTCTGATTTGTTTTCCACTTCTACATGTTGTATTCTGAGTAAAGTTTTGGTTGCCTTCCATCTTTTGCAAAGATCAATTAAATTTTCAAAATATGACATGAGACTTAGCCTGGATATTTATGTAGCCAAAATCAGCCATGCTTAGTCTTTTGTCAAAAATCAAGCTTTCCAACTTCAGAAAATCCATGAGGGTATTATTTCAGGCTGTTCTTAAGCCCTGGTCTTGTTGCTTCTTACCTCAAAGCAAAATTTTGGTTCAATCTCTGGAAGGATTGTGACCGTCCATCAACTGATGTTGTGAATCCTTTTTGTTTCTGTACTAAAGAGAAATTTATCTGAGGTTCCAACTCCTCATTGTAGAAACTTATTTAACGCCAGTTTGGCTAGTGCAAAAAAAATATCAAAATTGCAATTCTGGCTTAAAAATTCAGATGAAATTAGGAAGTAAATGCAAGAGAATAAAATTGAAAAAAAGTCCTGACCTTTCATTTACTCTAAATATCTTTATGTTAAAAAAATGAAACTTTGAAAAATAGATCTTTTTCTTAAATAAAGTATAAAACAATTGTTTTCAGCTCCACAACTTTGCTTAATCACAATTTATAAGGTTTTAAAGATATGCAAATACATTTCCAAAATCTGGAAAAAAAAACATTGATATGGCTTAAAAATCTACTCAAATATCAGGAATTGCATTTTCAGAACTAAAGCCATAGAAAAAGAAACTGATAACTGAAAATTAAGGTAAAATGTTGTTTTGTCAAAATTTCAATTGGTATAGACCTGTTATGTAGGCAATGTTGCCAAATAAATTGATCTTATAGATATCATTATTCTGTTGTTTTTTTTTTAATGATAGATAAAGCAGTGGCAAAAATACAAAATATTAAAGTACCAAGGACACCAAAATGAAAAACATTTAGCCCTCTTAATCTATTTTAGGTCTATTCATACCTGAAAATCCGGGTTTCCTACGAGTTTTTGTTTAGCTGCTATTAGCATTTTTAGTTTGAATAAATTCGCAAAACAGTGTTGTCAATAATAAAACAACGATAAACTTCGGAGCTGAATAATATTAGCGAAAACTATTTCCTACGAATCCGACACTGTTTTTCATTTGTGAAAATTCAAATTTACAAAATCTGTTGATTGTTATATATATATTAGTGAAAATACATTTTGTAAAAAAATATGACCTCAAGTTCAGAAAGTGACTATTCTGATGTGTCAGAAAATATAAGCGCTAGATGGTATGCAAGATACCATTTCAGGATACTTGTTCCAGCTAGACCCCGACGCCGTGCCGGCGGATCGACCAAACGCCGCCGACGAGAGGCTTGGCGCCACCGAAGTGTCGTAATGCCAACGGCGCGCTGCAGGCACGCCGCCGCCGACAGAGGCGGCGGCGTTCGGTCGATTTCAAATTAATTTTGCGGCAATTCTTTATTGCGTCAACCGCAAATTCGGAGCTTTTCCTTCTTGTGTGGTTTAGTATTTCGATTTTCCTGATTAGAAATCAAGCAGGGCTTGTACTATCCCCGAATTTTCGGGTATTTCCCCGAAAATCTATGCGTCACCCCGAAAAAAAATTTGGTTCCGCGAATCCCCGAAAACCACGCAATCACGGTGCCACCCCTAGCGATTTATCACCAGTGACTTTCCCTGCCAAATATTACTTGGCATACCATAATTCTTCACTACTCTCTTGTTCATTAATTTTCGTCTCTTTTGTTGCTTTGCATAAAAAGAGACAAATGCAATTGCCAATATTGCAATATACACAGTTCTTCATATGTTGACAAAAAACAGGATCGTCTTTATGAAATGAGTTCAAATCATTTCGAATGCAGTTTCCCAATCGCTATTTCTTACATCGTTTGTAGTCAAGAATTTTATTTTCAAGTTGAATCCCAAAGAAACCTTCTATTGTGACAAATTTAGCTATAGACTAAGCTATGTACAAGGTTTGGGAATTAAAGATTGAACTGGAAGTTACCTAAAACATATGATTCAAAAATAAATTGTAAATTATTGAATATAGGAGGGGGGATAGGGGGCTATCATTTTTAAATGATAATGCCTAATTTTTTTATTGAAAGCGGGGATGCCAAAAGGTTAATTTTTTTTTTCATTTAAAATAGAGACAGAAGAAAATGATATCAAATTCCCTAGGAAACCATTGAAATATTTTGATAGACCCAAGGCCCCCCATTAGGACTTGTTCATTGTCTTGGGTATTTTGCGACTTCTCATAGGCTACTGGCCTAATTTGGCTTTTGTGTGTGCTCCCTTTTAATTGTATTCTTTGGATCTTATTGAATGCCACGGCAAATCTATGACTCAGTTTTCCAATAATTTGAGGTATATCTGAGTAATTTTGACATTTTTGTTGTTGTCTTTGTACCCCCTTACTCATACCCTCAATTTTTTTCAAGGAACACAAAGCTTTTTAACGTTATTTTGCATGTTTGTTTGAACCATATAGTGACCTAGTTAATTATTAAGTAACTTATTTTTCTAATGAAAGCTGAGACAGAATCCTATGAATGTGGTATCCAGAAGGGGGGGGGGGGAGGGAAGTATTACATTTAAATGATAATATCTCGAAATTTTTTTTATTGAAAGCAGGGATCCCCAATTTTTTTTTTTCTAATTTAAAGCAGAGATGGTATTTTATCAAGGTGGTATCCAGAGAGGGGGGGGGGGGGGGAGTAGTGGGCTATAATATTTAAATCATAATACCTTGATTTTTTTAAAGAAGGGGTGCCAATAAGTTAAATATTTTTGTTATTTAAAGCACAGACAGTATCCTATCAAGATAGTATAGAAGGGGGGGGGGGCATAGGGAGCTATTATATTTAAGTGATAGTACCTGTTTTTAATACAAGATATCTTTTTAAGAATCCAAAAGAGCACAAAAAAAAAAACAATCAATATCAAAGTCACCCATTTCAACTGTTTTAAATGTGATAGGCAAAGGGCATTATAAAAAAAATTAAGCTTCTAAGTTCAAAGCTATATTCAAAGTTTTCTGATTAGCATAATTTAATATTAAGATGGTCTGGCCTAAAAAATAAGACACACGTATAGTCAGAACTCCATTGCAAATCCATATATAGCTAAATTTATAAAGAGACTTTTTTCCCCCCCCCTCCCTCCCTCCATAATGGTGAAAAATATACCCTGAATTATAAATCAACACCATATTTTTGGTATATAGCCTAGACTGCAGTTTCCAACAAAATTTAGCGTTTCAGCACAATTCAAAATAATGAGTATTTTTCATGCTCTTTTATAATTAAATAATCACTTTACAGGGACAATTAATTTTGAGCCATGAAGGGGCTAGAAGACTCAGAACAGCCCATAGAAACCTAGTAACCCTATGCTCAAAAATTTGCTTCTTTAAATAACTGGCTAAGGAGAAAAATAGGTCATATGTAGCTGACTAATGATTGAAGCTGACTTAGGCTATATATTTCCATATTAGGGGGGGGGGGGAGTAAAGCATAGGCTCGTGGTATCAACTTCAAAGTCTAATAACCATAATAATTTATTTATTATGAAGTAACTAAGCAAGAGTCTTTTATTCAGGCTCATCACTAAACAAAATATAACCCAGTTGTGCTGATGATCTGTATCTGGTAATTATGTCAGTGATTCCAATCCTCAAAATGTAAATGGGGCAAAAATAACCAGTTAGCCATGATAAAATAAAAAAGTAGCAAAATATAGAAATAAGAAGGTATTTTTCAAAGTCTAACTGAGGCAACTGCTCCCCCCTCACATAATTGGCACCCCAAAATTATGTGGCCTAATGCTGAATTAGAATAAACAGTGTACAATGGCAAGTACAAACAATACAATAATATATTGTATATGATTCATAATACAATAATATATATATTACATAATAACAATGACAGATAATGATCTAATAGTATTGATTTATTTAATCAACATTTGTCATTCAGAGAAGCCATGACTCTCTAATTTTGTTCTTAATATAATTCCTGTTTTGTTCCACTAATTTTTTTTGGTACTGTTCTAATATATGGGCAACATGCAAGAATGCAACTTGAGAAAAGCCAAGAACATATAACATTACCCAGTAATTTCCTATCTTATGCTCTATAAACAAGGGGTTTCTCACTCCAGAAACTATATTCAAGCTTTAGTTTTTGGGGTTTAGGGGAAAAAAGGTACCTAGGTTAGTTTAAGTTATGTATTTATTATATGCTATGCTTTACCCCCACCCTCCTAATGTGCAAATATACAGCCAAAATTTGTTTCTAAACTATTATATTTTTATCCTATTTTGTTTTATTTCACTAGCATTAACCAAACTTCACTTCTTGCATGTTCCCCAGATATTAGAACAGTACCTTTTTTTCCTGCATTGCTTTAGTATAACAGTGTGACATCCTTTTCACTAATAAATACCCATAATTTTTTGAACGCCTATAGGATATATGTTCTGAAAATTCAATTGATTATTATTATTGTTGCTGGTCTGCCTGTGAGTATTTGATGTTCATATGTTAGTCCTAAAACTCAGCTGCCCTTGCCTGAGACTATAGGCAGGCAGACCTTATGTCACTTGTTCACCTGCAAATCCAGGCAACTTGTTGGGTCAACTAATTTTGAATGAATTTTGTGTTAGTGTAACTGTCTGAGCTTATAAACTGGGTTGCCTGTCTAAGACTTTAGGCAGGTAGACCCTATGCCACTTGTTTGCACACAAGGCAAGGCAACTTTTCAGTGAACCAATTTTCAATTAATTCTGTTTTAGTGTAACTGTCTTGAGTTATAGATTGGGTTTTCTGACTGAGGACTGCAAGTCCAGGTGACTTAGTGGTCATGTTAATCCTAAAACTTGGTCAAAATGCCTTAGACTCTAGGCGGACAGGCCTACTTGGAAAGTCTACTTGAATTACAATAGAGATGACTAAGATTTTTGGGCTGACTCACAACAGACATGTCTATGGAACTTGCTGATGAAGAAGCATCCTAAGCCTAATTTTCCTGGCCACATAAATTCTCAGGTAGGTTGACTAAGTTTTAGGATTGATATGTGACCACCAAGTTGCCTGAACTGCAATTGGAACTATGAAAAGCCATCTGTATGACTTTGTTGTTTTCTCTATGTATCAGTGGGGTAATGTAATTTCTTTTGTATGACATTTTAGTGGATCATATATTAAATCAGAAAACCAAAAAGCATTCTGTATAACTTTATTCATGTTTCTCTATAATAATTGATGATGTTTAAAAAGTCATAGAGAAGACTTTATATCATTCTCCATGTTTAAAGGAAACACAATAGGCTATTGCCTATTGTTTTGATTTTATAGTGCTTTGTATATAAGAGTAAATGACAATATTTGTTGCTTAGAGTATAAAGAACCAATGACTTTAATAGGCCTAGTCAAACAGTGCTCACCCAAGTAGGCTAATTTGTATTTCTAATATAAAAAAAGAATAAAAGGTATATGCTACTATTATATAGTAACTATGAGGTAGATTTATATAAAAATATTCAAGCAAATCACACAGCCTACTAGGTGTCTTACCTTAGCCTACATAAGGTAGGCTATCAGTGGAAGTCATTAGGTCTGCAAAACTACCAATAGGGTAGCCTATATATTGATACTTTCTTTTAGAATCATTAATGTTTACCTTTACACTGCTTCATGGTTAAAAGATCCTGGAATGCCAAAAATCCTAGTAACATCAAGACTAGGCCTAGTCTAGCCAAGCTCTTTTCAAGAAGCATTCCTTAAAAGTATTTTTCAAAGAAAAGAGCTTTGCTGAACTAGGTTCCGATTTCTGTTTTACCAGAACATACAAGAAAAACAACACTTTCTAAGGCTATATGCTGATTTATTTTTTTTGGTCATTTTCTGCTGTTTAACAGCACACGTTCTTTATTTTTGAAATTGGCCACGAACTTGCGTATTGGAATACATTATGTGAACAGGCGATCTTTCTCCTTAAAAAATGAATTATCGGTTTTTCACACTAATTAAGACGTATATGGCTGTGTAAGTTTGCAATTGACCAATTTAATGAATTAGTTTTCATTTTAGGTGTCCTTGGTACTTTAATACAACCTAACCTAACTTCAATTCAAAATCAAAACTTGGTTGGGAACTTGTCCAAATGAACTCTATCTAAAAAAAACAATTTATAGCAGCAATTTCAAAAGATTTAAGCATTGCATTCTAGGCTAGCATAGAGAAAATTGTAAATTTTTCTTTTAATTAGGAAAAAGAAGGAAGGAAAAAAGAGGATAGACTTGATGATAAAGGTTCTCCCCTTGGATAATAGCCTATGTTAACTAGTATCATTATACATATTTAAAAGTAAGAATTGTTTTCTTAACATGTCTCCTTTTCAGGAGTCACAATTCTAAGTTTTTACCAATACTTTAGCCTGTAGACCCATCCCTGAAAGTTTCATTTTCCTAACCTAAAACTTTTCCAAGATAGACAAAAGTGGCTAAAGTAGAATTTTGTCCATAATAGGCTATAGACTGCCCCATATTTACCAAAAAACCTTCAGTTTAACCTGAGAGAACAATGGTTTTTGGATACAATTCTAGGTAAATATTTTCACATTAATAGGGTAGGAGTATGTGCTCCATTAATAAATAGGTTAACCATAGAAACACCATAGGCCTGAAGCTTTTAGCCTATTTACTTACTGCCTAAATTCTGTCAGAAGAGGCCAACAACTATACATTTAGGTCAATATATACCAATCATATTATTGAGTTTCAAATAAAGTGAATACTTTTTTTGCTGATTATGAATATGATAAGCATTTCTATCAGAAATGAATTTCAGCCCCCCCCCCTATATATGCCATTTCAGGGTTAGGTTAGGTATAGCCTATATAGGGGGGGCTGAAATTCATTTCCAATAGAAATGCTTAGGCCTATTAGGCTATATTTGTAATCAGCATAAAAAAGGGGGTCAAAATATTCCAAATCATATTATTGAGTTAGGACTAAAGTGAATACACCATTTGATGCCTTTTTTATGTTGATTACAAATATAATAAGCATTTCTATCCGATATGAATTTCAGCCCCCCCCCCTATATATGCTAATTCAGGGTTAGGTATAGCCTATATAGGGGAGAGGGGATGAAATTCATTTCTGATAGAAATGCTTATTATGTTCATAATCAGCATAAAAAAGGCATTGAATGGTGTATTCACTTTATTTGAAACTCACTAGCATGATTTGGTATATATTGACCAAAAAGGCATTGAATGGTGCATTCACTTTAATTGAAACTCAATAATATGACTTGAAACTCAATATAAACCAAATCATATTATTGAGTTTTGAATAAAGTGAATACACCTTTTCATGCCTTTCTTTATGCTGATTACAAATATAGCCTAATAAGCATTTCTATCGGAAATGAATTTCAGCCCCCCCCCCCTATATAGGCTATACCTAACCTAACCCTGAATTGACATATATAGGGGGGGGGGGGGGCTGAAATTCATCTTCAATAGAAATGCTGGTAAAATTCTACTTTAGCTACTTTTGACTATCTTGGAAAGGGGTTAGGTTAAGAAAATGAAACTTTCAGGGATGGGTCTACAGGCTAAAGTATGTCCTGGGAAGATATTTTGAAGTATCCACCTCCACTCCTTCTCCCTCTAGAGGGTCCTGACCTTTGATGACCTTTAAAAATATGTGAGTTATAGAAGTGAAACCTTGCAAAATAGATCTTCTGCTTAAATGAAGTACAACAAAATTGTTTTCAGCTTCACAACTTTGCTCAATCCCAATTTATAAGGTTTTAAAGATATGCAAATACATTTCCTAAATTTTGGAAATAAACTATTTATATGTCTTAAAATTCTGCTCAAATAACTGAAATTGCATTTTCAGAGCTAAAGCCAGAGAAAAAGAAACTGATAACTGAAAATTAAGGTAAAATGTTGTTTTGTCAAAATTCCAATGGGTATAGACCTGTCATGTAGGCAAATTTCATGACCCTCTAGAGGGAGAAGGAGTAGAGGTAGGTACTTCAAAATACCTTCCCGGGACATACTTTAGCCTGTAGACCCATCCCTGAAAGTCTCATTTTCCTAACCTATCCCCTTCCCAAGATAGCCAAAAGTAGCTAAAGTAGAATTTTACCGAAATGCTTATTATATCCGTAATCAGCATAAAAAAGGCATCGAATGGTGTATTCACTTTAGTCCTAACTCAATAACAGCCTAAAGATAATATATAATATGGTATATATACCATAATAATATGGTATATATTAACCTACATTTATTGAAGATACAAAGAACTAAGTGCTTACTATTTTAATTAATTGAGACTCTGAAGTGACGAGTAGAGAAGCTCGTCTCTCTACTCCTCATTGCTTCGGAAAAAAAAAATGGCTTCCGGAAACTCTTAATGAAAATGATAGTACAAGCAGGGTTGCTTTCACCTCAAAAATTAAATTCCGATTTTTCTTCCAAAAAACAAATCCTAAATTTCGAAAAAATCCCGGAATACAGTTTTTTGGGTACTGGTGCATTGTATGGGTCTTTAGAAGGAAATCAGTCACCGAAAACCCACCAGATGGGTTAATTCAAGAAACCGCTATAGAGTAATGCAATGTTAAGCGTGGTTTTAATTGCATTTACAATTTTTATATTGTTGTTTTTTGGGGTTTAGGGGGGAAAAGGTAGTTAGGTTAGGTTAGGTTACGTATACAATTTATGCTATATCCAACACCCACCCCCCCCCCCCTAATAAGCAAATATATAGCCCAAATTTGTTTCTAAACTATTCATCCTATTTTTTTATTTCATTAGCATTAAACAAACTTGACTTCTTAAAAAGGCCTATATAATGCACAAGTACCGTTTTTAGGTTATATAACATAGGACTGCACAGTGATGACGTAAAAATCAAGGCGCTTAATTTGAAATACAGTGAAACAGGGTTTCTAGTTGTAACTAACAACTGATTGTCAATATTCCTAGCATTATTTCGACGTGAAAACGTACTGGTGGATTAGTAAAATCTACGACAGACATTTTAGGCCAAAACAACTAACCAAAGTTCCAAAAAAACGTGTCGACGCATTTGCGTTTCATCGTTATTTGAAATTCCCACCCAAAAATTGAAGTCACGCTTTGCAGCCATATTGCGCGTCCAGAATATCTGGAGAAATGGGACGGAAAGCTGGAAAAAGGAATAGTCGTCCAGACTTGGCTGTTTTTTCAAAAACCTGGTTGTTTTTTCAAAAAATATCTGTACAAATTTATCAGCCATCCTCATCAAGTTTGTCTTCCTGAGCCAAAATCTATAAAAACAAATCTAAACCCTCAGTTAGACAATTTGCCTTTTTTCTATTCAAAACCACCTTAGACAACTATTTTTATCTATCACTTATCGTGTCTAATTGTCTCCTTCTTCTGGCATTTTTTAGAAAAGCTATCCATGCTACCACTTCCTTCCCATTTTCCATTTTCTTACCCTCTGATTATTCCTGCCCAGAAAACGGAAAAAATGGAACGGAAGACCTGTCTACATTCCCAGATTTTCGTCCCATTTTTCCAGAAAATGGATAGTCTAGACGCGGTAATATTCAATATGGCTTGACAAGCGGTAAAAGTTGCTTTGTATCACATCTTCAGACGTCCCTTTCCCTTTTACCATGCCTGATTTTCTGTTTAGCAAAAGTCTCGCCAGTCAAGAAGCGGACAGCGGAACTATCATTCGTCTTACAAAAGCATCCTTTTGAAATCTTAAGACCCGACTTCACTACCCAGAAAACCTGGATTCCAATTGTACTAAAATCTGAGAAAAATCCAAACGATATCATTCAAACATTTAGTTCACGGATTCTTCATTGTATTAAAAAAAAGGAATCTGCTGCTTTTACACGAAAAGATCCGGTAGAAAGACAGACTCCTTTTTCCCGAATCAGGGTACTTAGAATCCAACTTTCTTGGTATTAAAACCCGGCCTTTGGGTATTTGAATAGAAAAATATAAGGCAAAAGTCAGAAAAAACTGTTAGTACCGAGTTATTAGTAAAAAGCGCTAAGTGAAGCAACCAACAAAAAAACAACTAGTTTTTAGGTATTTATTGATACGATTCAGCAATCATTTCCGTAATCAGAGCTCAAAAGACAATCCTAAGAAACTGGACCAATGAGCTTCAGTAAATGAAACTAAGTTCGGTTAGCACACAAATAAACACTAAGTCTTCTGAGAGAACGTAAGCCAGATAAACATTTTCAATTTTTCTTAGTTTATCTCATCTGCGATCTTCAAAATTTAGAACTTAAGCACTGAGTGGAATATTATGAGCTTGAAAATGTCTAAAAATAATAAAAAAAATCTGGGGAATACGTTGATTGCGATCACAGCGATCTTTTGAACTAATTGATGTACGTTCTATAAAGAGCACATACGTACGACTAAGTATATTGATCCTAAACTATTGAAACTTGCAACAACCTAAGGAAATCATAGAATGCTGGCAATCATTTGGTCATGATTTTATAAAACTAATTTTTTGCGAAGTTTCATCTGCAAAACACCGAACTAAAAAGATACTGAAGCTGAGAATGACAAGTTTTCCGATGGTATTTATAGCTTCCGCTGCCCTAGATTTCTGAATACATTCGAGGCTCTCGAAATGATGTCAAGAACTCAAATGAATTTTTTTTCTAATTCCCCACTTGTTGTTGCATTGGAGTCGAATTTTCAAAAGTCCAATCAACAACGAAAAAATTGTTGACCCAGTGTAAAAGACTAATAGCGCAAATCCAAAGGAAACAAACAAAAACAGAGAATATTAGTGATACCGTGCAGAAAAAGTTAGTTGACTATCAGCCACAATTGTTGAAAATATCTTTTTAATCAAAAATCTCGGTTTCAGCAAAAAATCTTGGGTTTTTTTACAAAAAAATCCCGAAAAAACCAGACACAAAAAAAAATCCCGGACCGCATAAAAAAAATCCCGGAATACCTGGATTAATCTCGGACGGTGATAACCCTGGGTATAAAAGAACAACACTACCAACCAATTTAGCCGACTTTTCGGTGCATGTCATAAAGACATAAAATACAAACTCTTTGGTGTATGTTCTGTACAAACTTTTTGGTCCATGTCCATAATATGTCCAGCTTATAATGCCAGAAACTAGTTTTTTCTACGACTTGTGCTATTGACCAAAAATACGCTTTGTAAACTTCTCCTAAAGCGGTCAGTTACCATAAAATATAGTAAAAATGAATAAAATTCCTTCAATATAATAATTCTCTTTTTCTACAAAACAATCTTGGACATCTCGATCAATGAGCTGAGGCATGGCTTCTTGAATTAACTGTTGCCGATTGTCAAGTCATTCGATTCAGCAAAATTGATCCTAGTCACTCTTATTTTCTTTCAAGCTACTCAATCTCCTCTGCTAAAATAAACCAACTGATGATGTAGGAGTTTTGGTACAATAAAAGTAAACCCTTTAATTTTAAATTTAAGGACACTTTACAATATAAAAATAAAGCATTTAGGGACATTTTATGAAGCATTGTAGATATGTTCAAAGTGAAGCTATCTTGATAGTATTAGGAATATAAACTATTTTTAGAATATGTGTCATAACTTGAAGTTCTCCGTTGTATAGAGAGAGTAACTGGATTTCCAGAGTTCATATTATGGTTATTTGTTCTCCAGTTAAAGTAATACTAAAGCCAATTTATACACAATTTAAACAATTTTAAATTATAATATACAATTTAAAATTGTATATCACTCACTATTGGTATTATAGCTGGTGATACCAGCCTTGGAAATTGACTATTTCTTCCTATAAAACTCATTCAATAGCTCCGTTAAGCCTTGTTTTTTTTTTTTATGTGTTATAGTGGCTTTTCTTGATTAGCAAATAATGACGACAAGATCCCTTCCTTTGTGGGCGAAAACATGAAAAACGAATATGGCTAAGCTAGAACCTCACTATTTTTCTTTTTCATCATATGGATATAAAAGTGGCTATTCGTTCAAATTGACTGTTGCTTCAGAAACAAAAAAAGTTGTGGTCTTTTGTGGTTCATTTCAATAAACCCAGTTTATAATACCATTTATTGTACCTACACGAGAAATGATCTTTTTTGAAATTTCGATTCATTTCCAAGCACTGAGTGGATTTTCTACATAGGGACAGGTGAACTAACTCCCAAAGTCTAAAGACACGTTTCTCGTCGGCTGGGAGGATGATTGTCGTATTTGGCATCTCCGGCCAAAATTGAGTTATGAATGCCATCGAGTGTAAAATTTTGTGTAGAATCTGAATCGGCTTTTTGTTTTGCTCTACCAACTACTGTTCTTGAGTGTACATTAGGGGGGGGGGGCGCGGTAAAGCATAGCATATATTAAATACGTAACCTAATATATCCTAGGTACCCTCCCCCAAAAACCCCAAAAAACAACAGTTTAAATATTGGAACTGCAATGAAAACCACGCTTTGCATTGCATTACTCTAGCGGTCTCTTGAATGTGCGGGTTTTTTGTGACTGGTTTCTTTGTAAAGGCCCATATAGTGCCCAAGTACCCAATTTTGTTATATATCATTTAAGCAGAAGAACTATTTTGCAAGGTTTCACTATTATAAGACACAGATTTTTAAAGGTCATCAAAGGTTAGGACCCTCTAGAGGGAGAAGGAATGGAAGTATGTACTTCAAAATACCTTCCCGATACATAATTTAGCTTGTAGACCCTTCCCTGAAAGTTTCATTTTCCTAACCTAGCCCCTTTCCAAGATAGCCAAAAGTAGCTAAAGCGGGATTTTACCAACGCAAAGAATATGAAAAGATTGTTCAACAGAGAACTTGAAATGTCACTTCATAAAAATACAGTCTCATGCCTGTGCTACATTATAGTCACACTTGTTGATAAAATCCAAATTACGCACGACTACAGCGCCAATTATGTTCGCCGTTCGTAATTTCTCGAATTGACCATTGTTCAACTTTCAAGTATAAATTTCTTGACTGACCAATCAGAGTCAAGGTGAAGGCATACTTTTTAAAACCAGAAAAGATTGTTTCAGCGTTGCCACCGTCCGGGATTAATCCCGGTTTTCCGGGATTTTTTTTTGCGGTCCGGGATTTTTTTTGTGTCCGGGACTTTCGGGATTTCTTTAATAAAAACCGGGATTTTTTTTTGCTAAAAACCGGGATTTTTGCTAAAACCGGGATTTTTTATTAAAAAGAGATTTTCAACGATTTTGGCTGATAGTCTACTTTTTTTTCTGTACAGTATCACGAATATTCTCTGTTTTTGCTAGTTCCCTCTGGATTTGCGCTATTACACTGTAGAAACAATTTTTTCGTTCCGGATTTAACTTTTGAAAATTGGAGTCGAGCGGCGAATTCGAATTTTAAACGTGCTTTAACCTTGCAGGAAGTATTGAAAGTAGTCTCAACTGACGCCACCGTCAAGAGGAGACTTAAATCTCTCAGGTCAGTGCCCGTGCAATGCCTCGGGCAAAGTTAAACTCAGAAAAGGTAAGTAAAAAGCGTACGGCATTCTACTTATTCTGTATATATATAAGTGGAATAAGTTTAAATAGTTTAAACAGGGATCTGAATCTCAAAGTAGAGTTTTTCCCCTCGCTGATGGTGCAAAAAAAAAAAAAAAAAAAAAAAAAAAAAATAAAAAAAAAAAAATTAAAAAAAAAAAAAAAAAAAAAAAAAAATATTATCCAAGAAGCTTAACTTTATTTTGTTAACTACTGAACTATTGTATTATACCACCTATAAAATTGATCTTTGTTAGGTTACCATGCATAGGCCTAACTTATTAGGTTTCTCCTAATTTTCTTGAACAAGTAGGCTAGCCTAGGCTATTTGATTAGGCTGATTATTTTAGCCATATGGATTGCTGAATGTTTTGAATACATTGATAGTTAATAGTAGAGTCTAATGGCAAATACACAATTTAGTTTAAGCATAGCTTAGGCAAATTCAAGAAAATACTGCCCAATCTTAAACACATGATCCTATAGGCCTTGTAGGATACAAAGCCACTCAAACATAAATAGATCAATCCCAGACATGTGCTGTAAAGAAAAATAGGCTACTAGGGTTTGCTAACTTTTCTTTAAGCTTAATTTTCAGTATAAAAAAGTTTTGAGATCACATTGAGCTAATCCCAACAAGGTAATCTAAATCTATACATATGCAAGACTAAGAGCTTGCTTGGAAATGTAGGCTCTATTTGAATCAAATTATGCTCGTTTGTTTGTCCAAAGTTAGTGATTATCCAAACACCAGGGGTGCTTGGATAATATACCCAGTTCTTCATCAGCAGCTGATGTGTATTACCAAATAAAGCTAGTTTAAAGAAAAATCAAACTGTTTTGTTAAGCCTAAAGGTGTATCTGGCTTTGTGGGGGAATAGACAAGGAAATAGAAAATCTAATGGTATATTTCCTTTTTTTTCTTTATCTGATTTCTCCCCTTTAATAAATATTAGAGCTAAAAATATGTTTTGCTATTACTAGGCCTAGACTAGTCTATCTTTACAAAGCCTATCTTTAGTCTACTTAAAATTTCCTTTTCCTGACCTAGCCCCATTTTCCATTTCCTGACTTGAAGTAAAATCAAGTAATTGGAAGCATTTCATCAAGCAAAAATGTCCATTGGGCTTGTATACATAATGGGCTGGGGCTTGATGGCAGAATTTGCTTCAACCAACTCATTTTTTTTTTTTTTTTTTTTTTTTTTTTTTAAATTACCGACTGGCAGGATCAATACAAGATACTAGGGTATATAGGAGTGCTGTTATTGATGTGAAAAGTAAAGACCACCATCTAGTAGTGTCTAGGGTTAATCTAAAGCTGAAGTCTCGGAAGGGTAACTACCTCCCAGGAAGTTATGATGTTGGTAGACTCCAGGATGAGAATTGAAACAAGCTTTCCAGGAACAGTTGAATACCAAACTTGAGAGTTTAAAAGTTGACAATGTGGAAGATGGTTGGAATAATTTTAGAAAAGCATTCTGGTAACATGAATTTGTGTGGGCTTTTCTACCTCCCACCACCCATTTCCAGACATATTGTAAGATGACCTCTTTTTTAATTTCAAGGATAAGTTTTTTAGGTAGAGAGGAGGTAACAAGAAAAATCTTTAGTCAGAACTTTTGAGAATCTTTTAAATTTCTTTCTATAAAATGTCCATATAAATAGACTAGCATTAGATTTTATGATTTAGGGGGTCTGCAGTATATTATACTTCTAATCATGAATTATGATGCATATGCAGTGCTCTTTCTTTCTGGAGAAGTTTCTGTTTCTCCAATACAGAAAATCCCTATTAGGTTGCGATTCTGCGAACTCGAAATCACGATAGCTCAAACGTCAAAATCGCTGGATGCAAATTTGACTTTACACAAAAGCAGCAAAAATCGAGGTTTCAGGGAAATGCAAGGATCCCTACAGATCCAAAAGTAGTAGAAAAGCTGAAAGTACTGCGATATGTCCTTTAATTTGAGTCAGAAAAGTTTAAATTGGCCACACAAAGTTTCTGGAAAGTGATTTTGTGCTTGATAGGCTTAGAGAAGTAAAAATTAAGTAGAGGAGAATGTTAGCCCATCAACTTTTTTTTGTGGCAGCAGATAGATAGGAATTTCTTGGCCACTCGAGTACCTAGTCTTTAGCATTCTGACTATGTTTCTCTAGCCTGACTATATTTGTGATCATGCATTGAAGGAATAAGACTTTGCAGCCAAAAATCTTATAAGGCTTTATTTTCTACATTTAACCTTGGCCTAGGTGGGTCTGAATGAAACAGAAATTCCAGTATCTAGAAAGTATTTGTTAGAAAGAAAAAAGATCATATAATATTCCTCTGACTTATACAGTATGACCGGTGGAAGATTTTGGACAAGAGACAGCTAGTGAATCAGCTAAGCATTGACAATAATTAGTAGATCTGTAAATACTTAAGTCCATGGGCGTAGGCAGGGGGGGGGGGTTAGAATAGTCAGAATGCTAAAGACTAGGTACTCGAGTGGCCAAGAAATTTATAAATATTTAAAAATAATTAATATATATAAAATATATATTAAAATATAATATATATTAGTATAAATATTTAAAAATATTAAGAAAAAATATTTATTTTCAATTTAAAGGACATAGGAACGCAAAAATAATGATAATACCTTCATTCATGGTTAAAAATCTCAATTCATATCCACCAAGCCTTTTTTTTAACACGTTTAGGGATTTTCAAGATTTTGAGGCCAGACGTCATAATTCCTACACAGTGCTATCCGAGACCACGGCCGCAAAAAATTTGAAAATCGTTGATGTGACTTCTTACCCTGGGTGATTTAAAATGAAGGAAGAAAACAGAAAATGCAGTCTCTCTGCCTGCATTCCCTTATAGCTTTTCGTTAGCTTCTTCTGTAGCCTTTCATCGGCAACTGAGGAAAAATCAGCCAAAGATTATTTCGTCGCAACACCAGAGGGACGCTGCAAGCCCACGGACCAAATAGTAAATTCGTAAATAACAAACTTTTGAAAAAACGCTACGAATTTCGGGTTTGATGGGAAATAGTGTTTTCTAGGGTCCCATAGAGCATTATATGTATTTTTTACGTTTCTATGTCCTTTAACGAAAACCGAAACGACGGGCATGCTTTGAAGACGAATTTTCAGAGATTTCGTTCTGGTTTTGCCCCCCCCCCTTCCAAAATTCTGCCTACGCCCATGCTTAAGTCTGCTCTTTTACAGATGAAGGACATTCGTCTCTTGTTTGCGAAAAAGCGGAAGAGTCCTGAGACTACCCATGGAGAGTCAGGATTAGCTGCCACCACAGGTTCGTCAGATCTTGAAAAGGAAATATTACTTACGAAACATCCACGTCAAGAGCCCGACGCTGGCTGTTCTGCCGACGCGGATTCGTCACATTTTGAAAACGAAGTGTTTACTACCGTACGCCCACATCGACAGTCCGACTTCGATAATGAATACTCCTCCTCTGAAGATTCAGAGGACGAACATTCTTCTGAAGATCTAACCGAAGACCTTAGCAATAGTGACGAGGGGTCAGAATTTGATCCAAATCCTGTGTCGTCGTCGGAGTCTGATAATGCTGAAAATGGGCGGCATTCTTTGAATGAGAAGAACAGAAATCTTAGAAAGGATTCAGTGAAAACCAAAAATGCGTCATCTTCCAAAGAGATTGGGAAGAGAAGAGAAAAACGTGCAGTCCAGAAAAGCAAAGGCAAGAAAAATTATGTAGATAAGTTCACCAGCAAGTGGCTCCATTTGCCAGAATTTAAGGGCTGGCTTAAGGCGGATGAAAAAAGAGCCATCAAAGGCTTACTGTAGCTATTGCTCAAAACCACTCAAAGGGAATAAGTCTGCTATGAGACGGCATGCGTCCAGACCATTTCATGTTAACGCTGTCAAAGCTAAAATGAATCAAGTATCGGCTTTATCATGTGCTTCCAAAGAGCTCCAGGAGCGAGCCAAACTAAGAGACAGTATTTTAGGCCTTGAACTGGGCTTGTGTGCGTTTATTGTGAAAGAGAACCTTCCGGTTTCTAAAAGGATCAGTTGCCTGACGTTTTAAAAAACTACATAAAAGACTCGCCGACTGTTAGTGGTCTTGCTTGCGCCCGGACTAAATCTTCAGAAATGATCAAACACGTGATTGCGAAAGAAGGGAAGAGGAACTTGCTACTGATCTGAAAGGATGCAAATTTTCGATAATCGTTGATGAATCTACCGATGTTTCGTGTACGAAGTTTTTAGTGATTCTAGTGCGTTATGCCAAGAAGGTCGAAAACGATCTTAAAGTTGTCGAAGAATTTTTAGCAATGCCAAAAGTAAAAGATGCATCTGCGGCTGGGCTAAAAGCATTAATCGTTAATGAGTTTGTTCACTAGGGGCATCCCTGTAGCAAATATTATTGGTTTTGCTTCTGACAATGCTAGTGTTATGTTAGGCAAAAACAATGGATTGGCTACCCTCTGAAACAAGAGCTACCATGGCTAGTGGTACATGGCTGCATCTGTCATTCTTTTGCCCTGTGCTCTGCTGCTGCTTGTGAGGCACTGGATTCGTCAGTAATCCAATTTAGTCATGACATATACAACTTTGTCGCTTTTCACCAAAACGCAAAGAAGAGTTTAAGGAATGCCAGGCCTTTTTTGAATATTGCCGAACATGCCGTACTTTATCCAAGTAAAAACAAGATGGTTGGCCATGGAGCAGGTGGTGCAGAGATTATTGGAACAGTGGCCTGCATTAACCTTGTACTTTCAGTCGATGATGCTGACAGAAATACCAGCAGCCAACGCAATATTGAAGGGGCTACAAAGCCATGAGTTGCAGCTCTATTATATGTTTTCTCGGGTACATTTTGCCTGTGGTGAATAGGCTGAATTTACAGTACCAGAGTGAAGATGTTAGGATTCACCTGATTTTGAAAATCTGTGAGAGATACTCTGGGAGAAAATTCTGAGAAACTTCATGAAAGAAAATTCTCTGCGAAATAAAGATCCCTTTGAAGTTGACGTCTTCAACCCTCATAACCTGAGACCTTTTAATGAGATTTACTTCGGTGCCAAATTTGATGTTCTAGTCAAGTCGGAAAACTTGCGTTTATCCTCTCATCAGGTGAATGACATTCAAGTCAAGTGTGTCAAGTTCTACCAGATTCTTGTGAAGCAGATTCAAAAAAGGATTAACCATAGGGATCCTCTTTTGAAACAGTTAGAATGTATTGACCCTTCAATCGCTCTTTCGGGCCAGATCTCCTCTATAGCACCGCTGTACAGTAGGTTTTGTGCAACATACTCTGTTGACGTCGAGGAGCTTAACTCAGAGTGGAGAAGACTGCCATTTGTGGATGAGATCTTTGAAGTGAAAGGTAAAGAAGGTCCTGTAGCGTTTTGGTCCTTTGTGGACAGTTGTAAAGATGCAGGTAAAAATAAGATGTTCAAAGTCTTACCTTCATTTATGTTTACCATGATGAGCCTGCCACACAGTAGTGCCGGCGCTGAAAGGCAGTTTTCCCTTCTCAAGCTTATTAAGAGCCCGCTCCGGAACAGATTAGACAGCGAGATGCTGAGTGCCCTCATGCACGTCCAACCAGTTCATACCTGATGCAAAGAAATGGACAGTTCCGGTGTCTCTTCTGGCGAAGGCCAGAAAGTGGAAAAATTCCGCAAAAAATTAGTCCATTTCTGTGCATCAGGTATGAACCGCTGGATGTGCATTTTTTTTTTTTTTTTTTTTTTTTTAATCCCACCTCCTCTCCTCTCAGTGACGTAAATTTTTTTATCAAAAATATTTTAAAATCTACTACTTTAAGCGTCACCTAACTTCTTTATTATAAATTACCAGCCAAAGGTGGTCTTCCAAAAGGCTTACTCCTACAACTTTAAAATTTTTTAACACAAAAAAAAAACTATTTGCTCTCCCGTAGACTGGGCGTCCTCCGTCCACAGGAAAACCCATTCTTGCGGTGGCATTTTTTCCTTCTTTTTTTTCTTTTTTTTTCAGCCCTTTTTACGACCTTTACGGTCGTAAACCCTTACGACCTACCGTATTGATTGGCTTATTCAATGTAGACCTATTTTATTGTTTTTCTATTGATTTAGTGTTTGATTTAAATGGTATGTATTCCCCTCTATGACAGGCCTAGGAGCCTTGGGGGATTAGCACAATGTATTTTCTTGTATGATTAATTGATTATGAATAAATCTTAGCTATCTATCTATTTATCTTATCTTATCTGATTTGTAGACTTCCTGATTTGTGAAAGAATTTTGAGAGCCTGCTCAATTAGTCCTTTATTTCCGACTGGCAACTGATGGATTTTTTGCTTCTGTGAGCACATTCCATTTTTTGGAAGGTTGATTTTGTGTTTTTAGTAAAGCCCTAGTTTTTCAAAATCCTAATATATATTAAAAATACCAGTTTATATCGTAGTCAGTTTGTTTGAGCTAGTTTTGCAGTTTTATCTTGCACAAATTGTGAAGCAATAATTTCTGTCGCTTTAAGTTTCAACTTAGCCCTTTATTTCCGTAAGAAAAAATTGGTTTGACTTTTAGATTAATTTTTTTAAAGAAGGGTATTCTCTTCCTTACGACCCTACGGTCGTTACGACCCTACGGTCGTAACGACCTTACGACCCTACGGTCGTTAGCCGACCCTACGGTCGTTACGACCCTACGGTCGACCCTACGACCCTACGGTCGTTAGCCCTTTTTACGGAACTTTGGCGAATTGTTTTGGCCTAAAAAAATTGTCGTAGATCCTACTAATCCACCAGAACTTTTTCACGTCGAAATAATACTAGGAATATGACAATCAGTTGTTAGTTACAACTAGAAACCACGTTTCACGGTACTTCGAATTTCGCGCCTTGCTTTTTACGTCATCACCTTGCAGCCCTATGTTGTATAACCTAAAAACCGTGTTCCGGGATTTTTTTTTGAAATTTCGGGATTTTTTTTGAAGAAAATCGGGATTTTATTTTTGAGCTGGTGGCAACACTGGATTGTTTTTTAAAACTAGAAAACTAGAACTTTATAACAGCGAGTTTTCTATCTGGGAGAGGAATCTGACAAAAGTTAAGGAGACTTAGCATTAATAGAGAAGAGTTGGACACAAATTACTGTTAGTGCAAAGTCAGTAAACTAATTTCTTGCAACTTAAATTTTTTTGCTTTTTAAATACAAGTGTGATGTTAAAATCAAGAAAATTGCCATGGCATTCATGATTTTTGGCTTTCTTTATTGATAGATGTGACTATGATGTGGCATGGACATTACAGTTGCTGCCGAATAACTTCCCTCAGTAGAGGTGTAGAGTAGGGGCTTTTGAGCAGGAAATATGTTTAGAAAACAATTCTTACTTCGTTACATACTGAATAATTGTATATTTATTACATAATACAGAATATTTGATTGCAACTCCACTTTACTTTGCCCCTAACCCCTCCTAATGTGCAAATATGTAGCTCAAATTGTATATTTCCCATGCATGCTGCCAATGCGTCTCTCTTGTTTCAACCTGTGTACCCATAAATTGAATCAACTGTGATGAAATAAAAACATGTTTTCTTAATGTTTCCTTCTCAATAGCCCTTAGTCTATACATTTACCCTTCCCTCTGATTTTCCCTAGGCCTAGTTGGTTTCCTATGGAGACTAAATGAGCTAGTCTAGCCTAGCCTGTGGAGATATTTTCAAAGAATGGACTAAGAAACTATTGCTGTCTGAAAACAAGTACAATGACTAGGATGGAACAAAGAAGATGTTACCATTTGGAACAACTGTCACTAGCACTAAATGTCATTTCGTTAACAAGGAAAATCCATCAGAACATTGACACATCAGAACATCAACAGTCATAACTGTCGGACATCAACATTGTGACTGTTGATGAACTGAAGTGTTTGATGTTATGACTGTTGACGTTCTCATGGGTAGCAATCGTGACTGTTGATGAACTGACGTGTTGATGTTCTTACGCGTAGTGATTGTGACTGTCTATGTCCTGACGTGTCGATGTTCTGATGGATTATTGTCGATGTTATGACTGTCAACATTCTGACAGGTAGCGATTGTGACTGTCGATGAACTGATGTGTTGATGTTATGACTGTCAATATTCTGACGCGTAACGATTGTACCTGTCTTTGTACTGATGTGTCGATGTTATGGCTGTCAATGTCCTGACGTGCCAATGTTCTGACGGATTTTTGTTGATGTTATGACAGATTTTGTCGATTGTCCTGACGTGTCCATGTTATGACTGTCAACGTTCTGGACAGGTGTAATTGTGACTGTCGATGAACTGACGTGTTGATGTTATCACTGTCAATGTTCTGACGGGTAAAAGATTGTGACTGTCTATGTCCTGATGTGTTAATGTTATGACTGTCAATGTCCTGGTGTGTCGATGTTCTGATGGATATTTTTTTTTGTTGATATTATGACGGATTTTGTTGACATGTACTGACATGTCGATGTTATCACTGTCAACGTTCTGATGGGTAGCTATTGTGAATGTTGATGAATGACGTGTTGATGTCATGACTGTCGATGTTCTGATGGGTAGCAATTGTGACTGTCTATGTCTGACGTGTTAATGCTATGACTGTTGATGTTATGATGGATTTGTTGAAATCCTGACAGTAGTGGTCCTGATGTGTGGATGCTCTGGCGCCTTTCTGGAACAATGAGGCTATTTAGTGTGTTAAAAAAGTAGCCACCCATTAAAAAATAACATTAAAAATAAAAAATACATTAAAAATTTAGACGCATATAGGTTTATGAATAGGTAAATAGGTAAGGAATGTCGGCACTATTGATATTAGCTGGAACCCACGCGATATATTGTATACGGAAGATGCTTAAGAAACTAGTCAAACTGGTTTCTTTCAATAGAGAATTGGATTGCAAACCGAGGTTTGTCAGTGCATTTACAATATTTAAACTTTTGTTTTTTTTTGTTTAGGGGAAAAAAATGGTATCTAGGTTAGGTAACGTTAGGCTACGATTTTTATATATGCTATGCTTTCCCCTCCCCTCCCCCCCACCCCCTAATGTGCAAATATATAGCCAAAATTTGTTATGGAAAAATTATTTTATATGGGCCTTTCTAAAAAGTCAAGTTTGGTTAACGCTGATGAATAAAATAAAATAGGTTGAATATATAATAGTTTAGAAAACAAATTTGGGCTATATATTTGCACATAGGGGGGTGGGGGTAAAGCATAGCATATATTGAACACGTAACCTAACCTAGGTACCTTCCCCCCACCCTAAACCCCAAAAAACAATGGTTTAAATATTGTAAATTCAATGAGAAACACCGCTTTGCGATCAATTGAGATAGCAAATACACGTTTTTACGGGTCTCCGTGTCTGGTTCCCTTGGACAGTATATAATGCTGTGTTAGGCGTAATGCACCAGTACCCTTACTTATTCTAGAGAATGAGAAAATTTAAATCACCATATAGAAAAACTGCTGTCCCAAGCTTGTATCTTTTCTAATTTCTAAAGATTATCACTTAAATCGTCACACAGACTCGTCTATTATAAAGTTTATGAATGTAAATTGAATATTGTTCAACTTAACAAAATTTCAAACAGGGTACATTATTGGTGCTGTAGCTATGAATGGTTGTGATTTTATCCAAAAAAATGTAATTATAACGACTTGTCTGTGTATTACTGACAAACAAAATGAAAGAGAACATATTTTTATAGACTGCCAAAAAATGCCAATGCCAATGGAGCTCATGCAGCATAGAAGGTGCATGCCAATATGCTGAAGGCTGCAGTTGAAAAGGAAGACAAAAAAAAAATCCAAAGGATCCTGGGATGCTGTTTCAATCCAAAGGTAAACAATTAATAAATGTAATATATTTTTACGTAATATTTGTAAAATTGTTTAACGTAAAAAATAAAACGCTTTTGAATATAAGTTAAAACATTGAGTACCCGTATTTAATCCTTACAAGGGGGTATGCAAAAAGTGTATTTATAGACAACCATTTTTAGACTTTTCTGGGCGGGACACTATCCCCCTGTTTGCATCATGTATTTTAAGTTTAAATTTTCGGGTCCGAATCTTTGGGTCCAAATCCGCCTGCATGTGAGAAGGTCAACCTACTTTTATAGCATCTTATCGCTAACAATAAAATATCTGGAGCAAAAAGTTCTTTGATTCGGCCGTTAAAAGAATTTAAACACAGCGGTTTAAAATATCTTAGTCTGTAGCTCTTACTTTTTTAGGACACTCTTTTTATGATTTTTTTTATGTCATATGTAACCACTGAAGTATATTTTTAAGGCCCTTGTATTGAAAAAAACTAAAAAAGTGTCATTTTGACGGAAAAAATTGAACCAAAAATTAGAAAAGTCCCCCCCCCGGTAAACCAAAAAAGGGTCAAAATGATACCCAAAATGCCGCTTTGACAACCTAGGAAAGGACATTCGTAGCAAAATTTTTAGGGTGTGTAATTTATTAAACAGTGCTAAAGATTCTGGAGTCAGAACATTTACCTTTTTTTTTTGCAAATTTTTAGTATATGAACAGGATTTTATGATCTGACAATATGTAGTTTTGTATATATATACTTTTGTCAGGGGCGGATCCAGGGGGGGTTTATGAAGGTCTTAAATTTTAGAATGTCTAAATTACACTAACTACAAGGTAGGGGGAGAGGAGGGTTGAAAATACCGATGTAGTGCCTAGTTTTTATCGGTTCCTACCCAAACATTAATTTCTTATTCATCCCTGCTTCTTGTTTTTTACAAAAAAAAACTTACCAAAATTGGTTGTTGCTCTTTAAGAATGAATTTATTATATCTATCTTGCCCCCCCAATTATTTTAAAATTATTTTTCATAAAATTTTTCTTTGAGCTTAAAAGCTTATTAAAAATAGAACTTTTAGCTGTAGCCTAGTAGATACTGGCCCATTTTTTGAAGCTATTGCTCTTTGTTAGGATTTTGTTTGAATTTATCTTGACAGTTTTTATTGCTTCAATATCTATTCGTTTTTTGTTATGACAACTAATTTGATGTACTTTTTTTGAGCTTTCATCTTTTCTGCATTCATCTACAAAAACTATTTGCTCATGATTTTTAAAGTAATCTTCAGCATTACGATTGCAAATCTTAATATTGTCTGCCGTTTCTTGTCAACAGCCTTCATCCATCGAATACCTTGATTCAGATTTTGTATTATTCTTCTTAGCGTTTTTTTTTTCTGTCTTTTTCTCTAAACCCCTGAAAAGTATTGCCTTTCTGCAGTAGATATTTCAGAAGCTCTGGTATTTTTTGTTTCTTTTTTCCTACATTTGGCTTTATCTTTTGTTGCCATAGACTAGCGTCATGTTATTCACTATTTCCACAGTGTCACACTAGAGAAATAACACAGAAGATGCAGCTTTTGTTAAAAAATTGCAAGTTTTACTTTTAGTCTAACAAAACCACTTGTGAATTGGTAGATAAAAGCATTAAGTTTCAAATGCACAGAGACCATCTCCGTGCACTTTCAGTCACCTGGCACTGGCCCCCTATGAAAATAAAAAGGGAAAAGGAGAAAAGATCAACTTGTTACCAGCTAAAATGTGATTTCATTCAAATTCAAGATGGAGGGCTACAATCCCTCCGGTTTAGGATTGTTCGACCATGATGACTCCGATGGTATAATTTTTATATTTGGTCTGTCACCGTTTTAAGAGTTTTCAAGCTCTTTATCAAAAACTTCCATAAATTTTAATATATCATTGATTTTAAGTTTAACATTGATATGTTTACGACCCCTTATCAGTGTCAAGTGGCAATTATTTTAAATTTTGAACATCTATTTAAAAAACTAATTTTTTAGTTTTCGGTTATATTCGGGGCGAAGGTCGCTCTTTACTAGGTTTCAGCTGTCGTTACAATACAACCATAATAGGAAACTCAGTGAAATGAGCATTGTATTTTTGTCATATTTAGAATATGCTTACTCACAGGACCGTCAAGAGGCGTCTCTAGGGCCCAACCTTAACGTGGACCCAGTGCCATATTCTTTTTAAGTAGAGATATATGCTAGAAATCTTTTAAAATCTAATTTATTATCAAATATTTTATTCAAGAATTCCTTTTGATATTCGTTTTTCTACACAATGAACAAACCAAAAACCAAAGATCTCTGCCTTCAAAATGTTTGAGAAAATTGACGCAATTGTATATAACCCGAAAATGAATTACAGACGCAAACCAGTGACGCGGATTTCTTAATTTGCGATGCCCAGGCATGCTAGTGTTACCTGTCTTTATGTTGTAATAAATGCACACCCTGAGGGTATGCATTATTTCTAATAAGGAACAGGCAAGAAGAGGCGGCCACAAAGAAATTTGTCCCCAAGGCCCAGTCTAGATTCTGCCTTTGAAGAACTCTTTTTTTTACAGTTTTTTTTCAGATGAGAGCACTCCAGCATACAGCGCCAAATATGTGACCAGCATCATGGGGAATGTATAACAGATATATTCGGTCTATAACTTTAAGAAACATGCAACGATGCAACAACAGTTTTTGGAGCATTACGGTAAGTTTTTCTTTTAGTTTGTACCCCTTTTTTCTCTTCGCTTTTTTTTTTTCCTTTTTAACAAAGAGATGAAAAAAATATTATAACTGGATGCTTAAATGGTCTCCCAAATATGTCAAATAGTTGCTTTGCCTGGTAAAAGCATTCTATGGTTCCCGACAAATCACATTGTTTCTCTTCAGTGAATTCAAATCAAAGATATAGAGTGACAACACGTCTGAAAAGTAATAGTTTAACCTTGGGCACGTTGACGTGGCGTCTGTATGTGTTGTTTACAAACTATATACACTATCCTCAGGGCCGTATCTAATTTTCGTTTGTTTGGGGGGAGTAGTGGCTACAATTTTTTTTTTGAAGCAACGTATCAAAATTTATTTATATGTATTATGTTTTTACGAGTCGTGTAAACATTCCAGGGGGGGGGGGGTTAAAGACTCCTAGTCCCCCTGGATATGGCTTTGACTACCTTTCATCAGAGGATACATTACGTGGCAGACCTAATCTTCCGATAAAGTTTTGTCTCACCATAGTATTACTCGTCAAGACTATTTTCGACGGGAAACTCGCAGCCAGGAGTATCTAAAAAGCCAATGTTCTTTGAGACTTTTTTTTTTACAGTTACATTTGTTGGAGTCTCATCTGTTCATAAGACATACAGAAGAATCGTAACTTCGAAAATTAGACAGAATAGCTTGATATGATTGACTAGTCAAGTATTTCTGGAACCTCCCTTGCGACCAGCTCCTCTTATATAGAGTCTTCACTAATCTCAATCAGAAGAACCATTGTAGCTCATACATGGCATATCTAAGCCGACAAAATCTGCTCAGATGGTGATGTTCCCTCTGGCCTACCTATAGCAGGAAAGTCCGAAACGACGAACTAGAGAGCTATGATTGACGTATTGTCACCATGACAGTGGAATGACTCTTAGCAGAAGTTATACCTAGTGAACTATTCTCCTAGTTGCTTTAAGAGTAATTATATAGCAAAACGTTTATTTTTTGAAAAAGTAAGCTACAGCTCATCCCCGTCTGGCGTGGGAGGACGTCATAAAGAAAGACTTTAAAGGAAATTGGAACTTCGTGGGCGGGTGTAAAAGAGGGAGGCTTTGAATAGATTGCGATAATGGAGGAGGAGCCGTGCGTAGCTGTGTTAGGCCTCAGCAGCTTTGTGCTGCGGGTGAGTAGTTAGTAAGTAGTAGTAGTAGTAGTAGTTTAATAGAGTCAAACGTTTAAAAGAAAGTAAAAATAATAATTGCCAGAATAGCGGCACGGTGGGAAAGGTGACGATGCTGTGGAACCTGATGAAAAGAGGTAAAAAAGAAAACGTATATTTTTTCAAAGATAATGATATTTTAAGATTGATATTGATTTCCTCTTCATTTTAGTCGTGTAAAAAACGCTTTATCTTTTTTTTTAAATATACTAATATTTTTTGTTTTTCTAGTATTTCATTGAAACAGGGATTACATTTTGGGAAAATGGCTTTAGTTTGGACATTCAATTTTGATTTTGTAAGTTTTCGAAATAGTTTTGTTTAAAAAAGTTTATGTTTTCTTGAAAACTCAGACAAAACCTTCTGTACTTGCTAAAATAAATCGTAAAATCAGCAAACATGTTTGCTCTTATTCTAGGTGTGAACGTCAAGTTTGATTAATCTATAAAGCTATTCTAGTGGAACTTTGAAACAAGGAGAGAGTACTCAAAGGCCTGATTCTTGCCACAGTAGCATGTAACAATAACATTAAAATAGCTAATTAAATAAGAAACAGTATAATATAATGATGATATTTCTTCAGTTTGTTATTTTTAGTTGGAAAAAGTAATATGCATCAATGTTATAATAGTTGATAATAACTTGGAGGAAAAAGTAATGTATAATATGCACTGCTTAGTCGAAAACTGGGAAACTGGGTTTAAAAAAAATATGTTTTCCTGATTTCAGGTAAAAACCTTTGTACCTGCTAAAATAAACATCAAAATAAGTAAACATTTTGCTCTTATCTAGGGTGAAACGTCAAGTTCTATTTACCATCTATAAAGCTACTCTCTACTGAACTTTTGAAACAAGTAGAGAGTACTTAAAGGCCTTGAATCTTTCCAGTAGCTTAGTAGTAACATCAAAATTAGATAATAATAAAATAACAAACAGAATATAATATTATGATGATATTTCCGCTATGTTTCCTTTTCAGTTTATTTATTCTTAGTTGGAAAAAGTAATATGCATAAATAATATATGTTAATAATAAGTTGAAAAACTTGATTAAGTTCACGTTATACTTTGTAGGCTATTAGAAGCCTACGAAAAATATAAAATATTCGTTATACCTGGAAAATATGGATTGACACCAAGATGGCCAAAAATGTGCCACCTTTCGAAAACTAAAAAGATTCAAAGGCCAATTTAAAACTAAACACTTGGCACATTCACGAAAACTAAGGACTTTCAGGCGACACACTATATACGCAAACTTCGTGGTCGAGATATTCCTTATGAATAAGTATATCTAACTCCTTATTCGCTGAGAAAGCTATCTGCCCATTCGAAACTATAGTAATAGGCCCGCTTTTGAAACACAATTAAAACTAAATGTATTATTAATATATTTTAATTATAAATTATATGATACATTATACAAAGTCTTACATATATATATTATTGATAATATAAATGTATGATATTATTAAAACACATCATGTAATTTTTTTTCATAGATGCTCCACCCTCCAGCTTGACTGGAAGAACGTTCTGACAACTTCTGCTAAGAACTAGCTCACGGCGTGTATTTGAAACAGGTTTTTTTTTCTTCTTTTTACTTATTATTACGTAGCTATAGGCAATTAATATACCAATCCCCAAAACTATCTAAATTTTACGTTAAACACCTAAAATCGTACTTGCTAGTGATATGGACGAATCCAGTGTACGCCAGTTAGTGATGATAGGGACATCTGGTCGTATCCCATTGTGAGAGAGCCATGGTTTGGCTAATTTTGAAGATAAATTAAGGTTTATGGATATATCAGGAGTAACAAATTCGAAGGACGAATATTTGCCACTTTGAGCCATTTATTTAGTGTGGAAATATTCCCCATAAAACTAAGGCTACGTGGGCTTTTGTGATTTGCCATAAGATTGGGCGTCAAAAGAGTCACACATATAGCTACACTGCCACAGAGAATAAACAATTTTTTTTTGGTTGCATAATTATTCACCGGTAAGGGGGGCCTCTCTTGGGCAGAGGACTCTGATACCCGCTCCCCCCCCCCCTCCACGCCCTCCATAAGAGAAACACTGAAAGATTTGTGGCCTTGGAAATGCAATTTCTCGGTTTATACAGTGCGGCCAGTGAAAAACGGTTTGATTAATTACTTTTTTTATAACGTGAATTTTGTTGTGTCGCAACTGCGAGATTCCTAGGATTAGACGGAGCTACGCCCCGGCTCATACAGGGCTTACAAAGCTTTATGTCGAAAATAACCTAAATTCGAACATTATAGGCCTACAGAATTTGTTAAAAGTTTACGACTATCTCAAAATTCCAAAGTTTGTCAAATAAAGATCCACCATAAATGGTGATTGGCTTGCCTTTAGAAGATTTTTCACAGCATTTTTTAGACTTTCTTTGACATCTTTGGATATTTTTAGAATTTTTAGATTTTTTTTTAGACATCTTTTAGACATATTGAGGCATTTTTCTTAGGATTTTACTTCGAAAATTTGAAATGGAATGACCCCTGAATTATTTTTTTTCTTTGAGTTAATGAGCAATTTTTGAACATCCGAAATATAGTGAAAAAAATTTGAATATCAAGCTCCGGTTTCCAATTATTTTTGCTAATGAAAGTTATTCTACTTGCGTCTTTACACTCTATGGCTTATCTTATTACCTTAACGCTTATCTTATTCTTCCACATACAAAAGTGTAGTGGAATTTTAAAATTTAATATTCCATTGTTCATTTGAAAATACTTATAAAAATCTTGAAGTTCAATTTCATTGTTACTTATAACTGGTCTATTACTTATAAAGGGCAGTTTGGTTATAGAATTAAAAAGTTAAAATATAACGTTTTAAAATTTTAAAATTTAAAAATAGTTAAAATTTATTATATATAAAATGATACTATAAAAGTTCAAACCACTATAAAATTTATCTTGGTTCCTAGTGGCTGCTCCCCTCCTCCCGAACACCCTCGCACTTACGGTAGAGTTTTATAGTATTTACTAGGCTGGCGTTTGTATTTGAGCAGTCATTTTAAGCCCTTGAGTCAGTCTTTGTGTAGGGAAGGGATGAGGTGTTGGCTGATGTTTAAGAAAGTGCATTTTTATCGTAAATTGCATAACTTCTCTCCATGGCCTTCTTTATTCCTCAGTTATTATGCTATTAATTATTCACAAAAAAGATCTGGAATAAGTTCGCTGTGATATCTGGCTTCTCATATAACATGGACGAGGGGAGGGATAACTGTGCTTCCTAGAAAACTCAATGTCGCTCCTCTAAAAATTTGTGTTATCATTTAGTTCAATAGAAACTAGGCGATCGCTTATCAGTAGGTTCGCTACTCATCCCTTTCCCTCCTCCCTTAGGAAAAATATTTAGCTACGTTAAGCTCTTTGAGAGCTGCTACAACGGTACCTATCAAGAAATGCCAGTGCCTTGGAAGAAATAGATGTTTCTCAGCATATCTTTTATGAATATCACTAAACGTATATATTTGCCTCTTGAGGTTAGGTCCCGGCCACCCTCGTTTGGACGTTTGGGGCCACTCCTCTTGCTAGCTCAGGCGTAAGGGTTCTGGTACATTTGCTCTGTCCCTGGTGTGATACGTGATAAATGGACTATCTTCACGTTGTCGAAGTTGAAGTTCTCCATCCATCGTTTCGTGGTCTGCCTCGTGGACGAAGGCCTTGGAGGGATCCTTCGAGCACGATGTTCGAGGTGTAATTAATTTCCTTAATTAAACATTTGTTTCGTGAGAATTTCGCTCTTCCCCCTCAGGACTAACAAAGTAATCATCAGAAACCATTTATGTTATTTTTCCTATGTATTTAAGATCATCCCTGGACCTGAACGAATGTACCTTGGCCAAGTGAACTGCAATCTCTTTCAGTCACTAATGGTTAGTCTTTCACCATGCTTTATTTTTTGCCTAAGACAATTTTGTGGCCTTCCCGGGAATATGTCTCCTAACTTGCAATTTTTGTAAGTGCAGAGACATCTATATAATTAATAAATCCCGATGTATATTTTTGTAGGTCCATACTTTTATGAATTATTTTTATAAACCCAAATATGGGCTATATAATCCATGATCATTGCACAGCAAAAGCTATATTATCACTTTAAGAGGGTTTTGCGACGACTTTGCAGAGTCTAGAATAAATTTGAACATTAATTGTTAAAGAAGGACATAATGTACACTAAGGCTAGTGAATAGGTGAAGATGAAAAAGGATGGACGTTGGGTAACCAAACAGATCAGGATCAAGTGGAAGCATCTTTCAAACTTATCTTGGTAGTACAATTAATAAGGATTGTGGGTGCCGTGGAAATGTTAAAAAATATAGCCAAGTCTCAGTGTGCTCATATTACACAGTTAGAAAAAAGTTCGAAAGAGATGAGGGCAGATAAGTCTGCATAACGAATTGGTTAGAATATTTTTTTTTTAACAGCTATCAATTAGTAGTACAGTGGTTCAAAATATGATTCTGAAGCATGGGCACTCCGAAAAACGGAAGGAAGATTTGTTAGATCGTGTTCCCCGTAAATATTTTGCCTAACGGGATTGTTTTGGGTCACCCGGCTGTATTCAACTGACCGTATTTCATAACAGGAGATGGCTGCTACTGAAAAAAGTCGCAGTTCAATCACACGCTTTTCTAGGGCCTATCACATGGAGACGATAACTTGAGATGGCTAGCGGCGACGTTTCTGCGGTAAGTGAAAGATGTCGGGTTTGGTGGTGTGATTTTTTTTTTTTTTTTTGTTTTTTTGTCTGGGGTTTTTTTTTATTTTTGGGTTTCTGTCTCCTTTGGATTACCAAACATTGTTCTTTTGTGTTTTTTAAACTGTGAGGAAAAAAGGTCTAAACGGGGAAAGCAGGTCGCCAAAGGTTTGGGTGGAGGATGTCGTGTTGAAACAAAATGTTAGGGGAACGTGAAACTTCACATTGCCGAGGAGTGTTAAACATGCGGGAGGCTGACTGAGTAGACTAGTGATTGAAGCGGAGACGTTCCGTAGCTGTACGTTGGACTCACAGTGGCTTGGTACTGCGTGTACGCGACGTTGCTACTTGAGAAGTTAGGTAAGTATACTATGTGTACTATAAATGGTAAAGCGACCAGGGATATATTATACGGTATATGTTGGTGATACATCGGTGAGATATATATATCAATATCGTCAATTTTTTATATGTCACATATATTCAAAATTATATTAAACCCAGAGACCTATAAAATAAGGGGAAGGTGTGAAACGTATTTCGAGGTCTTCAATTATGGCACACTTCTCGAATAACAAAATTTAAGCATGAATACACTTTGGTTTCTCTGAAATTTTCCTGAAACCACTTAACATTCACATAGAATGTATTAGATAAACAGAATGCATTGTATCGTCTACTGTATGAAACAATCCACCAAATACAAAACCCTTGAACCTTTTAAACCAAATACGGAATCGTGACAGCAGTTTCGCGTTAGCATTAATTTTTTCCGGAAGATATCGGAAAGACCTTAGTTTTCAAGAAATTTGTGGAAAATCCTGAAAAACTCCGGGGTAGTGGAACCACATCAAATGGCAGATCCTTCGAACAATTTTATTTCGGTTTAAAGATTTTAGTTCTGCAAACATTTGTTATTTTTGGATGCAACTAGGACAATATTTTTCATATTTTATTTAGTATCATTATCA